>CM076575.1:802690662-803234342 GCA_034641835.2 Pinus albicaulis | reverse complement strand
TGAGGTAACCACAAACCAAATTTTAGGTACAAAATCTAGCCAATCTATACCCAGAGAGGGCTCTCTCTGTAAAATTTAGCTTTGTTTTGAAAGATATTAGGCTAGTTATGAAAGTTCAAGGATTTTGATTGAAATTGGGTGGTGAAATTATCTAGCAGAGGGTAAGACTGAGTAATTTAGGCCATTGGGCTAATGGAGTCAAAGAAGGATGGCTTAACTGGATTAAGTTTCTTAACAAGATATGGTTTCACAGGGCAAGGTAATCAAATAAGGAACAATCATAAATCTAAATAGAATTAAATGGACTCAAAATGGGTGAAGGGCAACTAATAATCCTTCAACATATTCAAAAGAGGGAACTTGAATGATTATTAATAAAGAGAAATTAAGTATTCTTTACCAAATAATCAAAATGACTAAACTAGAAACCAGGAGCAATTAAGAATTCATTGTTTAAACTAGTTCAGAAGAAAACATTTAGAATAATAACGATTGAAAACATACTGCACTTAAGCACTTTCTGAATTATTCCTTTTCGTTTATCATTCAGATACGAAACACAAATGATATAATAAACAAGTATAAAACTTCAAAACATAAGAGATAGATGACTTATTGATCTGTTGTTTGATTCAAGAATCCTGTGGAAAGTCCCTTGCATCAATTCCTTATCCAGCTGGCCATACGAAATTTGTCCAACAACACTTTATTCCAAAGTAATCAATGTTACAACAAAGTCTAAGAATCCACCCCTCAATACTCCAATTGAGGGAGTATTTATACAAATAATTATAAAAAATATCTCCTAACAAAATTAGATATAATCTAGGATGACTCATGGATATATTACAAGAAAATAGAGACAGATGATCTCGTAGATAAGAGAAAGAATAACCGATGTTGTGATGTTTCCTTCCTTTGGGAATGTGCTGGAGGCAGGCCCTATGATTGGGCTTGCTGCTATCCTCTTTAGTAATTTTGTGCTGGCTGCTCTGTTTCACTGATACTCTTTACCTGTACTGATACACTTTAACCTCTGTTTATCCTTTTATCCTTCTTATCATGACTTAGTGTAGTAAATAATCAAAATTCATGCAAGGATAATATTTACAAAAGTTATAACATTTCTTCCCACCATTTATCTTTCGGTATTCTGGTTCTTTGCAGCTTCTTTTCCTGTATCCCTAGAATTGCAGATAAAAGGACCTAATTGACTTTTAATTATGAGTTGAGCTTTTTTCTTTGCATTGCAAAAATGAACTATGTCTGAATTTATCATCTGTCTGAAATATTCTAAAGCAAAGAGCCTCATTGGGACATATTTTGGTAACTTGAAAGGGCATAACTCACACCCATATATTCTGATTTCTGTGTGATTTCGGTATAGGTACCAATCACCTATCCTGTATTTTTTAGGAAGTTGGAGAATTTTATTCATGTCATTATTGACCCTAGGAGGGGAGACTCTTGTTAATAAAGTGGTTGCAGGGTACACAAATAGGTCAATGAACTCATTGTAAGAATAAGGAGATTCAGAGGAATTATGAGTAATTGCAGACCAAAAGATTACAGACCTAGGGTTTCCTTTGGCATCAAGTTTCTTGACCTGGAAAGGAAAACTTTCTGATTGGTAGTAAAGCATGAGATGATATATAACAGAGGAATACTTGAACACTCTCTCATTTTCCAATCTCATGAATTGATCATGGATTTTATCGGGGGAAAATTTTAAGAGCCCCCATAAATTTATAAGTATAATAAATGGGCGAATCCCCATGATACATAGGAAAAATGGAAGGCGATTTTATCAATAATATAATATGTATATATAATTTTTTTGGCGAATATCTCACCAAATTATATCATATTGTAAAATCATGGCGAATTTTTCACTGAATTATAAAATCTTGTAAGATCTTGGCGAATCTTTCACTAAATAATAAAGGCTTTGTAAAGGGCTAACAAAGTTCATAATGAGTATTTCCTGTAATGGTTTCAAGCGCTGTTAAGCAATCGATCAAGAACCAAAACCAACATATTCCTTATAAGTATATTCCTTATATGGAATAGAAAGATATTTCTCATGGAAAGTCAATTAGGTTTAGCGCATGTGGTAGGGAGAAATACTACATGTGATGATGTGATGAACTCATAATGAGTATTTATTGTAATGGCTATGAGCCTTGTTGTCTAAGCAATCCCTCGAGGACTGAAATATGTATATTCCTCATATTGAATATAAAGATATTTATGATGTATTGGTATATAAAGGTACGAGAGAGGAGTGGGAAATGAGCCACAAGAAGTGCTTAGAATATTGATAGGGTAATATTAGTGCAAAAAATTAAAAAAGGTAAAAAATGCAAAAATGGAGAAGAAATACAGGGGCAAAATGGTCAAACAGCAAATTCATAATCTATGGGAGGAACACTGATTAGAGATAGTGAAGGAATATATTCACTTAGCCTAGGGGTAACAAAGGAAGAAATTAGAACTCTCACATATGAAAGTGTAGTTAAATAAAAATTAAGCTCTATGCCAATCATGAGAGGGAGGAAATATGGGAAAGAAATGCAGGAACAAGAATCTAAATGGAACAAACCATTGGGATTACAATCCATGCTCACCAAGTTTGGCTACTTCCTTTTAGGCCTATTGAAAAATTAGGTTTAATCTATCTATTTATCTTTTTATCTAATTATTTGTAAAACAGTTTCCAAGTAGCTATGTTAGAACATGGATTTTGTGAAAGAATAAAAATCACCGTCCTGACCATCTTGAGATAGAGATGGACGGATATGAGTATTAGTGATAGAATTCTCCCATTTTTTTGTTGTAACAAGTTGTATAGGTACAACTACAATCCTCTAATTTTAGCTCAAACAATATCCATTAGCGTGAGAAAAAATGTTTGATGTTTTCACCTTTCTTTTTTTTATCCCTATCGATGTTTAATAAATCCAAGGATAAGATGAATTTATGTTAGTTTATAGTTGCTTAAAATTCAAATATAAAAATTGAAATAAATATCATGTAATTTCACTTTTATTTTATGTTGAAGTCTTTAAATAAATAAGAGGTCGGGTCTTTTTTTCTCATTTTATTTTATTAATGAGACAACCACACATGGAAATCTCCCCCACCCTGGGCTATCAAGCACCTTGCTTCCATTGGTGCAAAGAATAAATATGGCATGAGAAAATTATGTTTCTTACCCATGTTGAACTTGGAGGTCGGTTACAGTTAAATAAAAAACATTCAAGCTCTTCTAGTTGATTATTTGTCTTTCATCAACATATTTGCTTGTTATAACACCATTTGGATACTTTTTAATCAACCATAAAAACTTTGGTTGATTGCTATGTGAATTGAACTATCCAAAGGTCGATGATAGGTATATTATTTTAGGCTATCCATACCCTTCAGATATTTAAATCTTTTAAGCTCAACATAAAATTTTGATGCATTTCATTAATCTGATCTTTTGCTCCCAATATTCCATCCCTCCACTTGACATACTTCAACAGTCTCCTTTGTGTTGTTATATAGTTAGGTGTTTGTGCTTCAACCTAGATAGATAATTTTGTATTTTAAGGATATGTATGCTTTTCAGTTAATTTTTATTGTTCTTTTAATGTATTTCAGAATCTTCAACGACCTCCTTTGTGGAATTCTATTGCTAGGTGTTTGTGCTTCAACCTAGATAGCTAATTTTGATTTTGAAGGATATGCCTCCTTTTTAGATACATTTTTATTGTGCTCTTAATTTATTTCAAAATCTTAACAACATTGCCCTCTTTACTTTCTAACAAAGAATTAATTTAATTCAGAGTACTGATTGTAGTTGGTGCTAATAGCAGCTTAACATCAACATGGATTTAGAAGTTTCTTAGACTTGATGTTGAATTTATATCTATTGTAACAAGTATAAGGATGTAAATATTTCTCTCTCTTTTACCAATTTAATCTCTTTTACTTTTGTGTACTTACAGTCATCCAAGACTCATGAAGAGAGCACTTTTGTGTACTTACACTCATGAAGAGAGCTAGAAAAAATTGATACAACACAAGTCAGAAGTGTTGTGCTAGAAACATTATTTTTTGCATAGTTGATCATCTTGGTCATGTATATTATTTCAGATAACCTCGAGACTTTAATAAGAAAGATTTCATTATAACCTGATCCATGACATATGTGTCTATATTACAGACAGCTCAACAAAATGATAATCAAATATATGTTTCCTATTGCTATCATTGATGAATTATTAGATGAGTTTCGTGGAGTAATTTTCTTTACTAAATTGGATCTTCATTTTGGATTTCATCAAATCAAAATGAGGCAAGATATTCCCAAAGCAGCGTTTGGATTACATGAGAGTTACTATGAGTTTTTTGTTATGCCATTTGGGCTTACAAATGCACCTTCAAAATTTCAAAGCTTAATGAATTCTATTTTCAAACCCTTCCTTAAAACATTTGTGCTAGTAAGTTTTGGTGACATACTAATCTACAACAAATCTTGGGAAAAGTATCTACAACATGTTGGCAAGGAGTTGACACTATTGGAAGAGAAACAACTATATGCAAAGCCTTCCAAGGGTGCCTTTAGGGTTCAAAAAGTAGAATATGTAGGTCATATTGTATCAAATTATGGCGTCAAGATGGATCCTAACAAAATAAAAGCTATGAGGGAATGGTCAATTCCCAATACCCTAAAGAAACTCAAACGATTCTTAGGATTGAAAGCATATTACCGCACATTTTTTAAGAATTATGGTCAAATAGCAGTGTCTTTTAATAAAATAACTGAAAGATGCATTTTCATGGACTACATAAGCAACCGAATATTTTGAATAACTTAAGGAGGTTATATGTACAACTCATGTCTTGGCGACACCTAACTTCACAAAAATATTCATTGTGGCGTGTGATGCCTCAAGCCATGGAATTGTTGCAGTTTTTATCCAAGAAGGAAGACCCCTTGCCTTTGAGCAACAGTGGTAAGTATTTCTTGGAGTAAAGACTATCTTCAGAAGAGCAACAAAAAAGGGTCAAAAAGATGTTAGGTTATGACTTTGAAATTATCTACAAAAAAGGATAACAAAATATTATGGTAGATGCACTCTCAAGGAAAGAGGAAGACACAAATGGTTTACTATGTGTTATTTCCATTCCACAATCTGACTGGGTGGAAGAAGCAAGGATAGAATGGCAACAATATGAGAAGATATGCAATATCATTCAACATCTACATGATTAGCCCAATGTAGTATAAACATTTACATGGACAAATGATTTGTTATTGTATCAAGTTTGCTTATACGTGTGTAAGAATTCTCAACTCAAAAAGAAGGTCCTTTTGGAATTACACATTTATCTTGTAGGAGGACATTCAAGGTTCTTGAAGACATGCCATAAGATCAAGAAAGGTTTTTTTTGGGGAAGGTATTAAAGAAAATGTGCAAAAGCTTGTGGCAGAATGTGTGGTATGCCAATAAAATAAATGTGGCACTATCAAAACCCTAGGGGCTCCTTCAACCATTAGACATACCAAGCTAATGTTAGGAAGACGTTTCAATGGATTTTAATATAGGTTTATCGAAATGTAAAGGAAAGAGTGTCATTATGGTAGTGCTAGTTCCAATGACAATGTATGCCACTTTTTCTTTCTTTCTCATCCATTTCAACCAAGTATTGTGGTAGCAGCATTCATGGAAACAATCCAAAAAATACATCAAACAACAAAATATTATTGTAAGTGACGGAGATCCAATTTTCAATGGAATTTTTTGGACTGGATTATTTTCTTGTTTAGGTACTCAATTGGCTAGCAACTCATCTTACCATCCTCAACCTGATGGCCAAAATATGGTTGTGAAGAAATTTTTGAAAGGATATCTACATTGTTTTGCATCAGATCAACAAACACACAACGGGTCAAATGGATGCCCTTGGTAGAATAGTGGTACAACACATCCTTCCATACTTCATAAAAAATGTCACCATTTATGGAACTTTATGGATATCATCCTCAATCCATCTAATCTCCCTTGGAAAGGGACTATAAAGGCTCAAGTAGTAGAGGAACTTATGTAGCACCAACAAGAGGTTGAAACTAGTGAAAGAAAACTTGGTTATCGCACAAAATAAGATGAAATAACAAGAAAATCAACATTGCAGGGAAAGGGAATTTAAAAGGGGGGATTGGGTATTTGTGAGACTACAACCATATAAACAAATGTCCGTCAAGCAACAAAATAAGGACAATAAATTACCTCCAACCCCTATAAGGTGTTGTAGAGGATAGGAAGTATGGATTACAAATTGGAGTTGCCTCCATCTTCACATTTGCATCCAGTCTTCCATGTTTCTTTCTTAAAGAAGGTAATCAGTGATAAATCTTGGTGTAAACTATTATATCATAGATTAATGAAG
Source organism: Pinus albicaulis (assembly GCA_034641835.2). Taxonomy (NCBI): domain Eukaryota; kingdom Viridiplantae; phylum Streptophyta; class Pinopsida; order Pinales; family Pinaceae; genus Pinus; species Pinus albicaulis. Next base: position 803,227,904 of record CM076575.1, on the reverse strand, counting down.
AAGGGAAAATAATACCAGAAAAAGAAACAATTTTGGAAACAAGGACTATGCAACTGAGAAATTGGGCAATTAGTAAGTACCTCATCAAACGGAAGAACCTACCAATGGAAGAAGCAATATGGGAAGATGATTTTTCCATGAAAAAACACACACAGATAGTCAAATGTTGAGGAAAACACTTCTTTGAAGGGGAGGGGCATGTTAAGCCCCATGTTAACCCAAAAAACCCTTATGAGCCATAGGTATTGAGTGATTACATTTCTATTGTTATATTGTTATGTAGGCTAGAACCCCTCATGGTCTCAATTTATTATAAATGTACCCTTTTCCCTATATATAAACTAAGGAGACCTAGCCTTAAGATCATCAAATATTTGTATTATACATTTTATTCATTGTAAAATTAGGTTTCCCCCTTGAAGATAACTGTAATGATTGGTTTCTTATCATTTCTAAGGTGTAAGTATCATAACAAAGATATTTTCTAGGCTGCATGGTTATTGATAGAGCCTAGCCTACACCAACAACCCAAATGTGCATGGAAACACGAAAAAGATAGACTGGAATCACAACAAAGACACCACAAATAGTAGACTAAAATAAGTGCATACAAACAAAGCCAACATATATTGTGGGGTGGAATGCAACCAATTCTCCAAGAAGAACAACCCTTCAACTTCATGGAAAACCCACAAACTAAAATGAACCAATTAATAAATACCTTCCACTTTGCATATGAAAACCAAATCCTGTAATGAGAACCCACTCATCCATTCCATGTAGACAAATGATGGTGGGAACTAATTCAGAAAACTGATCTTGTATTGGGATAGCCTGGAAGTAGATATAATTGGTTGTCATTTCAATAAATTCCTTGAACTCAACATGTGGCAATCATGCCAAGCCATGGAGCTTGCATGTAGTGATAAGGTTCCAAATGTCACATCATGAGCTCAAAAAATGGGTTGTGGCAGTGGTGGTCTACAGTCATATCAATGTTCACTCATCCCTTCCCACCCCATCGGGACAGTGGAATTTTATGCCAAATTTTACTACCAAAATTTTCATTATTGGAAATTTTCCAAACTTCATGCTGGCCTCTGTGTTTCCTTATCCTAGAAAGGTTCCATCTTCCAACTTATATTTTCCATGGACAGCCTATTTTAAAGCCCCTAGAGTGGCTGTAGCTAAATTTTTCTTAGATACTGTTAAAACTGCAATATGTTTTACTTGAAAGCATATTAACCTAACCAAGTTTATTGAATCATAAATTTGTTAGGTTATACAAATTGTTGATTTCAATATTGTTGTTGTTGTGTGGGGTCAAGTTGGTCAGAATTTACCATTTAGAATAACATTAATAAGATTAACCGACCTAGGCATACAAATTGTAATATAAAATATTGAAACATATATGATGCATTACAGATGAGGTATGTGTTGAAGATTTTAAAATTATGTGCCTTCCAAACTGTCTTGGCATGGATGATATTCCAATTGATATGTATGCTTTCCAACCAGAATGCAATAAAATCACTAGAAAGTGCCAAATATCTATGTCCTCTTACATACTTAAACCAATTCCCTAAAATATTCATATGAAGACAAGTTCTCTAAAGTCGTCCCTAAAGCATACATTTTTGGATGTCTAGAACAGTATGTTAAAATTTCACTACATGGAAAACATACCTGCAAACTTAAGGAACTCCCAAAACTACTTCTCTATGCTAGATTTGAAATCTCAAATGCTAGCTAAAAACTAACAACAAAACAAAACAATTTATAACATTCAGAAAAAATCATCTCTATTTATCTTTATTAGCCCGAGAAAGGAAAATTAGTGCACACACTCTCTGGTAAACTAAACAAATAACAAAAGCAGCAAGGAAACCTTAACAAGTGCATCCTAATCAAACCCTAATTCTACTCTAGGGAAGTGTACCCAGGCAACATGCAACATATGCTTATAATAGATCACCTCCCCTGTGGAATAGTGTGCCCTAGCTAAGTATGATCCAGATGCCATTCTAATTTTACAACTGAACTAGACAGAAAAAACACATCTAAGGCTGGCACATGCATTTTTAACACTAAACTGAAGATGACTCCCTCTTTGTAGGGAACATGTTCTCAAGCCTCTCCCACAACATATCAAACAATATCTTAGCAAGGGCTTTGTCAAAATATCAACAAGATGAGAATATTACTGAACATACTCTAGGATCAGTGCACCCTACTCAACTCTATCCCTGTTAAAATGGTACAAGATATCAATTTGATTGAAACAACCATGAAACACTGGATTTTCAGGGAGCTTGATGCAGCGCTGACTATCACAGTAAATCATGGTAGGCGAGATCTAATTGATCAACTCTATTGTCAACTTGTGAAGCCAGATAACCTCACAACTAGCAGAACTGGCTTCAATATACTCTGCCTTTGCCAAATTAAGTGCCACTGTCACCTGCTTCCTGCTTAACAAAGATATTATATATGAACCAAGCTGAAACAAAGCCATGAATCACTCTTCCTACCACTAGCATCTCTGGCCCAGTCAAAATCCACTAAAGCATGCAGCAACTCAAATCATTGTGAAGCATTGTGCCAGTGTTCCCTTTAAGTACCTCAGATACCTCAGACCATGGAGCAGATTTGCAGCAACCTCAGCTCAACCATATACTAGCAGCCAAGTTGGACACAAAAGTGGTGTCTGCACCCCCCTTGTTTGTGAGACAAGGGACCTCATCCACACAACAATTTGACTGTTAAAGCCTACCAGACATGATAGGGAACCTATATACTTTTTGTACACTGATGAATCAACCAATCTAAATCCGAATCTACTGATAACTTCAAAATATGTATCATAAACGTATCCTAGGGTTTATAGTCCATTATCCAAAAATTCGTCAGAATCTCAATTGCATACTTACCCCTGTTCGAGGACCAACTCACCTAAACTCTGCCAAACCTCCAAACCCAAGAAATAATGAATGAGGTTGATGTCCTTCATGTCAACTTCACTTGTCAGTTTCTTCTTGCACCATGCGATAGAGCTTTTTGAACTAATGGTTAGGACCACGTCATCTACATACAACACAAAGATGAGCATATCAAATTTATCATAATAAAAAAAAAAACACAAGTTAGGACCTGCAACATTATTAGTGATGCCCATAATATGTAAGTACTCATCAATCCATGAGTACCAAGCACATAGAGGCTACTTTAGCCTAGAAAGAGCCTTCTTCAACTTTCACGCATGGGTATCCCATCGATGCAACTCAAAACATCCTGGCTGATTAATGCAACTTCTTCCTCAATGACTTTAAAGAAAATATGTTTTACATACATCCAATATAAAGGGCAATAAAATACCAAAGCTAACAACATGATCGTATCTATCATGGCATCCCACCATACCTTCTCACCTATTGTCTCCTTGTAACTGGAAGACTCTACAACAAAAATGGAATACATCAGTGCAACATAATTAGGAAACTTCTTAGGACAATGATGCAGCTGGAAAGAACTCTTAGGCTCTCCTAATTCCTCATGTGCCTCCTGTGTTGTTTGGGTAAAAAACCTGGACCTCCTCACTGAACTGGAAGGGAAAATGGTCCCTATACCTACATTGGAATCTACCACTGATCTAACTCTCATTTATTTGGAATCAATGGATCAATATTTGAAAAAAATAAGCTTCTCAACCTCCTCAACCTCTGCTGGAGGCTCTTAAGACTTAAGAGGACCCTATATCCTCATCAAACTTGACATCTCAGCTTACAACTATAATCCACTACGATGGAATGCAGATTCTATAAGCTTTAGAAGTCTCATTGTATTCCCCGAAAATAACCTTCAAACTAGAGTGTTCGAAGTTCCAACTTAGTTCATCTCCGCTTAGAAATATGAATATATTCAAGACAAACAAAACATGAAAATGTGAAACCTGTGGTTTCTCAGCAATAAAATCTGCTTCTCATGTATTGTCCTTTGATAAACAAATTATGCTAGATATGCCATAGAAAGGAGACAAAGCATAGGAGGACTTTATATCTAGATGACCTTGTTACTATACAATACATGACCTATTCCACTACTTGTTTAGACTCCCATTACTCCCTCTCCATATTTTTCTAATATCCAATCCAGTGGTGCCTAACATTACATTTGGGAGAGGCCCTAAGCCTTAGAGCCCACATCCTTTGCCCCACTACTCAACCAGACACTACTCAGTAGATCACATCCTTCTTCTCAGTGCTGCCTATGGACAGGGGCTCCAAGAGAAAGGCTTAGAGCAACACCATTCCACCTCCTAGACCTATTAGACAACAAAAGGCAGTGCAACCCCCAGTAGTGAAACCACCCACGCAAGAGTGTTGTACAAGGTTTCAAGACACTGTACACATAACTAGTGGGTAGCACCCCCCCCGCCCTCCCACCAAATCCCACCAAATCCAAACAATGATTCACCTCTTGTAGATAAAGGAGCACTTCCTGAGTTCGATCTAGCTCCTTCAACCAAATTTCTAAACAAAGACTCTTTTCTTCGATCTTGGATAGTAGGAGAGACTCACAATTGACTTCAAAGATTGACCTTATCTCTCTCTGGCCCACAACAGGCTCTTGGAGAACCAAGGCTCTTTCCACAACAGGCTCTTGGAGAACCAAGAATCTTTCCTATTGATTTTATTTTCCGGCTTATTCCTATGATTATTATTAGCAAACAGTGATCTAGTGGAGGTGACTTCAGCATGTTTTCATGCAAATAAGATGTGCATGATGATCAGAAAAGAAAAGACAACAATTTCTGTGAGGAAGGTGCACTCTAGGGAGCATATTTTCCAGCAGACTTTGTTGCCATTCTTAGAGAACATAATTCTTCCAGAAGCAGGAGCACTTAAATCAGTCATCTCCAGCAGATTGTTGTTACCCCGCATATTATATGAGGCCTTACACTCATGATTTTCATCACAACCCGGTTCTATTTGTGATTTTCATCAAACATTGCTTGTAGCATTCAGATGATATTGATAGAGGATTGGATTGACACGAGAATTATGATTCGTCCACACACTATCCTCTACACTTCCCTTGTGACATTTTTTACCACCGCCAATGGTGGGTGCTAAGGTGTCTCGAAGAAAGTTGTTTTCAAATTTATTCACCTGTTAGCCCTATAGCATATCACCAGGAAGAGATATGTTCCATGGATTATTATGGAACGTCTTGGTATGATTATGCTTATTTTCTTCATTAGTGGCTTACTCGTTATTATTCATGGTTATTTCAGTTTAGCACTACATGTAATCACTCTATATTGTAGTGGTATATCCTAATCGAGGTTATGGTGATACACTTATTCAAGACATATTGTTAATTGGTGTGGGGATGCCCTAGGTGACATTAGTATTTTGGCATTAGCATGGCATCATTTGGATGATTATTGATGCGATTGAATAAAAGTTAAAACACCTCCTTCACAATGATTTTTTTCACACATTTGGAGACATGGGAATATTCTATATGGCACTTATTCCCCCTTCTTGCATGAGTTTCTATGACAAGTTTGGTAACACCCTTGGATATATAGACTATTCCAGCATTTAAAAGGCACATGTGCCATGCTTATTTATTATTTTTGTGAAGCGCACCTCTCCTTGGCACATATTCACATTGAATCTAAGCATCCTGAGTCCTAACTCCTGAGTGGTGCAACCTAGCTTACATGCCTATTATTTTGAGCCTTGGGATTGCATATTTGACTTGGTTGACTTGATATTCCATGGAGCACTCCGCTTGCTCCTAGTGGATGGCACATAATTTGAGGCTTTGTTGTACACATGCTTGATTTTTTATTAGTCATCTCCTTCTCTTTTGGCCTTTGAATTTGTTTTAACAAACTTTGCACATTGATCTATGTTCACTTTGCATTTCTGCACTTTCCTAGTGAGGAATCCTATTATTATATTAATTTTGCATACATAACGAGGCAATGGTTGTTATATTCATCTTAAACTCTAGCTGTTTTATAGCATTATATTTAGCATCAATTGTTATGGTTCCAGGAGGATGCACTTGTTGGTGCTTTTATAGCTGCGTGTTGAGCAACTTGACATGGTCATGTTACTAATTATAGAGGAGGTGTCCCTTCTTGAGGATGTGTCTTCCTTGGAGATAGAGACGTGTGGGATCCGGTTTGCTGTTGATCATTATTTACTATTTGTTGGATTTGTTTACTAGGGATAGGTTAGAATGTATCTTTTGTCCATACAAATCCCGGAAAGATCATAATATAGCTAAGGATATTATTATTTTATTATGAGAAGGTTTTCAGCTTGTTATCTATATAGGAGAAGTTCCTCCTATTGTAATGGTTGTTGGAAGATTGTAGAGACACTTGAGACTATAAATTATACGATTTTGAAAGTTTATTGGAGCTTGAGATTATGCACTTGGATCTATATAGTTGAAGATGATGCTGCAATTTTGGATTCTTCAAATATCTTATGATTCTGGACAATTTCACAGATCCCGTCGAATAACGAATCACCAGTAAAAGGGCCAGAGAAGCAAAGAATGACAAAAGGATTGATTGTAGAAATTTTAAAAATCTGCTCTATATATGAAGGTGCCATCTACAAAGACCACCTAAGAAAAAGCAATAAAGCTAGAATTCTGAGGTATTACAGCTTTCAGACATTCACAAGCTATGGAAATAACTGGGTCAGCTAAAAAACAGTAAAATGCATACAATGAATGTTGTTGAACCTCTCTTGGGGGCAAGGCTGGACACTATAACGCTACAAAGAGCAGTGTGAAATGAAATATAATTAAAAAAAACAGAGAGACTACAACCTTACATTGAAGTCAACAAATATATTGAGTATTTTTTAGGCCTTTGATACCACTTACTCCACTAAAAAACACTCGTGTTGTAGTGCTTGAAAAGATGGAAGAAACATCAATTCAGGACTGAACTCACAAAACTGAGCAGCTCTTTTGTTACTAGGTATGGGGGAAACCATGGATGATTGAAAACAAAGAAAGTAAAACAAGGCATCCATATAACATAACGAAATTATCTTACAAGTATTAAATAATCTAGGATTGTAGATGTAATATTTATTAGTTTAAGTTTGAAAATTCAGAATGTAAAAGAAGCATCATTTTAGGATTGGATTCACCATAGTACTGACTAGCTCTTTTGTCAATGGAAATGGTCGCAATCTTGAATATAATGGAAGTAAAGTAAAGCACAACATAGCAACAACATCTTACTACATTAAATTGCCTAGGGCCATAGATGCAATATTTATTTGTTGATTGAGATATTGAATCAAAGTAATTTCAATGTCAAACAGTCTTGGCATGCAAGGCTCCACCAAGAAAATTTGTGCAGCCACAAATCATCTAGTTTACAAAACAAAAAAAAATGAACCCATTTCATTTCACACAAACAACGTAGTGAAATTTTCAGGAATAACTCTGCAAAATAACATTTTAGAGTTCAGTAAACTAATCCCTTCGAACAACATCTTTAAAGTGCACAAAGACATTAGCTCTTGTTACCTGTTCAGGGAGCCGAACCTTTTGGATATCTAACCTGGACCTGTTTTGTGTGCTAACAGAAGTTGCAGATAACATTCAACCAAACACACAATTTTCCTACCGAATGGTATCATAGCATGCAATCCAATGAAAAATCAATAAAAAATCATATAAAATTTAGAATACCCATATGATCATGTGATTGATACAAGTGCAGGGCCTGTTCTTGTCAGAACATTCACATTAAGGAATACACCATTATCAGGTCCAATGAAGCCTACTGTAGGTAGAGAATTATCAGTTACATGCTCGATTTCAATAAATGGCAAATCAAGGGTGCCAGTCTGCTTCAAACTGAAAATGAAAATTATGACAATCCATACCAACATAGATATTGCCCAATAGTTACTAATACCCTGAATCAAACCCAATGCAATAACATAACCAAGAATAATCCCAGACAAGTGCCCAAAAAAGCTTTCATGTGCCACTATTGTAGATGTGAAGACAAGAGATTCAAAATAGGCAAATCTGAGAACTCCAAAAAGATCCAATTTAGAAGATGGTTTCTTCACTGCAAGGATAGTCATCCATCCAAACACTACACATGAGTAACCTGAAATAATCAAGCTTTAATCTCTGGACCAAGATGTTGTAAGCTCCAATGACTAAAACGTTTGATAAGATGACAAAAACTAAAGTATAGTGAAGATAAAACTGAACTGCAAAACCCAGATGTCCCAGGATCTCTATAACACCGAGGCTACAAAGGGCACTCATTTTGAAAATTAAATGAAAAATACTAATATGTGAAAAGTCTAAAGTTATTAGTCTCCAGTGTTGGCTCTCAACAGTTGCGTCATAATTCAAAACCCCATCTCCATATCAAATATTCGTCCTTTGCATGTAAAACCATATTGCACTACACAAACCAATCATGAAACTCGTTGCCAAATTCTCAAGAATCTAATAAAACAATGGCCTACCAATTTCAGGCCCTTCTCAAAATCCCCCGATTTTTAATTATACCCTAAAATTTATTGAAACCCTAATCTCCCTTCTTGAATCCTGATCACATGGAATCCCCTTCAAAGCTCCAGCTTTGTATATACCTTCGAAAATCCAACAAAAATCATCCAACGCAAACCCTGGAAGTGTCATAACATGATAAATTTTATTTTCTGGTAAAATTTAAAGAATTTTAAAAATTAAAACTTGTGCAAACCATGCTTATTTTCACTCAAGGAACGAGATTGGCCATGATTTAGGAAAATTTGTACAATCGCTGCATCATTCAAAGTCTACCAACTAATAAATTGAATTATCAGAGGTTTCTCAATGGAGAGAGGCTCAAATACTACAATTTGTACCTGGTTTCGACGATAGATTCATGGAATTTTCGTACAGAGCGCTCCTATGAAGTAACATAATATCAAAATCTGAGCACCGAACTTCCCTTCTCGTCGTCTGATCTCGATCTTAGTTAATGGGCCGCAAATCCATCACCGCCTACGGTTATCATTACATGTTGTAGAATTTTTCTAGTACACTCCATGGCCCTTTAACGACCTAGCCAAAAAATGATAAACTGGTCAACTGGTAAGGCCGGAAAATGATAAACTGGATTTTGAAAACCTGCAGAGAGGAAAATTTATCCAAACCAGTTTATCCACCTTGTTCTACCCTCAAATGCAGTGAAAATTAATCGTGGAAGAGCAAACTGCCGACCCCTCGGCCGCCGGCCTAAAATACAGGGCGAATTTAACATTGGGCTTGATTTTCAAGGAATGGAGAGGGCGAAATACCCATATCCAGTCTCCCATAACCAATCCCATTCTGTAAATCGGGCGATCTGAAACTTTTTTTACAAATAAACAAGGCGAATAGGGCTTGGAAGGTTCATCTGCTCCTATTTTTGGATTGGCTAAAATACAATAATAATTTATTTATTAAATATTTTTTGGGCGAACTATTGAAAATGGTGAAAATGAGTGTAATTTAAAAAATTCGCCTCTTCAAAATAGGAAATCCCTTAAATTTCGCCCATGGGCTAAAATCACCCCTAAAATTTTCTATGGATTTTATCGGCAATGTAGGAAGCAAAATCATACTTGACAGCAGGGGGCTGTCTAGGGGTGAAAATAGACAACAATATTAGGGTTAATTGGTCAACATACTCACTAGTATTGAAACCCATTATTGAGGATATCATATTTAGAATAAGTCTGCCCACATCAGTGAAAAAGGTATAACCATAAGGGGGAGGGCCTTTGGGCTGATGTTCTGGCAACATGAAGGTTTGGCAGAGGCAATTTAACTCTTCTTTGGATAAATTGGCTGATTTCTCAAGTAAATCTCCCATGGAAAGGGGAGTCAAGGCTTGACCAGGCTGAAACTGTAACATTTCATTGATAGACTGAGCAGTTATTGGGAAAAGGACGGTTTGACTCGGGGACAAGACTGCTCGTTGATTGGGATCATAATTGGCATGGCAGTAATGGATTATTTCAGGAAAAATGTGGACTGAGGGGAGAAGATACATGGGAAGATTGGATTCCCATAATCCAAAAATGTCAGAGCCGTTCAGGTAGTTATCTCTACAGTGGCAAAAAATTCGAAGAGGATTTTCACTGAGGACAAGGTCTTTAACTTGAAAATCCCTATCTGCTAAAGGCAGATAGTCTAAATCTATGTGAGGGGCATTCAAGGGTGCGACATTCAAAGCCACGGGAATTTCCATTTCTGGTTCTTGTGGATTTAGAAATGAATTCGGGTTTTGCTGAAAAAAATGGGCACAATCACAGATTTGGGAATGCAATTGCAATTGATGAATGAAATGAAGACCAATTTTGAACCCTGTTTCAGTGTTTTGTGTGGAATTAAAACAAAAACCAGGATTTTGCAGAGTTCAACGAGAATTTGGGTAAATACCTGTTTTCCGGGAAATGAATAGTAACTAAAACAGGGGTTAGCTATGGCGGATGAATTCTGGAATACTCGACTGCAATTTTCCTCAGCAAGGTGGCGGTTGACACGCTTTGACAGTTGATTTTGGAATTTGTTGCATGGGACACTGGTCACTACATGGGATAGTGAAAATGACGCGGGTTCATTTGTTTTATTTGCAAAGACAAAGGTTGGCGGGTTTTTTATTTTTTTAATGGATGACGTCAGCAAGTACAGTGGCTTTGTCACGGGAGGCAAGCGGTAAATAGTATTCATCGCACAACTTTTGGGGAAGGGTGGTTTTCAGTGGAGGGCGAGCGATTCCATACTATCGACGACACGTGGCACGACACTGTTCAGAAAACCGCTTGGCCATCGCGCATTATCGTTCGGACGTGGAGGCGCAGTGATATGGACGTCAACCGTAGATCTTAGATTGGTCGATCGAACGGTCTACGGAAAGGGAAGATGACGAGAAATTAATAGTGCGGGCCCAATGTAATTTATTATGAAATAATCGCATCGGGGGGAATTCTATTGGTGGGTTAGGTTATTAATTAACCATGAGGGTTAATTAATCCCTTTATACGACGGAGTGTCAGGTTTATTTATTAATTGGAAATTTCAACCAATTAATCACAATTAATAATTATATGGTTATTTTTCAACCAAAGGGGCGGGATATATAGTATATGGAAATTTTTTATATTTAAATTAATATGAGAAAAGGGGAAATTTTCATAGGGATTTAATATAATAAATTAGAAATTAATATGGAAAATGAATAGAAGCGCTAAGTGTAAAACATCAAGGTAATGTATTTAACTTATGCTTTTATGAATAGGGTTTTTATGAAATATTGCATAATTTTCCTAAGTAAAATAAGATTTTACTTAGGAAAAGATTTTTTAGAAGTGAGTGAATGTCATGATGAATGAGTTTAAGTACTTAGGCTTTTCCAATTATTGGGCCGAGGGTCCGGTCCCTCCAAAAGTCAAGGAAATGCCTTGAGCCCCTCTAATTTTCAAATGCCTTAGTACTTAGGGGAAATTAGTGAAATTTTTAGGGAAAAATGAGAAGGGAAGTTAATAATTTGACTTTGCTTTGCTTGAAATTCTTCCAGTGTAGTGTATACCTTTGCACTTGTGATGAAAGTAAAGATTTAACACATCTAGAGTCATTATCCATCATATGTAATTCTACAACAACATCTACCTACCCTACCTACTTTACCCTACCATTTTTCTTCTTTATTAGGGTGCACTTAGACTGGCAAACCCTTATCACACTTTTTCTTTTTACATGTAGAAATCTATCTAATTCTAACCTTATTACATCCAAGGGCTCAGATTAAACTGTTGAGCTCCTTTTATTTACTCTACCTATCTACTTATCTTCCAAGATTAAACAGTTTGGTCAGATTTTATTCTCTATCTCTAAAACATAAAATTGAAAGATGAACTAGCCAAGCTTAAACTGTTTGACTATTCATCAATTGTGGCATAAGATACAAGTTGCACACAATTTTTTTATTTACATAAGAGCAAAAAGTAGTGGCATTTAGACTTGTACACTTTCCTTGGCCTTTCTTTTGGTGGGGTTCATTTTCTTTCACTTTTTTGGCCATTTTATTCTTTTCACCCTTTGATTTTTCTTTTAGGGTATACCCTCTTTACATTTTTTAAATTTTTTGATTTTTTGAGAATATGGAAAACCTTTGCAACAAGAAAAAGGTATGAACATATTACATAGCTCATCAAGTCAATCATGATATATGACACCTATTGGTATAGGAGTCTAACACTGGCTCCACTTGGGGATGGCTTTTCCTAGTGAAAAGTCAAGAACAGTAGGTCAGTTGTCCTCAGAATGATTTTGACTGAACCATGGAATCTTCTTCTTCTTGTTACTTTATTGTATGTATGACAGTAATACTTCTGAAGCTTAGGGCCTTCTCTTCGGGCTTCAACTCCAGTAAGTTACTATCCACTCAAAACCGTAACATTACAAAGGATATAGTATGTATATGTTAAAAATAAGAATATCCTAATAAATAGGATCAAAGTAATGTTTCAACATTCGACCATTAACTGGTCCTTCTTCAGTTTCTGTACCATCCAAGTTTTTCAGAAAATATGTATTATTTCCTTGTAAAGCATGAATAATATAAGGTCCTTTCCATAGGAAGTCAAACTTCCCATGTTTTCCCTTATCCTCTCTTCTGGAATCCCATCTTAAAACTTTGTTTCCAATTTGGAAATCTTCTGCCTTGGTCCTTTTATCAAATATCTTCTTTAGTTTCTCCTGCAATACTTGGGATCTCTGATATACTTCCTCTCTGGTCTGCTGCAAATTGATAGTCTGATTTATTCTCCTTTGAATATCATTAGGTTCAACCTAAGCTTCTTGAAGAAATTTCATTACAGGAACTCCTAAAGATGAAGGAAATACAGCCTCAATGCCATAGACTAACTCATAAGGACTGGTCCCAATAGATTTTTTGGTGGTGAGTCTGTCTGCCCACAGTGCATTTGTAAGTTTCTTGTGCCAATTTTTCTTGTTTTCCTCCAATAATTTCTTAATAATATTAATGAGACTCTTGTTGGAAGATTCAGCCAGTCCATTACCCTGAGGGTAATAGGCTGTGGAATGGCCTAAGGTGATATGATATTTATTACAGAAACTTATCATCTTCTTAGATTTGAAGGCAACAACATTATCATTTATGATTTTCTCAGGACAGCCAAATCTTGATAATATATTGGTTTCTAGGAATCCTATGATCACAGTGTCATTAGCTTGTTTGGAAGGAATTGCTTCAATCCATTTAGTAAAATAGTCTGTGGCAGTGAGGATCCATTTTTGTTGGCCAGAAGAAGGAGGATGGATTTCTCCAATGAAATCTAGGCCCCATTGTTGGAAATGTTTTTCAGTGGAAATTGGTTTAAAGGGTAAAGGTAATAATTTTCTCTTGCCTTCAAAAATTTGACATTTATGGCAAGCAGTGACAAATTTCTTTACATCAGAGAACAAGGTTGGCCAATAAAATCTAGCTCTTAGGATCTTATCTGCAGTTTATTTCCAATAAAGGTGTCCACCACAGTCTCCTGCATGGAATTCATTGAGAGCCTTGTCAGCTTCATCTTTTAACAAACAATTCAATAGAATACCATCATGATTTTTCCAAAAGAGAACATTATCTAAAATACAAAACTTTAAAGATGTCATATTTAAAAACCTTTTCTTTGTTCTGGATAACCCTGGAGGAGCTTGCAGGTTTAACAATACATAAATTATATCAGCATACCAAGGTGAATCTAAGAAGGCCTGGCTGATTTGTGGAGTTGCCATCTCCTGTTCGTCATCCAGTTCATTAATATCCAGGGCTTGACAATTTGTTTCTGTCATGAGTTGAGCCAATCCCTGTCCCTTTATAAGATTTGTAGGTTTTATTTCAATATCATACTCTAATATGGTAGCAATCCATTTACCTCTTTTGCCCTCAATTCCATCTTGAGTTAAGATGTCTTTGACAACAACATTTGGTACATAGGCTATCACATGGGAATACAATATGTAGATTCTAAAATCTTTAATGGATTTTACAGGTGCAAAAGCTTGTTTTTCCATGATGTTGTATTTTAATGATGCATCCCTTAGTGCTTTACTAAAAAAGGCTATAGGTTTTTCACATCCTTGATCATCCTTTTGTAATAAAACAACTGCTACAGTATGTTCTGATGCAAATGAAAATATTATGAATTCTCTATCAAATTGTGGACTGGTAAGAACTGGTGTTCTAGTCAAAGCCATTTTAATTTCTTCAAATGCTTGTTTGGCTTCTACTGTCCATTTAATACTTGAATCCTTTCTTAACATGTTAGTAAGAAATCTAATTAGTTCAGCTAAGCTAGATATGAATCTTCTCAAAAAATTGATTTTTCCTAGGAAAGCTTGAAGTTCTTTAACATTTCTAGGGTGAGGTATCTGCAATATAGCTTCTATTCTAGCAGGATCAATTCTAATACCATCTTTGGAAATGATATGGCCCAAGATTTTACCTTCTTCAAGACCAAACAAGGACTTCTTTGGATTCAAAGAGATACCATACTTTCTACATTTTATGAATACTTGTCTGAGATGGTCCAAATGCTGCTGATCTAATTTAGAAAAAACAGTTAAATCATCCAGATATATAACAAGAAAGTCATGAATTTCTTTTGCAAATGCAATTTCCATTTCTCTTTGGAAGGTTTCTCCAGCATTTTTAAGTCCAAATGGCATTTTAACGTACTTGAATGTGCCCCATGGTGTTGTAAAAGTTGTTTTTTCCTGGTCATTAGGATGAACCAGAATCTGGTTGTATCCTGAAAACCCATCTAAAAGAGAAATCCTAGAAGCACCTACTACCCTTTGTAAAATGTGATCCATTTTGGGCAAAGGGTAATTATCCTTCAAAGAAACCTTATTTACATTTCTTAAATCAACACATAATCTGATCTCTCCAGTTTTCTTCCTAGTAGGGACTAAATTAGACACCCATTCTGAAAACCTAATGGGAGCAATTATCCCTGCTTCATACATTCGTTTGATTTCTTTTTCAATTGAAGGCAACAGTACAGGGTCGATTCTTCTGAGTTTCTATTTGAATGGTTTCTGATTTTCTTTTAGAGGTATTGTATGTTGAATTATAGAGGTGTCATATGATTTCAAGTCTTCATAACTCCAGGCAAAGACATCCTGGAATTCTCTTATTAGTTCAACATATTTTGGTTTTTGATCAGGAGGCAAAGATTTAGATAACTTTATTATTTTAGGATTTTCTTCAGTTCCCAGATTGTATTCCTCAATATCAGCTTTCAATGGTTTCGTTTTGGGTTTCTTTGGAATATCATTAGAGTCAAAAAGATCTTCGAGAGGAGTTAATCCTTGAGGCAAATGATTATCTTTTAAATTAATGATCTCAGATTCTTCTTCTATAATCTCATCAACCTCCATTTGTTCAAGGTCCTGCATTTCTTTTTTGGTGAACTTTGTTGGATGAAGCATTTGAATTGCACTCTCTTTTGAAATGTCTGTTTCTTGTTCATCTATTTGATCAGATTCAATGACTGTATCTTCATCTATGTTACTGTTAGAAAATTCATTCTCTAGAGTCAGGAAATTGTTAATCTGATTGTCATTTGCAAACACTTGCCAATTCTTAAAATTGTCTGGTATGGCTGGTCTATGTCTAATCTCAGCTGTAAGCTAATGATTAGGTTCGAATGGTAATTTACAAGTGCTGGCAAACATTGCAAGACTATGAGCATGCAAATTTTGTTTTCTTGGGATTTTAGCAAGTTGAGTCTATAGAAAAGTATTGAGAATCTCTACAAATGTTCCTCTATATTCTCTCAATCTGGGATCATTTGTCAGAAAGTGACATTTGATATATTTAATGATTAAATCATAATCTCCTATGATAGACACTCTAATTGCCCCTAATCTTTTGATAAGTTTAAGACCTAGCAAAAGAGCTTCATATTCTACCATATTATTTGTGCATTTGAAATTTAACCTGTAGGCATGGCCTTCAGCATGATAATTTTCAAGGTTATGCACCCAAACTCGAGCTCCTGCTCCTAATTTATTAATGGAACCATCAAATTCTAGGTGCTGAAGAATTTCATGTTCATAATTGGTATCAGGAGTTTCAGGAACTTTCTTAACAGTGAGATCTGGTTTTTTAGTTTCTTCTGGTTTCTCTTGGGTATCTAATTTCTCATTTTCCTCGGAGATTTCCTGGATTTGAACATTAGATTTTTCATTTGTAATTTCTTTTGGTTCTGTTGCTGGAACTTCTAATTCAGTAAGAGGATCAATTTCAGCGTTATAAAGAATAAATGAATCCATATCAGAGTGTACTGAGTAGATGGGGAAATTTTCAGGTTTCTCCTGACTACTGACTACATACTTCATTAAAGTTTCTCTGTATAGTCTCTTAGGTTGGCCGAACACTGAAATAGTAGCATATGACATGTCCAATTGAAGAGATCCTCCAAGATTTGCACCCCAAGATCTGGACAATAGCATACCATATTTTGGAGGAATATCTGCTACTACTATATCCATCAAAATTGTTTTTGCAGGGTATTGAACCAGTGAAACACACAAATATTTGATTAACCCTAAACATATCACCTGATTTGAATCAAAAGAAAAGAGATCTTTGTATGGTCTGGTGATGTCTAGGTTTAATTTCTCCATTACAGCCTTGGGCATTAGATTGTGAGATGCCCCAGAATCAAGCATGGCATTATGAAGTATTTTATCATGTATGTTCAAACTCACATAGAATGGAGGAGTCCCTCCACTTCCTGGTTTTCCATTTACTTCAGGGCCAAATAATAATCTAGGTTGGTCATCAAAAACATTTACTGAGTCATCACTTCTAGTAATATTAAGTGATCTATTGATTTGACTTCGGTAGACATCATGTTTAGCTAATTCAGACAATGGAACAACTATTTTTAATTTTCCTACTTCAGCTTCCAGATTAAAATGTTTTTCAGTCTGAGTTCTTGTGTTTCAAACAGTTGGATTCTCTTTATATTCTGTGTTTTCGGTATTTTTCTCCTTTTCAGGAGTGGGGTTGTGGGCTGAAGTTGTTTCGGAATCAACTTCTGGAGGTTCCTCTACATTTCCTTTAGGAGGAAGAGTATTGGAAAGTTGTCTGTTATTCAGTTGAGTATCGGATACGTCTTCAATTATTGGGTTGGAAGGATTAGGATCTGATCTAGAAAGAATATGTACAGGGGTAGTATTCTTTTTACCTTTGAGGGGCTGTTTTGTAGCTTTCTGTTTACTTGTTTCCGGGACATCAATTCTTCTGCTCCTCAAATTATATTGCTTGTGAACTTCGTAAATGGCTGTGTCATATCCTTCCTTAAAGTTAAATGATTCTCCTAAATGGGTTTGAAATTGCTTAAGAATGTGAGCTTCTTGATCCTCTTGGGTCAAGAAAACTTCTGGTTCATTCTTGCGTTTAGTAAAGTTATTTATTTAAGCATCTTCAGTTGGTTCCTTAGAAGTTGAGGCTTCAATATAATTTTCTTGGAATGGGGGTCTAATATTTTGGTCAAGACCAATTTTTCCAGTATTTTGATTTTGGTTCCTTCTGAAATTTGGATTTCTCCCAGTATTGCTTAGTTGACCATCCCAAGGAGATTTCTTTTCAATTTTTTCTACTCTATCTCCTAGCCTTTCCATCCCTTTAATAATAACGTCCAGTTTCTTTTCAAAAGATGAGGGTTCTTCATTTAAAGGCATTCTCCTTTCAGCTCTGGCTCTAGCTCGTTTCTCTATCAGGTTAGCTTCAACACTAACAGCTATACTTTGCATATCTTCTAAAGTTTGAGGAGCTCTTTCCATACGCTGATATGCCATATCAGAATAAAATCCATCAGGGAATTTGATTAATACTGAATCTGGAGGAGGTCTAAGGTTTTGAGGAATGGCATAGTAAGCATCATTGAACTTGGTGACGTAATCTTGCACAGTATCATTTGGTCCTCTCTTTAGTTTTTCAAAGTCTGATAAGATTTGAAGAGGATCTTTCTTCTTTTCCCATCTGTTTAAAAATGTTCTATAAAGAGCTTGTAAGTCAGTAACACTATTTGCAGGAAGGGCTCTAAACCAGGTTCTAACTTCTCCACTAAAACTTTGCACAAATATTCTCATTCTCACATCATCAACATCTATTTCATAAATTTCAAAATAATCGGTCATCTTTTTAGTATGCTGTTGTGCAGTGTAAGTACCAGAACCATCGAAAGGAGTGATTTTACTTTGGTAGTCTTGGGGCATAGCCTCTAGATTGGCTGGTAATACCAAAGGAGCATATCTGTTTGCCATTGCAGGAGGTAGCGGTGAAATAACAGGTGAAGTTGGTCTATGAGTAGTGGATGGAGGAGTAGAAGGGGTAGTTTGAGGTTGAGATGTTTGAGGAAATGTTGATGAACTTGGAGAGGCTGAAGTAATCACAGAAAGATGTGATGTTCTTTCAGAAGTAAGCTCAGATTGTATGGAATCTCGCAAATGTTTATCAAGATGTGAAGTAACAAATTCAAATTGTAAATCTTCAAGAAATATTGGGTCTGGAACCAAATTAGACAACTCAGATTCAAAAAAATTTACAAATAAAGAGGTTTCAAATTTCTCATCAAATGGTTCGTCCTCAAGATAAATCCACTTCACAGGACAGGATATTGATCTATAGAGAGGTCAAGAACTACCAGAGCTTTCTTGACTCTCTTGTCTCCTAAAAATTATAGGG
The DNA here is from genome assembly GCA_034641835.2 of Pinus albicaulis. Taxonomy (NCBI): domain Eukaryota; kingdom Viridiplantae; phylum Streptophyta; class Pinopsida; order Pinales; family Pinaceae; genus Pinus; species Pinus albicaulis. The sequence continues at coordinate 803,209,087 of CM076575.1, read as the reverse complement.
ATCAGATTTGGATTTTCAAACATAGGTGGAGGATTTGGATCAGGATTAGCCCTGGTGTAATGAGTCCTTTCTGAAGTCAGGTTTCCAGGTGATTCTCTTCTTGTTTTTTTATCTAAATGGAATTAAAATTCAACTTCGACAATCTCTTTAAGAAATTTTTGATATTGGATTTAAATTCTCTTAAAGATTAATTTGACTAGAGGAACTGATCAAATGTTTGAAACCAAATTTTCAGTTCATAAACTAGACCGGAGATAGACTGAAGCAACATTTATTTACTTATGCAATTGCAAAGCAAGAGAAATTTCAAAGGCTACCTGGCTAATCTGTAGGCTCCATCTGTAGTTTATAAAGTAAACAATAGTAACAATAAAATTATTCAGTTCCCCAGTATGGTCGCCACTATGTTATCACTCAGATTTTCCTTGAAGTTGTTGGAAGAGGAAAGGGGTCCGAGGTAACCACAAACCAACTTTTAGGTACCGAATCTAGCCAATCTGTACCTAGAGAGGGCTCTCTCTGTAATATTTAGCTTTGTTTTGAAAGATATTAGGCTAGTTATGAAAGTCCAGGGATTTTGATTGAGTTTGGGTGATGAAATTCTATAGCAGAGGGTAAGACTGAGTAATTTAGGCCATTGGGCTAATGGAGTCAAAGAAAGATGGCTTAACTCGATTAAGTTTCATAACAAGAGATGGTTTCACAGGGCAAGGTAATCAAATAAGGAACAATTATAGACCTAAAATGAATGGAATGGACTCGAAATGGGTTAAGGGCAACTAAGAATCCTTCAACATATTCGAAAGAAGGAACTTGAATGATTATTAATAAAGAGCAATTAAGAATTCTTTACCAAATAATCAAAATGAATAAACTAGGAAACATGAGCAATTAAGAATTCACTGTTCATACTAGTTTCAGAGGAAAACATTAAGAATAACAACGATTGAAAACAGATTGCACTTAAGAACTTTCTGAATTATTCTTTTTCGTTTATCATTCAAATATGAAACATAGATGGTATAATAAACAAGTATAAAACTTTAGAACAAAAGAGATAGAAGACTTATTGATTCGTTGTCTGACTCAAGAATCCTGTGAAAAGTCCTTTGCATCAATTCTTTATCTAGCTAGCCATGCGAAATTGGTCCAACAGCACTTTATTCCAAAATAATCAGTGTTACAGCAAAGTCTAAGAATCCACCCCTCAATACTCCAAGCGAGGGAGTATTCATACAAAGAATTATAAAAATTATCTCCTAACAAAATGAGATATAATCTAGGATGACTCATGGATATATTACAAGAAAATAGAGACAGATGGTCTCGTAGATAAGAGAAAGGATAACCGATGTTGTGCTGTTTCCTTCATTTGGGAATGTGCTGGAGGCAGGCCCTATGATTGGGCTTGCTGCTGTCCTCTTTAGTAATTCAATGTTGGCTGCTCTGTTTCATTGATACTCTTTACCTGTACTGATACTCTTTAACCTCTGTTTATCCTTTTACCCTTCTTATCATGACTTACTGTAGTAAATAATCAAAATTCATGCAAGGATAATATTTACAAAAGTTCTAACATTTCTTCCCACCATTTATCTTCCGGTATTCTAGTTCTTTGCAGCTTCTTTTCCTGTATCCCTAGAATTGCAGATAAAAGGACCTAATTGACTTTTAATTATGAGTTGAGCTTTTTTCTTTGCATTGCAAAAATGAACTATGTCTGAATTTATCATCTGTCTGAAATATTCTAAAGCAAAGAGCCTCATTGGGACATATTTTGGTAACTTGAAAGGGCATAACTCACACCCATATATTCTGATTTCTGTGTGATTTCGGTATAGGTACCAATCACCTATCCTGTATTTTTTAGGAAGTTGGAGAATTTTATTCATGTCATTATTGACCCTAGGAGGGGAGACTCTTGTTAATAAAGTGGTTGCAGGGTACACAAATAGGTCAATGAACTCATTGTAAGAATAAGGAGATTCAGAGGAATTATGAGTAATTGCAGACCAAAAGATTACAGACCTAGGGTTTCCTTTGGCATCAAGTTTCTTGACCTGGAAAGGAAAACTTTCTGATTGGTAGTAAAGCATGAGATGATATATAACAGAGGAATACTTGAACACTCTCTCATTTTCCAATCTCATGAACTGATCATGGATTTTATCAGCAATGTAGGAAGAAAAATCATATTTGACAGCAGGGGACTATCCAGGGGTAAAAATTGACAACAATACTAGGGTTAATTGATCAACATATTCACTAGTATTGAAACCCATTATAGAGGATATCATATTCAAAATAAGCCTGCCCACATCAATGAAAAAGGTATAACCATAAGGGGGAGGGCCTTTGGGTTGATGTTCTGGCAACATGAAGGTTTGGCAGAGGCGATTTAATTCTTCTTTGGATAAATTGGCTGATTTCTCAAGTAAATCTCCCATGGAAAGGGGAGTCAAGGCTTGACCAGGCTGAAACTGTAACATTTCGTTGATAGAATGAGCGATTGTTAGAAGGATGGTTTGACTACAAAGAGGGGACAAGAGCGCTCGTTGATTGGGTCCCCTTAATTGGCATAAGCGGTAATGGATTATTTAGGAAAAGTAATAGTTGAGGGAAGATACACTGGAAGATTTGGATTCCCATGATCCAAAAATGTCGAGCCGTTTAGGTAGTTATCTCTGCGGTGGCAAAAAATTCAAAAGGGATTTTCCACTTTGAAGACAAGGTCTTTAACTTTAAAATCCCTGTCTACTTTGAGAGCATATAGTCTAAATCTACGTGAACATTCGGGGGAGTCGACATTCAAAGCCACGGGAATTTCCATTTCTGGTTCTTGTGGATTCAGAAATGAATTCAGGTTTTGATGAAAAAACGGGAACAATCACAGGTTTGGGAATATAACTGTAATTTTTGGTTTTGAGGAATAAAATGAAGACCAGTCTTAAACCCTGTTTCAGTTTTTCGTGTGGAATTAAAACAAAAACCAAGATTTTGCAGAGTTCAACGGGATTTTGGGTAAATACCTATTTTCCAGGAAATAAACAGTGACGAAAACAGGTGTTGGATATGGCAGATGAATTCTGGATGCTCAACTGCAATTTTCTTCAGTAAGGCGGTGGTTGACAATCTGCGACAGTTGATTTTGGAATTCGTTGCATGGGACACTGGTCACTGCATGGGATAGTGAAAATGACACGGGTTCATTTGTTTTATTTGCAAAGACAAAGGTTGGTGGGTTTTTTATTTTTTTAATGGATGACGTTAGCAAGTACGGTGGCTTTGTCACGGGAGGCAAGCGGTAAATAGTATTCATCGCACACAACTTTTGGGGAAGGGCGGTTTTCAGCGGAGGGCGAGCGATTCCATACGATAGACGACACGTGGCACGACACTATTCAGAAAACCGCTTGGCCATCGTGCGTTATCGTTCGGACATGGAGGCACAGCGATATGGACGTCAACCGTAGATCTCATATTGGTCGATCGAACAGTCTACGGAAAGGGAAGATGACGGGAAATTAATAGTGCGGGCCCAATGTAATTTATTATGAAATAATCACATCAGGGGGAATTCTATTGGTGGATTAGGTTATTAATTAACCATGAGGGTTAATTAATCCCTTTATACGACAGAGTGTCAGGTTTATTTATTAATTGGAAATTTCAACCAATTAATCACAATTAATAATTATATGGTTATTTTTCAACCAAAGGGGCGGGATATTAATTATTTGGAAATTAAAATAATACAGGAATGGGGAATTAATAGGGATTTAAATAATAAATTAGAAATTAATATGAAAAATAGATGGGAGCGCTAAGTGAAAAACATCAAGGTAATGTATTTAACTTATGCTTTTATGAATAGGGTTTTTTATGAAATATTGCATGATTTTCCTAAGTAAAATGGGATTTTACTTAGGAAAATATGGGATTTTACTTAGGAAAATATTTTTTATAGGTGAATGAATGTCATGATGAATGGTTTTAAGTACTTAGGATTTTCCAATTATTGGGCCGAGGGTCCGGTCCCTCCAAAAGTCAAGGAAATTCCTTGAGCCCCTCTAATCTTTAAATACCTTAGTACTTAAGGGGAATTAGTGAAATTGTTAGGGAAAGATGAGAAGGGAAGTTAATAATTTGACTTTGCTTTGTTTGAAATTCCTTTAGTGTAGTGTCTGCCTTTGCACTTGTGATGAAAGTAAAGATTTAACATATTTAGAGCCATTATTCATCACATGTAATTCTGCAACAACATCTACCTACCCTACCTAATTTACCCTACCATTTTTTCTTCTTTATTAGGGTGCACTTAGACTAGCAAACCCTTATCACACTTTTCTTTTACATGTGGAGATCTATCTAATTCTATCCTTATTACATCCAAGGGCTCAGATTAAACTGTTGAGTTCCTTTTATTTACTCTACCAATCTACTAATCTGCCAAGATTAAACAGTTTGGTCAGATTTTATTCTCTATCTCTAAAACATAAAATTGAAAAATGAACTAGCCAAGCTTAAACTCTTTGACTGTTCATAAATTGTGGCATAAGATACAAGTTTCACACAATTTTCTTATTACATAAGAGAAAAAAGTAGTGGCATTTAGGCTTGCACACTTTCCTTGGCCTTTCTTTTGGTGGGGTTCATTTTCTTTTACTTTTTTGGCCATTTTTATTCTTTTCACCCTTTGATTTTTCTTTTAAGGTATACCCTCTTTACATTTTTTAAATTTTTTGATTTTTTCATAATATGAAAAACCTTTGCAACAAGAAAAATGTATGAACATATTACATAGCTCATCAAGTCAATCATGATATATGACACCTATTGGTATAGGAGTCTAACATAAGCAATCGAGAAAGGTCCACACACGTTTGTGTGAATTCTCTCCAGGATCACCGAAGCACGGTTCTCCTTCTCATGAAAGGTGGTCTTCACAAACTTACCCATAGTACATCCCTTGCACTGATATGACTATGCAAGAGTACCCTTGGGAAGTCCAGTAGAAATATGCTGCAAAATCTTCAAAGCGCCATGGTGAAGATGGCCCAATCTCATGTGCCATAATTCACCCTCATCCCGGCTCACCACTTCTTCTGCTTTGCCCACCATTGCAGCGCAGCCATCTACCTCTAGTTTTTATAGATTCCTAACTCGAATCCCTATCCCCTTGGTTTGACCCGTTGTTTTATGTCGTAGGATATCTTTTCCATCTCTAAAAACAACGTCATAACCTTTGTCTTCCAACATTGCGACTGAGACCAAGTTCTTCTTCAGACCTAAAACATGCATAACATCTTTCAACAAGAATGGATTACCGGACTCCCTCTCAAAGGTAATTGTCCCAATTCTGGTCACACTGTATCGACCATCGTCGCTCATCTCTATATGCATTTGAAGGTACTTCTCCTCCAAGTCACTAAACAACTCCTTGTCTCCCGTCATATGGAAAGACGCACCACTATCAAGATACCACACCGATCCCATATAGCTTGAAACCAAGAATGCGATCAAAGAGAAATCAAATTCAAATTGCGAGGCTAAGGTCTTCCTGCACTGCAAGCTCTGGGTGTCTCTCTTCTTGTTCTTCTTCTTTCCGTGGGCAATTAGTGGTGAAATGCCCATGTTCGTGATGCTGGAAACACTTCACCTTTGGACAAATCCTCTCGCTTCTTGCCTTTAGCTTCATATTTTTAAGGAAATTTCTTCCCCTTTCCATTTACTTGCTAAATGTGCCTAAAAGTAATAATCCCTCTTCATCATCATTCTTCGATGAAGAGCCATCCCTGACCCCGCCTTATCTCCTCCCCGCACAAGATCCGACCAAAGTCGGCCCCATCCCGACGCCCCGTCCATCGACAGAGTCTCGTAGCTATGCCAACCTTCTAAGCCCAAGGAGAGCGAATCTCACAAAGTCTTCATCATAAATAGTAATCCCCACACTTTCCGCTCATCTCTACAAGTGGGACAAACTTCGTGAGATATTTTGGAATACTGTCACCATTCTCCATTTTTATTTTTATAAGCTTCTCTTTAAGCGCCAACTTCCTCTGGTAATTTCTGCTTTGGAAAAAATCTATGAAAGCCTTCCACATTAAGAATGGAGTGGCTGTCCCGTGAAGGCTAGACACAATATTCTCCTTCACACCTTCCAACAAAATTCTTCTTGTCTTTGCTATCTTCTTTTTCCATGCGTCAAGTAATGCATCATCGCTAGATCCCAGTTTAGGAACATCGCTATCGATGAAATCCTTCTATCCATTATCCTCTAGCACTTCCTCCATTCTATCCTTCCAGGCTATGTAATTTGAGCTCCCATCAAGTGCATAATCCAATCGTAGCCTGTTGAAAGACATTTCAATGTATACTCAACTTCTACACCAAGAATTTTTTGTAGCAAATTCGAATTTTCTACCAGCACAAACTCCACAATTATTCACAATTGCAATCTTCAAGAATTAACAATCCTTTGATACCATGTAGAAATTAGTATACACTAAGCATGCATACATCCATATTCCCCTGATCTCACAATATTTAACTTCTTGCAAAATACAAAATCATTCCATTGTTAATGTTTTGTGGAAAATTAATTGCGAACACATGTGAAGCATAAATAAAAACAATCGCACATAACACAGTTGTTTAACGGGAAATTCTAAAGCTTAAAACCCAAAATATCATATATTATGTATCATGGAGATCATGTAACAATATCATACAAATCTTAGTACATCAAGCTCTCATTACAATCAATCGTTACACACTAACATAGAAGAAATCTGCAAATCCATGCACCGATCTCTGCCCTCCTGCTAGCCTGCCTCCACTGCACAATCCCTGCTAAAGAATAGCTCTGAATGAATTTGAATTACCCTTGCCTTGACTACGCAATCCTCATTTGAAAATCCAATGTGTCTGTGGTGGAAGCAATGCATCACTATAGTCGCAACAGATAGTCCATCTTGCCCTTTCACCTATCTCTCCACTGGGTCTCCACTGGAACTGACATGCGCTATAGTTAACTGCTATATTGTACAGTTGATTAATGAGTTATTATTTGTGAATTAATTAACTAATAATTCACTCCACCACTACTGTATCATTCAGCTAAGATAGATACAACTAGCTCAACCGAGCTTAACTCCAATAACTGAGTTAAACTTAATACAAATCCATGAACTACTCTTCCAACTCTATCATAACTTTGGCACCTGAGTTCTAACTGAGTCCTCCATGCATGAACCACCAGTTTCCCTTGGGAATTGCGTGATTCCCTAAGCCCACTGATTTTCCAAATATGTGCACTGAAACTAAGTGCTCCAAGAGAATAAGTTGTTGTTTATTGTCAGATTATTATTAAGATCTAATAATAATCGACACCTCTATTTTTAGATCAAAGATCTATAAATAGACTTTGCCCAATATTCTAAAAATAGAATTTCATCTATTTTTCCAACTTGATCAACCATCCACAAATAGCGTCCTGTAACTTCTAAAATATGATCACCATGTCTAAAAATAGACATAGTCTAAAAATATACTTGCGCCAAAAATAGCCCACGGGCCCACTTAGTGAAGGAGACTCTTTTCACTAAGCTCATCATCTTGTTGAATCTCAACAAACCCATATTTATCTTGAAGGAGTGCTAAAGGTTGAACAAATTCCCTCACTATCTACAAGGATTACATCAATCTATAATTGTTGAAGATTGTGGATACACGTTTTTCCTCTTCATTCATCATGTTGAAGAGGTTGAGGGAGGTCAAGACCGCTCTTGGGGCCATGGTTATTTCAGACTTTTGATCTTTTTGGAGAAACACAAATCAAACAGACTCAAAAAGAGCGAAGGACACATTGTTGGCTGATGTCTGGTGGGAGAGGGTAGATCTACATATTCTGATCATGGACCCTATCATTTCCTTTCTTCAATTTACAGATACAGACTAACCCATCCTAGGAGAGGTTTACGAGGGATGGGATTCCATGATTGAGTCAGTGAGGAACATTATTTTACATAGTCAGTGCCCCGAGTATGAGACATCACCAGAGGCCTTCTTCACCATCATACATGATATTCTTGTCAGCATATGGGACAAGAATTGCACACCTTTACATTGTTTGGCCACTCCTTGAACCCAAAATACTACATCCATGAGTGACTGAATGATGGACCTTCCCGTAGATTCCCTCCTCACGTGGATGGTGAAATATCACAGACGAGGAAAGATGCATTGAGGATGATTTTTCAGGATAGGGCATCCCAAGATGAGGTGGAGGATGCCTTTGTATATTTTTCCACTGGCACTGGGTGATTTGCAGGCTATGATGTGATTAGAGACAGGGGGGATAAGAAGCCCTATTCTTGGTGGGAAACTCATGGGGAAATGCTTCCTCTCACAGCAAAATTATCCATGAGGCCGTAATATTCCAAAATTTGCACACAACAATTTGGAATATTAGATTTTTCTACTTTCACCTAGGAGAGGAATAAATGGGTAAGGATGCCCATGAAAAATAAAAATATGAATAATTTCCACCTTAATAAGGAAGGGGATCACCTTAGGAGTTGGATTTTACACTTTCACGCATGAAAAAGGGCAAAATAGATGTGGACATAGTCAAGTTTGACTAAGTCAACATGCATTCTTGATGAGGAAGAGATCACCCAAGTAAACTAGCTCAATTTGAACAAGGATCAGCCTAGACACACATATGAGAACTGGATTGAAGATCCCTTACTGTGAAAAGAGGAATTACAGGTGGATTAGTCCCAGTTGACCAAGTCAACAACACTGCTACAAGGGGGAGGGAAGCCAACAAGGACAACACAGTTTTGAAGGAGGAATCTTCACTAGGAAGTCACCTCAACAATGTGTGGGGTCCGAGGTGAGGAGGCTCACCAAAGATAAAAAGGAGGGCATAGAATCAAAGAGAGCATTCATTTATTCAACCATCTTTGGTCTTTTGACTACTTGCATGCTTCAGCTGTTTAGCTGTGGTTGCAGCACTGCTTAGTGCAAAGAATTCCCGTGCGAGAATTCCATCCCATTCTTGGATCAACTTGCTTAAGGGATCTATAAGAGGGTTCTAAGCTTCAATTACATAATTTGGCTTAGGGCCAAGCAACCATTAACATCTACAACATATTTACCTTCAGGAACTGCATCTTTTCTGCAGGGGCATTTGTTGTTGGGTTAAACCTTACTATTTGGTCCTAGTGTTTGAGGAGGAGGTGTTTATTTCCCTCCGGGAGTCTAATAAAGAGGGCATAGGGCCATTTTCTATATTATTCAGCTATTTTATGTTATATTCAGCCATTCTTAATATAGATTTTCATTAAACTGCATTATTTTCTGCAGTGATTCTTTTTGTACATGTATATTTCCGGAAACCCTTGCCGGGTGTCTTTTTCTTTGTGTAAAAGAGGTTAAACCTCCATTTCTCTACTATTTGATTAATGTAATCTAAAAATCAGTATTATTTCATCATTTTATATAGAAACCCTCATGGGAATTACGCTCTCACAGTATTCAGAAATTCTGTTGTAGAGAAGTTATGGGATCGGGGTGTTTTTAAGCTATCTTGAGCTAGGGAGATCTGTTTATGGTAGCTAGATTCATTTGTTTCACCTCCAATTATGCAAGTGGGTTGTATATTGTCTAAAATCAGGGATATAAGTCCCATTATCCACTGTTATTGCGTTATTTTCTGAAGACAACTGTTTTATGCCCTATATTACTACATTTCCCCACCCGGGAAGGAGAATATAGTTCATATTCTTGCTAAGGTTCTTACATATGATGGTGAGATGTTATTTTAAATATAATGAGCTACTCTAAATTTCCATGCTCATGATTTTCCGAATCTCCAACTTTGGAATATCTTAAGATATTCCATTTGTTGTAGAAAATCCCAATTTTGGGATATTACAGTGGTATCAAAGCTTCCATCTTGGCTCAGCCTATGGATTTCAGATCCAATCAGAAGATAATAAGGAGAGGAGAACAAATTCATGGATAGGATGAGATTACTCTCATCAATTTTCAAATCTAAGAAGAAAGAAGAGAAATGCATTGGAACTCCAAGAGGGTTCCAAGTAGGAGAAAGCTGCAGTGAGACCTCTAGAAGGTTTCAAAGGAGAAAAGAAGACCCCAACACTTCCTATTCTCATAGATGAAGTGGAGAGCAAGAGAACCACTTATTACATGAGATCTTGAGTGGGTATTTGTCAGAATACAAGTGCCAACCTAGGGCTTTCAAAGAGACCCTAGATTTTCCTGAGTTTATTCAACTGAGAGAAGAAAGGAGACCATGCAGTGAGAGAATGATAAGGGGCAACAGATTCCTGTTGTCTACATTTTATGGATCACTCAAGTGTGCAACGAAGACTTGGGTAATGAAACTAGACGCATTTTTCCTACTACACCCAGTAGTGGAAAAAGAGGCTGTGGAGATCTCAATGCTGCACTTGGAGGACAAGGCAAGCTCATGGTGGATCAGCCATGTGAATCATGCAAGGGTGCCTACTTTTGCAGATTTCACTCAAGGAGTAATAATTAGGTTTGATAGTAGGAGATCAAAGGAGGAGGAGTCCTCTTCTCCACATGAGGAGCCTTGTACTAAAGTTGTCACACTCATGGAGGAGCAACCATCTACATCAGTAGTTAGGGAAGCCATTACATTAGAAGGAGGAGCCATTGCAGCCCTACAAGAGGTTCCCGCATCTCACCAAGGTATGGGGAGATTTCCACTTTTATTTATTGTAGAAAATCCTTCTAAAAATTATGGAAATTCGTCTTCATATGACCCAGGGTCAAACACTATTGCTGAGATAGAGTAGCAATATTGCACTACGTTGTGCAAGCTTGAATGGTTCAAGGGGAAGATGAACCATCAACCTCATGTATCATTGTTGAGTTTCACACAACCCTTGAGGTTGGAGTGTAACCTTTTGGAGGATGTCATGAACTATGTCTACCATACAAAAGAACATAGATTCATCTTTGAGATGGGATATGAGGCAGCAACTATATCATTGGAGAGACTATCAGCACTGCCAAACAAGAGCAGTGAGGAGGCTTTGCCTTTATCACAATGGGATATTGATGGATTCAAGATAGTTATGGACATGAGATCTTCACTAAGGGATCTCCAAGAAAATGAATTCCAGCACTTCATGTCATGCAAAGAAGAGGAACTGGTTGTGAAGCATGGTAGTCCACATTGGAAGAATGCCAAGGTGAAGATTGATAGAAGGCATCCACATGGGGTTGAGTGGATGTGGGTGGAGAGCAAGAGGCTGGTGAGCCACTTGCAAATTTATGATACATGGCAGCAAGAGGCAAAGTTGCGTTGGCTACTCTTAAGAGGGTTTGGCCATCATAAGGCATATCCTTTTCCGAAGGGTATGAGGATGGAAGACACTTGGTAGGGCATTAACATCATATGGCAGCTTAGGGGTTGGATGTATCATGTTGATTTGATCCTCTTCACATCAATCAACATATTTTCACCTCATGATTTGTATGATGGAGGTGTGAGAGGGCAGCAAGAGTCATTATTGCTATGGCTTCTCTTGGGAGAGTATGGGTAGAAATTTTCCCATACTTTTCATGATATTTTCGGAGAGAAGGGAGGCACATTCATGGCGCAAGGAGGCTACCCTTCAGCAGTGGAGGATTATCAGGGGCTTCCATGTAGGAATAAGATCTTCTCACATAGAAGCATGAAGGTGGATGGCTTTGGCATATGGAATGTCAAAGGGAGGAGTCATGGAGCCTTATTACTAAAGCCTACAGTGTTGTCACATGGGAGTGTGTTCTTATTGAGGGAGTGTTCCAAGGAGTCTATGTATCCCTTCTTCTTGCAGATTTTTGTGAGGAGATCCTCATAGGGGAAATTTTACATGGACCTCACTTTCAGCCTACTCACCATGCATGGTAAGAAATACATTTATGTACTTGTTGATTACTCCATTGAGTATTTGTATCTTCTCACCATATATGAGTAGTGCATTGCTCCACAAGAGAGCAAGAGTATTTTTGGGTTTCGTGGTCACTTTAGGGCCAATGTTTGTAATGATAGTAGCCCATCTATACATGAATTTGGGCAAGTGTATTTTTATTTTGTCTATGTACAGCTGATAGACATTGATGCTTACTTCCCCATGTTGAAGAAGCAAACATGCACAACTTATAACTTGTTGCAGCACCACTTGCCACATGACATTCTCAAATAGCAGTTGGGAGGACTGCGTAATATCCACTTGGAGAACCTTTGGTACCATCCAAAATTGCACATAAATTTCAGCATTTTTCTGATTTGGATGCCAAATGGTGATGGTGTTCCATTCATCTTGAATGGAATGGTTTGGGTTGGCATGTCTCATGATTTTGGAGGAAGGGTCCTTGGAGACTCAAGCTTCTTCTTGCCATTGGAGGGCAATCATGTTGTAGCCCAAGATCAGCATGCCCTCTACACTTATCATAAGTGGAGAGGAGGACAACATGGGATAGGCCCTCTTGCCTATCATGTTCATCTATTCAGCCCACCTACACTTCAGGAGCCGAAGGTGGAGGAGATTCTTCATGAGTTGCCATATTGGAGGGTGACTCATTTCATATGGATGATAGCTTGGGGGTGGAGGTTCCATTTGGGAATGACAATTTCCCATGCACTTCAAACTCCATGCTTTGAGAGGACCTCTAGACAGCACATAGTTTCCTCCTTGGGTATGTTACTGTTGCATGATGATAACCATTTGGGATGTGCACCAAATACTAATTTGTTTGCTTGGGAGAGGCACTATGAGGTTTCATTGTTGAGACAAAATCTTATTCTTTGGGGGAGATTATCATATGAGGATGCTACAGGGGGAGAAGATGAGGTTCTTCAGTTCTACCTTTATAGTTGCTTGAGGGCAAGCAACATTTGAGAGGGGAGGACTGTAATATTCCAAAATTTTCACACATCAATTTGGAATATTAGATTTTGCAGCTTTCACCTAGGAGCGGAATAAATGGGTAAGGAGGCCCATGAACAATAAAAATATGAATAATTTCCACCTTAATAAGGAAGGGGATCACCTTAGGAGTTGGATTTTACACTTTTAGGTGTGAACAAGGGAAAAATAGATGTGGACATAGTCAATTTTGATTAAGTCAACATGCATTCTTGAGGAGGAAGAGATCACCCAAGTAAACTAGCTCAATGTGAACAAGGATCAGCCTAGACACACATATGAGAACTGGATTGAAGACCCCTTAGTGTGAAAAGAGGAATTGCAAGTGGATTAGTCCAAGTTGACCAAGTCAACAACTCTGCTACAAGGGGAGGGAAGCCAACAAGGACAGCGCAGTTTTGAAGGAGGAATCTTCACTAGGAAGTCACCTCAACAATGTGTGGGGTCTGGGGTGAGGAGGCTCACCAAAGATAAAAAGGAGGGCATAACATCAAGGAGATCATTCAGTATTCAACTATATTTTGTCTTTTGACTACTTGCATGCTTCAGCTATTTAGCTATGGTTGCAGCACTGCTTAGTGCAAACAATTCTCGTGCGGGAATTCCATCCCATTCTTGGATCAGCTTGCTTAAGGGATCTAAAGGAGGGTTCTGAGCTTCAATTCCATCATCTGGCTTAGGGAAAAACAACCATTAACATCTACAATGTAGTTACCTTCAGAAACTACGTCTTTTATGCAGGGGCAGCAGCAGCAGGGTTTCACCCTTAGATTTTGTGCTAGTCTTTGAGGATGAGGTGTTTATTTCCCTCCGGCAGATCTAATAAAGAGGGCATAGGGCCATTTTCTATATTATTCATCTATTTTATGTTGTATTCAGCCATGCTTAATACAGAGTTGCAGTAAACTACGTTATTTTCTACAGTACTACTTTTTGTACATGTATATTGCCGGAAACACTTGTCGGGTGTCTCATTCTTTGTGTAAAAGAGGTTAAACCTCCATTTCTCTGCTATTTGATTAATATAATCTCTAGATCAGCCTTATTTCATCATTTTCTGTAGAAACCCTCATGGGAATTACGCTCTCACAGTCTTTAGAAATTCTGTTGTAGAGAAATCATGGGATCGAGGTGTTTTTAAGCTATCTTGAGTTGGGGAGATTTGTTTATGGTAGCTAGTTTCATTTGTTTCACCTCCAATTATTCAAGTGTGTTTTATATGGTCTAAACTAAGGGATAAAATTCCCAGTATCCAATTTTTTGTGTTATTTTATGAAGACAGTTGTTTTATGCCCTATATCACTGCATTTCCCCACTTGGGAAGGAGGATATAGGCCATATACTTGCTGAGGTTCTTTCATCTGCTGGTGAGATGTTATTTTACATAAGATGAGCTGATTTACATTGCCATGCACATGGTTTTTTGAAGCTCCAACTTTTTAATATCTTAAGATATTCCAGTTGTTGTAGAAAATCCCAATTTTGGAATATTACAGAGGCTCCTCTCTCAGGTGACTTCATCCTCTTGTTGCAAGAGGAATTGGAGCACATATGGGAATTTGTATAGTATCAAGAGGAGTAGGCTTTAGTAGTCCAGGGCAGAGACAATGGTGTATGGGCACACCAACCTTCGTCTTATTTACAGGAATAGGGATGAGTGGTTGAAGGGAAATTCAAAGATGTGGGATGTCTTTCCTGATGATATGGGTCTGGAAAATAGTGTTGACTTGGAATTGACCAACTTGGATCTCAATGAACCAGTGCTAGAGCATGTCACATTTTGTAGAAATTATACAACATGCATGTATATCTTGGATTCACCCGATCTAACAATGTACTAAAGTTAAATACTGAATCACTTCTACAAATATTTTGTGGAATTAAAAACACAATCGCTAATCACATGAACATGAAGAAAGATCAATCAAGCCACAACACAAATAATTTCCTGGGGAAAGCTTGATGTTATAAACCCCACTATCTTATATCGTATATTCCACAAGGAATCATGAAACAATTACATACGGCTCTTCTCCCAAGATCCCTCCTGTATTTAGCTAATTGTCTTGCACTGATCCAGACAAAACCGAGCTAATACTCAACCAATTCTCAGCCTGTTTTCAGCCTGCCTTGCTCACACAATTCATGAGGAATGCAATCCTTATTCACAAGGAATTCTAGCCTTCCTAGAATGCACTGAGTATCATGGGCATCCTGTGGTGTTTTAAATACACTTGGGTAGCCTGCTAATATCACAATTGATAGTTACACTTCCCTTTCACCTAGATCTCAACTGGGTCTCCACTGGAACTAACATGCATGTAACTAATAATAGTCAATCCTCTGTTGCATGTGAGATCACTTATTGTGAATTAATTAATATTTAATTCACTTGATCTCTCACTAGTGTATCTAACAGTTACAACTAGCACAAATGAGTTTAACTCACTTAACTAAGTTAAACTCATTACAACCTGCATTAACTAATGTACCACTGCACTTCGAACTATGTTACAACTAGAATTACTCCGCATGCCTCACCAACTACCCTCAACTCGAAATTCATGAGCTAACTGAGTTTATCACACTCAGTTAACTATTATAAGTTATTTTGAGATTATATTACATTTTATTTTCCATCTTAATTAATGGATAACTAAAATAGACATGCCCCAAATTTAGCCCACACTAGTGTAAGTGCTGCTTAGACCTCCTGGTCCCACACTTAGTGTAGGTGCTGCTTGGACCTTCTGGTCCCACACTTAGTGTATGTGCTGCTTATTGTTTCTGGATGCCAATTTCACTGTTTCTTGTTGCAACTTCAACACGTTTGATGATGGTGATATTTTACAGGGGTCATCCTCCACCTATACGAATGTAGAGATGACATTGGATACAAAGGAGGAGGATTCATCAAAGGAGAGCAGTGGTGACCATGATGATGAGTATAGTGATGCTAATTTTGATGATGAGGATTGATGACTCATGAGATACCTACTTTCTTGAGGCTTGTAGTTGTTTTTTATTTGCTATTTATATTTTCCATTGGCATTGTACTACCTATGTAACACATTTTGATTTTGATGACTTAATGATAAAACTATAGTATATTGTCTTTATCCTATTGTATCATTGATGAATATGTCACGATTTTATTTGTAATATGTATGCATAATGTTACTTTGTATGATTTTATCTTTGTAAAACTTACATCTAGATGAATATCTATGTTTGAATCAATGAATTTGTATGAATTTCTGTAAAAAACATCTAATTATATATATATATATATATATATATAACGTGTCCGGACTCCTATTCCGGGGGGTCACCGTGTCCATGTCCGACACTCGAATCCTCGTGTCCTTCGTATCCCATGTCCCTATGTCAGGTGACTTAGATTTAAAGATATACATTCATCGTTGTTGAAGTCTATGTTGGCCTACCTCTATGGAAACTAGACTTGACATAAAACTTCAATTGATTCAAAATGTCAAAATATAAGAGAAAATTCAAAGTTTAATGAGGAAAAACATAGATTGTAATTGTGACCTTTCTCATCCTAAAAACTATTTAAATTAGACGTAGAAAAAATAAATAAAAACGAACAGATAAACATCGATGCCTATTTCTCTGAATCGGTTTCTTTAATGTGGATGGACTCCTTGTTGTTGCTTGGGGAGTAGCCAGGTTCAGGAGGAATACCCATTTTACTTTCCATTGTTGTGAGCTTGTGGTCCATTGCAATAAAATTTCACCTCATTTGATTAAGAGTTGATATAATATCTGACTTCATTTCAATCATGTCTTCAAGTACCCTCCCTTAGATAAATTTGATATGCCAGTAAATTTCCACAGTGTATTGATTGTATCGGCCTTCAGTGCAACTTGCATTAGGAAACCAATTTTCCACTTCTGAAAAAGCTTCTATATACATAAGATCACGTCTTTCATTAGCCGACACCATTTCCACTTGGGTAATATCCTCTTGTACTAGTTGGGGAGTGAGGTCTCTATAATGTGTGACTGAGCTTTCAACTCAAGGGTGGGCTCTAAAGCTACTTCTTTTTTGATAGTATGATGCACCTTGATGCACTCTAGCACTTTTCTTGGACACTGTGAGAGACCAGAAGGAGAAGAGAGTTATGATGTGGGCAAGAGAAACTTAGGATATGGAGGGGTAGTGACTCATCCCCAAGAGCTAATGTATGTCACACAAAGTAAGAGGCACTGCAATATTTGTAACAATTGTAGTGATAGTGTTTGGGACGAACAAAATGTTTTTTTGTTAAGCTGAAGTTTTTTGTTAAGAAAATGATCACAACGCTAATGACACTTTTACAAAACTAGACCGACCTCACTCTAACTAGAGTTGTTGGCCAATCTAAGATATATCAATTTTTTTTACATCCAATAGAAGTGATTTCACAATCCAAAATCACCCATCACCAAAAAATCCCTAAAAAATCATGAACCATCTAATATACAATGCTATTATAGGAATCAGATGATGAATAAGGAGATATATTATCTTGATTAGAACCCAAGGGAGTATGCAACTTAAAATTACATTGAATATTCCTTTCCATATGTGCCATATGGGATTCTAGCCTATCTAATCTATCATGCATTCTCCGTTGATTATGCTAAAGGTCATTGAGGAAAGCAATTATTTGATTTTGATCATCATGTTTTTATTTAATAACTTGATCCATAAGAGTCTTAAACTCCCATTAAAGAGTAACAATGTGCATAAACTGATTTCACCGCCCCATGGTTTTCCCAATATAAGGAAGCCAATGAGAAACTTCATTCAGAATATCAAAAGCTGACAATGTGTGTTTTTCCTTACAAACATTCCTATCCAACCTTTGGATCTCATCTCGAGCACCTGGTGAGGTGGCTGCATGGTAAACACCAGTTTCCTCCTAGGCCACAGTCTCTAATTGGGACCAGCTAGGCTAGCCTCTTTCCTTGCATCGCATCAGCAATGACCATGTTGACGGGGATATTATACCAAACACTACACAAAATTTGACAGGCCACAAAAAAAAAGGAAACCACCTCTCTTCCAGAACCAAAACCAACCAATGGCCTTTGGCATGAACTAAGACCAAATGTTGAACAAAACTAACCCTACCCCAACCCTGAATGATAATAATACAAAAAACATAAGGTGGAAAGAGTGACAATTCTTGGTCCATAAGAGACCCACTGCTCAACGAGGAAGCTTAATGACAAACAATTCAAGAGGAAAAATAAACCTTAAACGAGGGATAATGCTAAAAATCCAGCAAATGAGAATAACCTCAAACCCTGCTACAGATCATAAGCAATGGTTGAAGACACACCTAAAACTAAATAGAACTGAAAGGCAGAGTAAAATAAACCAATGCCCCAATATTAAAAAAACCTAACACCTAGGAAGAATTAACACAACCTTCAACACATATGCACCAGAAGTCGCCTGCTTTTCTCCCCACCGAGTATAACCCAAAACTAAACTATAGAAATGTATTGCCTTTATACCTAAACTCTCAACTCCCTAGACTATCTTTATCGAGGAGCTCTCCCTACGGGATTTAGGAAAAAAAAAGCTGTTGTTATTGTCAAAAGGGAGTACTTGATAAATTTAGCCTTTCCTTTCCAACTACAGTTACAATAATCAAGCTTCCACGTTGTTGTGCCTGCACCATCAAAGAGTCTGAGACCTCAACTTGCAGATGTGCATATGCTCCTCCTTGCAACCGACATAACCAATTCACATCATGAATAATCCATCTAAGCCAGAGAATGATAAATAATGAGAGAATTAATGTTTGGTATGCCATATGAACAAGTTTCCAAACTTCACATATATGGTGCATGGGCGGGGCAAGGTACACCCCCTAGTATCCTCGAGTTTCGATGGAGTAGAAAGTGCCCCCTTTATCCCCATAAATATTTGATAATCCACCCCATTGGGGTGGGGAAATAGAATGTTAGGACTGAGGAAAAACATAAATAAAATCACTACATACCTAGGCTCTTCTAAACTGCCTAACTCTGGAGGTGGCTTGCCTAGAAGGCTACAAATAGCTTCAAGTGTGCGCTTGTTGAGAGGATGGAGTAACACCTTTTGTAACTAGGTAGATGCAGTCGTGAGAACTAGAATGCGAAGAGAGAGGATATTATTTGTAGTATGGGCCAAGGAAATCACCTAGCTATGCCAAATTTTCTTACCTATCCTTCAACCCAGTAGTTCATCGGTACTTGTTAGAAATCCTCTAGACTAGGTTGTAGAAAATAGGCCAATTTCCTATGTCCAAGAGATTGGTATGAAGGAGAACCACAAACCTATGAGCTAAATATCTTTTCTAAGAGTAATATTTCCATTCTCCACCACAAACTAGGTTGTATGTGGTAGTTCCCTCCTTTGTGCTTGAATTCAAGGTGAAGCGCCCATTGAATGTTAGTAATTAAATGCCAAGTAGGTGAAGAGACCTTGCTAGCCAGGCACACCAACGAGATCAATACCATCAACTATAAAATACCACTAAAAATGCGTTGTAGTCTCTCATCGCGTTGGAAATAGAGCTTTGAATTGAATGTCATCAATCCTTCCTGACAGTGGACTTTGGTGCTTTCATGTGCGATGGGGGCAACCCCTCTTTTGTTTACATAGTCATCCCATCCAAAGTGGTGATGCATGAATTAATTTAAATTTTAATAGTAATTTTTTATTGTTGAATTTTCTCTAACCAAAATTTTAGCATTTATAAAGTTCAATTAAATGATATATTATATTTTAATGAATTGATCCTTCAAAATTTAGATAATTTATTAATTATTTAATTTTATTAGGATTGATCCTCGGGGATTTGGAAAATTATATCAACCAATGGTGAAGTGTGTTGTGTAAATATTCACTATTGTTAATTTAACATAAAATAGATATAGATAATGGTTTATCGAAAAATACATTCCCCCTTATTTTGAGGAGGGATATCTATGAAGTACTTGGAGTTTGAAGGGATGCATTTCATGCGATAGAGAATGCATAACTGTAGTGTGTTCTCATTTAAGTATCTATATATTTATATTTATTTTCTCAGTGTATTGTATTTTTATTCTTTTATTTTTTTATTGTATTTTTTTATGTGCTTTATTTAAATTATTTTATTATTATATATCTCGTATTGTAATATTTTATTTTATTTTTAATGAAAATAGTTATATGTTGTTTGAATAAATTAGTTATTATAATTACCAATTTTATTTTCAAATAAAATAAATTGGAAAATAATTTTATTTGCAAAGTATCTCATATATATATATATATATATATATATATATATATATATATATATAGAGAGAGAGAGAGAGAGAGAGAGAGAGAGAGAGAGAGAGGTAAGTTAGCCTATGTTTGTAATATTGAATAAAAGAAGCATTAAAGGTCTATATCTTCTAGTTTGTCATTGGGGAAACATAATTAAAAGTATACAAATAAGTTTGAAGTCATGAACATTAAATAGAGAGTCTTAAAATATTTAATTAAGTACTTGAATATGCATTTATTAAATAACTGGGATACAAAATAGAAAAGTATTTGGTTGCAAGGCTATCTTGCCCTTAAAATATTCTAAGTAGAAAAAACATTGTAAACAATATTATATTTAACCACAAGGAGTGTCCACCTGAGTGGGAGTTGAAGAATGTTGATCCATTCGTTGTTGTGGAAGTTTAAGTTGGCTAATTTATTAGCTAATGTTGAAAATTTGTTATCCAACTTAATGAATTATTGATGCAACACACAATCTCATAGAATAATTTCATCTTGAACTTCATTTATTTCAACCAGAACTTTGCCCCTTTTGGTTCTTATCTACCAATACAAGTCCACAATTTGGGTGGCATTCTCCTTCACTTCAATGTCCAATAGAAACCTACATTCAACTCATGTTTCCTATTCTACAACATTTATCTATTCTTAAGTAGACCAAGCGTAAATGTGCCAGTAATATCTAGACGAAGCCTCTACATTGACCCGAGCTAGGGTTGGAGGGGGTAACTCACACCCATTACAACCTGGGCTAGGGTGAGAATGTTAAAGATGAGACATGATAAAATCGAGGGAAAATTATGGGAGAGAGTTCAGAGGAACATATTTCCAGGTTGAGGAGGAGTTAGCACCAAATGATAACTAAACTAAAACTTAAAAGGGACGAGAGGGGAATATAACAAGGATAAAAGGCAAGAACTTGAAGGGGAGTTGGAGTAACAAAGATAATAATAGCGTAGGAACACCAATAGGTTCAAAGAAAAGATTAGAGGAGGCAGGCTATCAAGGAGGTGACAAAACCTTCTAAATTTGGAAATGAAAAGACGAAAACATCGGAAAACTAGAGAAACAAAAGACTATTTAACTAGAGTAAACTATGAGGGAAGAGGCCAACAAATATTCTTGAGTATCTGGACACTCCACACCATGAATAATCTAGGACCTTCATTCTTAGTGTTGTACTACATCCACTCTAGGAAAGATGATTTTCCAACATAAGTTGTATCATAATAATGAATAGAGTGTGCTTAAATGACTAGCCTTGCTATCAACCGACAACATAATTGAATGCATTTATTTAAACCATTCAAAATTGGATATATGTGTGGCGGAGGTAGCATGAGTGACATATAGGGGTCCATTGCTTGGCTTCCTTGATAGACACAATGTGGGGGAACCTTTTAAAATACATTAAAATAACACATGTTCATTAACATTTATAATACAAATTAAATTCATATGGAAATTTTTAGATGATTTTCCACTCATGCTACTCTACTTCAAACCCTAGCCCACTACGCTAATCGCCCCCATGGGTAGAATCTTGCCTCCATATTCCCTAAGGTTGAAGCCTTTCACTCCTTGTTTACCTCCATCTCCAAACCCTTTAAGCCCCAACACTCTCATTTCATCAAAAGGCTAAATGAAATTTCAAAGTTTGTTATCCATTACTAGCACTCCCCAAACTTGGCCCTCCAATTATTATATAAAGCATTGATTGGATAATTTTTAGGGATTTTTCCATTCCCATGATTAATGTCCCTTTATATTGAGAAAATATGCAAACCCCACATAAAGAGGTAGATTTTCCTCTCATTCTATCACTATATCCTTTTTTCTTTCTTATTTGATAAAAAGGAGGACAAAGATCTTATCTTCAAAAGTGGACTGTATTTCACGGGCTCTTGAGGTTTTTATTTAAATTGTTGAGATCCATATTTTAATATGGAAATGGTATTCCTTTTGTATTCCTAGCTTGGGTTCATCTCTCTCAACTACCTCTGTAGTGCTTGAATGACGAAACAATCTGAAGCATTATCAATGCTTTAGGTAAATATATAAATCATGTTGAACCTTGCAATAAGGTGGAAAAAGGCTTAAATAGTGTGTGCAAATCCATTTGGAAGTTTATCTAGAGAAATTCATATTGGGAACTCTCCAACATACTATAGACACCTTGACTCATCTACCATTGGTGGATTATGAAAAATTTCATTTGAAATGCAAAGGTTGTCATGAATATGGCCACTTTGCTCAGAATTGATTGAAAGCGGCTCTTGAGTTTCCTCGAGTTGAAGAAAATTCTCATTAGAAACAACCAACATGGAACGAGATGGCCACCAAAAAAAACCCCAACTTTCGGATTCCACCAACAGGTCTACCATCCTATTTTATTAGGGCCTAGTCCCTTTACAACTACTCCTTCCTTTCCACTTAGATCCTTTGATACTCTCCCTAATTTTGATTGATGAAAATACATTTCTCTTTAACAGGAGGAATTATCCATCCAAACATGATCACCTCCCATAAATAGACAATGGCATCTCCTCCAGGACAATGTGGAATTATTCCATTCTCTTAAGATAATGGTATATGAACATAGAAAAGAGGTCAACCATACTTCCAAGAATCAGAAGTAAACCCAAAAATCTCAATCATCTTAGAAGAAGGACAAAAGGAGGATCATTTTAGTGAAGAAACCAAGTAGGAGGTCACCAAAACAAATCAACTAGGAAATTAGGTCACAGAACAAACAAAATCAAAAGGGAAGAGACAATAGAAAAATAAAGAAATCTTGGAATCCAATCCTTGCTAGATAAGTCATTTGTGGAATATTTTAGATCGAAAATGAAATAATTGGGTTTTCATCCTCTAAAAGGAAGAATCCCCAAATCCCTAGCAAATATTAAAATTTATCTCTTGGAATTACAGGGGTTTATGCAATTGATCCAAGCTCAAATCAGTAAGGGAACTTTTGCAATTGATCCAGTCTTAACTCACCAAAGGGGGCATAATGTTCAAGGAACCATCTGAAGACCATATATAAGACCTCATTTTTAAATCAGATTTCATTGATATTAAACCCACTAGGAAAAAATTCACTTGGAAAACCAAACACTTAGGTCTAGGACATATAGTGGCTAGGTTTGAAAAATTACTTGTCTCTAGCTTCCTCCTCAAACAAAATTTCTCTTCCCCCCCCCTCTATCCTTCCATGGATAGGCTCTAATCATTGTTTCATTTTATTATTGATTTATAGATACCCTAATCATGGCCCCATCCCTATTCATTACAATCCTATTTGGTCCCATTATGCCACCTTTCTTAAGGATATCTCTCATGCTTGAGGAGGGTGGATCAAAGGCTCCCTCGTCTTCATTTGGGAGAAAAAACATGAGTCCACTAAATTGGACCTCAAATATTGGGATAAATCAGAGTTTGGTTCTTCAAAATTAGAAATGAGCAGATATAAAATGAGCTCATAAATCATTCAGGAAATAATGGTCTCGAAACAAATCACAGATGGTGCTTTACTCCAAGAGAATGAAGCATTCTTTCATTTCCCAAAATCTCTCAAAGCAAAAGAAGAACATTGGAGCCTAAAATCAAAATATCCATGTATATAACCTGAGGAAGGGAATACTAAGTTATTTCATAGACAAAGAAAGGCAAGGATATGGTAGAAAATCGTTAAAGAGATTGTGAATGTTGGAGGGAAATTGCTTACTTTGTTTGATAAAATCAAAGAGGTAGATGAATTTACTATACTAAGAGGTAAGACTAATAAATGACTAGATGAATATTGATTATTAGAACACATCCTCTAATCATATTTGAAGAATACCACTCTATTATCTCGAGGCACATTAAAGAAGAGGAAGTTATGGAGTCATAAAAAACTTCAACCTTAACAAAGCCCTTGGACCAATTGAATGCGCTACACACTTGTATCAGAGATGTTGGTGGATTATAAAATTTACCTTCTTAAAATGGTTCAATATGTCTATCAGTTTATGGACCTTAGCTATAACACTAATTCCACCTTCTTATCCCTCACCTTGAAAGACTCTAACCCCTCCTCTTTCTCATGTTTTAGATAAATATCCCTTTGCAATGTGTTCTGTAGTAATATGTCCAAAATTATAGCCAAAAAAATCAAGCCTTTCCTTTCAAAGTTTATCTCCTTCGATCAAGGTGAATTTGTTGACAAACATCAAATTGTGGAAAATATTATTCTTGTCCAAGAAGCTATACATTTGCATAAAACAAGAGGCTTTCGAGTAATTCTTCAAAAACTTATATAATTTCTTCTTGTAAAAATGGAAGCAAATAGAAGATAAGTCTCATTCCGTGAAGTCAAAGATCATGAAAAAGAAGAAGATCATCTTAGTATTTAGACCTTATTTATTAATGCACCTACTACAGTCTTAAATTTTGTTGAGTTATAAATAATTGAAAACCAGCCTTCTTCCTACTGGAAACTTCGAGTAATAAGTCTTTTATAAGTTTACTCATACTTAAGTATGTTTCACCTCAATGCTATCACTTGTGTCTATGTTAAATAGTGTGTCTCTCAAGTCTGAGAAATTTTTTATTGTATTCAAACCATACCTTTCTTAGATCCCAAGGAGTTACAGAAAGAAGCCAAAAATCATAACACATCCTACATCCACCTTGGCTACATCCATGTATGTATTTCTGGCTTGAATCAACAAGGCTTAAATAATTTTGTTTTGGATACTATCAGAGATCTTACCCATAACAAATACACTGATTCGCTCCTAAGAGGAATTTTTGCCCCTTTATCAAATGGTTCAAAGTGGTTTGACTATTATCAAAATTTTTCAGTCTATGTTTTTGATGAAAATATTAAAGATATTCTCCAACTCCAGATTAAAACATCAGGATTTGATATGAACATATGTAGGACAAACATATCTATTAATACCTGAGGCTTCTTTCGACACACCAATACCCTTTATCCTATAGTGCTACATTCCCCAAAATGTGAGTCCAAATCAAGTGTTGTTGTTATAACAGATGCTCAGAACCAAAAAATAGAACATCAAACCATCCAAATGGGAAGAATTGAGTTTTCATGAAAATTGGGTTGTATATATCCTCATACCCAAAATATTACTACAACATAGATCCAGGAAACTTCCTCCTCTACAATCTTTTCATTCCCTCGCAGATCCACCATACCCCGAAAAAAAATTGCAGCAATGGTTGGTGAATATAATGAAATCTTCCCTGTACAAACAAAACCTTGGCCTGAGCTTAAAACCCCATCTCTACAGATTGTATACATGTTTATTTATTTGAATTAGCACATGTTTTGCAATTTCCAGAGCTAGAGGCTAAATGTCGATCTTGCCAATATTTTGTAAGTTTAAAAGCTCTTGCCTATATAAGCACCCATAAGAACTATAATAATTGAATTGGTGAAGCTCCATATTCTCTTTTAAACAACTCATGTCCAAATCCCAAATGCAGTGATATATCATTTCCTCATGACAGTGTTTGTGTCATACATGAATTTCCTTCTTTAGAGAATGAGTATCCTATACTAACTGAAATTTTCAGAAAATGAGGCCCCTTGGTATGCCCAAATATGGACTTGGATACCTTGAAAAAATGGATGAGCTGATCCCTACTTGTCAATTCAAAAATCCAGAACCGAGGATTGGAAAAGATTGTCAAAACCTGATATGTATGAGTTTTTCACATTGATGGAATGATGCCCAAAATACCGAGTAGAGTCCAACTAGATGAAACACATGTTAAATTGGGATATTTATACTCATCTAGACTCCATTGAATTTAACATCAGCGCGCCTTTAGGTGAAAAGAAAATTATCTCCCAGCAATGGAAATAATAGATGGATCAAACAGATTCATGGATGTAGAAATTATACAACATGCATGTATATCTTGGATTCACCCGATCTAACAATGTACTAAATTTAAATACTGAATCGCTTCTAGAAATATTTTGCGGAATTAAAAACATAGTTGCTAATCACATGAACATGAAGAAAGATCAATCACACACAACACAGATAATTTCCTGAGGAAAGCTTACAACTGAAAACCCCACTATCTTCTATTGTATGTTAAGCATGGATCATGAAAAAGTTACATCCAAAAATCTTCTCACAAGAGCCCTCTAGTATGCCCTCCAGTACTCAGCTAATCGTCTCACACTGTCATATGCAAAACTGACCAACACATAGCCAATTCTCAGCCTCCAGACAACCTGCCTTGCTTGCACAATCCCTGATGGTAAATATCAATAAAAGATAGGAATTCATGCTTGCCTTGACTGCGCAAGTATCATGGGAAATCCAATGGGTGTTTGTCTGCATGTGTGCAAGACAATAATCCTACAACTGATAGTCAGCCTCCCTTTCACCTAGAACTCAACTGGGTCTCCACTGAATCTGACATGCATGCAGATAATAATAGTAAATCCTCAGTTTCATGTGAGATCATTGATTGTGAATTAATTAATATTTAATTCACATGATCTCTCACTAGTGTGTCTTTAGTTACAACTAGCACAACTGAGTTAAATTGATTTACAACTTGCACCAACTCATGCACTGCTGCACTTCGAACTCTGTTACAACAAGAATTACTCTGCATGCCTCACCAACAACCTCTAACTCGAAATCCACTAGCTAATTAAATTTATCACGTTCAGTTAACTCATTCTAGTCCACGTTGAGAATAGATTATAGTTTAATGTCCATCTCAATTAAGGGATAATCAAAATAGACATGCACCTAAAAATTGTACTGCGGGCCCCACCCTATTCTGGGTGCTTAATGCAACCAAGTGATGAATGCAACCAGGTGCTTAATGCACTAGGCGTGGGTGTTGAATCTCAAAAATGGATACCTTTATATGAATGGAAAGAACAACAAGAAGATTCAAATGTTCAAATGATGAAAAAAATATTCATAGAAGCACCAGTGGACAACCTCTGATGGATCCAAGGATGAATTCCTCACTACATTTCCACCTTTCAGGAGTATCATTCTTGAAGAAAAGGATAAATAGGAAAAATTTACTCCCCTTGTCCTAAAAAATGATACTTCTACTGGTACATATAGTAGAATCCAACAAGTTAGTTAACAGTTCGATTGGACAAATACAACACTTCTTATATATAATATGCGCAAAAATAACAAGTAGATTCCTTACAAGATTTTGTACACAGTATTACAAGTATCTTAAATGGTTTCCAGTTTTCTATGTCATCAATTGAAGGAATTGTCAAAGAAGAAAAACAAGTGACAAATTTTCTATCATAAAAAATAGAAGGACAGTATGAAGATATATAAAAAGGGGTCAGTAAGGGTCTCTTCATAACTCAAGAAAAAATTTAGGAATTGGAATCAAAATTTGATAAGATGAGTTTGAAAAATAAAGATAAGGAAATTCCTTCCTCCTTTTTATTCAACCACCCTATTACCATTCATCAGCCACAAAGTAATATAGAGAAGTTCCTTGCCTTATTTCCAAAAGGAAAACCAATTCTAGAAGGAACCCCTTCCGAAACAGGAGAACATTCTCGTTTGCTTCCAGTCTATGATCCATTACCTATCCAATTTACAAGATATCTAGCTCCTGACCTCAATGGCAAGGGTAAAAGTCTAGAAACTCAAACCTACTTCCCCGATTCCCACAAAGAATGGAATATTGATAACTTGAGTACTCATCAAATTATGCAAATGAATGATCATATGTATACTTAATACAATCTAATGTGCGTGAAAGGAAAAGGGGAAGTAGAAGCATGCAAAACACTCATACAATGTTTCATAGGCACAATATAAAGATGGTGGGAAAAACATTCTCCTACTCTTGTTGAAAAAATGGCTGATGAAACTGTTAATATCATTGAATCCAGATGGAAAATATATATATATATATATATGATTGGTGCATTGACTTCCATGATACTTGAACATTGGCATGGGGCATACACTGAAATCTCTGAAAAACATTCTATGGTCCTAATGAATATGAAATGCAAAAGAAAGTCTCAGTATGATGATTTTCACAAGGATTGGGTACAAATATTTTATGAAGTTAAGGATAACAATAATCTCCCATGAAACAATTATATCTTGCCTCACTCCCTTCTAAATTTTTTGACTACATAAAGATCCAGTAAGTCTTCCAAAATCCGTCTGAATCATATACATGGGGAGAAATATAAAGTATTATAACAAAAAATCTAGTTATTCTATGCACAAACATGAGAGTGAACAAATCAATATGAAAACTCTTAAGGCCACACGATAGCAATTCAATATGAAACAATTATGGCCTTCCCCTAGATGATCCAGTTGTACATAGAAGAAAGGAAAAGAAAGCAATAAAGAAAATACCAAAAAGAAAAAGACCTGATTACCCCGATAAATCCTGAAGTTAAAAGACACCCAAGAAATATTTTAAAGGGAAGTACATGAGGGTCTAGAGAACCCATTATTACGACCCAACAAACATTCATCTCTGCACCCACAAATAAAGGGCTTGGAATAATATCACATGATGGCTTTGCAGAAACCAATGAAACACTTCAAATATGTGTCCTCAAGGAGAAAGCTCAAAACTTCACAAAGGAAAAAAATCACAAGAAGCGGCTAAAAATTTTCAGCAAGAAAAATCTCAAAAAAGGGAAATGAATCCACTTGTTCAAATATTGTGCCTCGGATGTGGTTCTAAGAATCACATAATAGGAATCTCTATGAACATTACTTTTCGAGACGAGGTACATCTATTAGAAAAAAATTGTTGTGATTCCAATGAGACTTCGAGTTTAAGTCTCTTTGAATCTGATTCAACTAATGATGATACAGTGTTTGTAGCCTATGGATGTAATTGCAAAAATTTTGAAAATTGCCACTGCAATACTTTAAAAATTGATTCAAAATATTCTTCTGAAGATGAAGCAGCACCGCTGCCTAAAATAAAAGTATGTATGGTACATTCAGTAGAAGATGAAGATGCAAAAGTCTTAGCCGGAATCAAAACTCTCCCTGGAGGAGAAATGAAAGAAAAATTGATGGAGACTTTTCTAAAAACCATGCTTAAAAATTAGGGATCATTGTCATCCTCAACCCAGAAAGGTACTACTTCTAATTGTCTTTTTTATTAGAAAATTATATATTACAGAGAAATGCAACACATAAAATATGCGAAAACACAAACACAGAAAGCATATAAAACTAGAGATTCACATATATATGTGGTTCACCCAATTCGGGTTACGTCCACCCCGAACAACCAATCCTTCCTTTCTATTATCCATCAAAATTAAGAGACACAACCTACAACAAATCCGTTGTAATATCCTTTGTTCTCTATCACAGTCTCCCTATCCGTTTCTCACTCTGATAATATACATACAATGCACAACCACAATACAATACCCTCATACAAAACGAGGGGTTGCCTTCTAGGGCTAAAAACCCTAAATTAAACATAAATTATACTATCATATCATCTGCCTAATGAACGGCCCAGATTGACTAGAAATTACAATACTTTTACAAGGCAATTTTACATCTGTTTTTAGCTTTGGAGGCGCCACCCCCCCTGGACCCCCCAGGTAGCGTTTAAACAACGGGTAGTGTTGCCACCCCGTTAAGAACAAGGGTCCAACGCTGTGATACATATAAAAAAAAGAAGATAATCAGGCTCCACACCCAACATTTTTATTGATGCTTCATATGAATGAAATACTAAGTCCTTTCAAAAGCATCACCAACAAGATAAGCAGAGGACACTTAATTTAAGTGAACACATCCATGAGATTCAAGATCTCAAAAGATAAGTTGTTGGACTAAAAACTCAGATTTCTTTATTAGAAAAAGAAAAGGGGAAGAATAGTGAAAGCACTTCATCCAGCCCAATGGCACCTCCTATAAAAAATCCAAAGATTGAAAATTTTGAAACCAAACCAAATGATTTCATAGGACTGAATGCTATGAGGATAATGACAATAAAACACCAGAAATATCTTGTGATGATGAATATTAAAATCCAAAATGAAATATTTCAATTGAAGACCCTGCTTGATACTGGTGCAAATATATTTGTGTTAAATAAAAAATATATTCCAACCAAATATTGGGTCAAAGCACGTAGAGAAGTCATCGGTCTAGGAGCACAAGAATTTAATCTCCAATATGAAATTCCAAAGGCCACTATCTATTTTGAAGAATATTGCATGAATGCCAAATTTTCCGTAAGAGACATCCCATACGATTGTATACTTAGAAATCCATTGTTAGCAGTTGTCGAGCCCCATGGTTCATGTAGACTTGATGATGGGAGGTCTGGTTATTTCATTTCTATACAAATTTTGATGGTTATTTGCAGGTCATTCCATTACCTTTTGTATCCACTCCTAAAATATTTACAATGATCCAGGCTATGCAGGAGCTAAACCAATCTAAGCTCAAATTGGAAGATCTGAAAGAATTAAAAATGAGCCTCAATATTGAAGAGAGATTAAAACAAAATGAATTCAAAAATAAGATCCAAGAATAAGGGCACCAATTAGAAAAAAAATGGTTTGCAGAGGAATCAAATGCTTTCTGGCACCGAAAGAAATATTTCATAGAATTTCCATATAAGCTAGATTATACAGGAAGACCCTGCAAAAGTCGCGCCATCCCTATGAATCAAGAATACAGGGAACTCTGCGAGAAAGAGATTCATAACCTACTAGAAAGGAAACTCATTAGAGAATCAAATAGTCCATGGAATTTCTATGGATTTTTATGTTAATAAGCACTCATAAAAGATCAAAGGAATCCCAAGATTGGTCATAAATTATTTCCCACTCAACAATGTTCTTGCAGATGATACATATCCTATCCCACATAAAGGGAACCTCATATCAAGGATTGCAAGGGAAAAAATATTTTCCAAATTTGATATGAAATTCGGGTTTTGGCAAGTTTCTATAAAGGAAGAAAACATATTTAAAGTGGCTTTCAACATGCCTTCACGACATTATGAGTGGAATGTCATGCCTTTTGGATTAAAACATGCACCATCCAAATTCCAAAATATAATGGACCAAGTTTTTAGACCTTATTTTGATTGGTTGATTATGTACGTATATGATGTCTTGATTTTTTCAAAATCATTGAATGAGCATTTTAAACATGTATATAAGTTCAAACAAAAAGTAAAATTTAATTGCTTAGTGTTAAGCAAAAATAAAATGGAAATATTTCAGACCAAGATAAGACTTCTTGGTCATGCCATAGAGAAGGGAAAAACCTCTTTGCAACAACATGATGTAGCATTTGAAAATAAATTTCCAGATAAAATTCAAGATAGGACTCATCTACAAAGATTCCTAGGGTGCTTAAATTATGTCTGTAATTTCTATCAAAAATTTTCTCAAGAAAGAAAAATTTTGAATGAAAGGTTGCAGAACAATCCAAGTCCCTTGACCGAAGCACACATAGAAGTCATTCACAAGATCAATGTAAAATTTTGGGTGCTCCCTATATTATATGTCTCTGATGAAAATCTACACAAAATAGTGGAAACTGATGCCAGAAATATTGGATGGGGCGGGGTGCTCAAACAACTGTGCAATAATTAAGAGAAAATCATCCAATTTGCTTCAGGGACTTTGAACCCCAGTAAACAAAAATATTCCACTATAAAAGAAGAGTTTAAAGGAGATTGGAATTGTATTGACAAATTTGAAGTGCACTTGATAAATAAAAGGTTGCTTATCAGAACTGATGCTTCAAAAATGAAAAAGTTTTGTCAAAAGACATCAAAAACCAGGAGAATCAAAATTTGCTAGATGGCACCCTTTGTTTTCTAATTTTTATTTTGATATTGAACATATCAAGGGGATTCATAATAACATTCCATATTTCCTTAGCAAATAAAATCTCCAAGAACCAACACACTTGATGGTGATAGTGACATAATGGGATAATGAAAGAAATATGAATACTTTCAGGAATATCGTTTATTCTACTAGTTTGAAGGAATTTTTAAAGACTAAAAACAAGTCACAAAGCTTCTATCAGAAAAAAAAGAAGGACAATATGAAGATATAGAAAATGAGGTCAATAAGGGTCTCTTCATAACTCAAGAAAAAATTTAGGAATTGGCATCAAAATTTGATAAGATGAGTTTGACTAATAAAGATAAGGAAATTCCTTCCACATTTTTATTCAACGATCATATTACCAATCATCAACCACATAGGACTATAGAGAAGTTCCTTGCCTTATTTCCAAAAGAAAAACCAGATACAGAAGGAACCTCTTCTGAAACAAGAGATCATTCTCATCTTCTTTTAGTGTATGAGCCATTACCTAGCCAATTTATATAATATCCATCTCTTAACCTCAATGGCAAGGGTAAAATGACAGAAACTCAAACCTACTTCCCTGATGCCCACAAAGAATGGAATATTGACAACCTGAATACTGGTCAAATTAGGCAAATGATTGATCAGATGCATACCGAATACACGTTAGTGTGCATGAAAGGAAAAGAGGAAGTAGAAGCATGTAAAACACTAATATAATATTTCACAGGAACACTACAAAGATGGTGGGAAGCAGAATATTCTCCTACCCTTGTTGGAAAAATGGTGTATGAAACTGTTAAATATTAGGTAGGATATATATTCATGAATCCATAGGGCACAACAAAAAATAATATGGCAGGTGCATTTACTTCCATGATACTTGAACATTGGTGGGAATCAGACGCTGAAATCTCTGACAAACATTCTATGGTCCTTATGAATCTTAAATGCAAAAGAATGTCTCAATATGATTATCTTCATAGGGATTGGGTACAAATAATTTATGAAGTTAAGGATAACAAGAATATCATATAGAAACAAATATATATTGCCGCATTCCCTTCTAAATTTTTTTACTACATAAAGATCCAAGAAGTATTCCAAAATCCCTATATATTATATACATGGGGAGAAATATATAGTATTATAACAAAAACTATGGTTAGTCTCTGCACAAACATGAGAGTGAAAAAATCAATCCAAAAACTCTCAAGCTTTCCTGATAGCAAGTCAACATGCAAACAGTATGGACTTCTACTAGATGATCCAGTTGTACATGCAAGAAAGGAAAATAAAGCAATAAAGAAAATACCAAAAAGAAAAAGACCTAATTACCCCCATAAATATAGAAGGTATAAGACACTGAAGAAACCTTTCAAAGGGAATTACAGGAGGGTCCAGAGAACCAATTATTACGACCCAAAAGAAATTCATCTCACACACACAAAGAGCAAGCTTGGAATAATCTCACCTGTTGGATTTGCAGAAACCAAGGACACACTTCAAACATGTGTCCTCAAGGAGAAAAATCAAAACTTCACAAAGGAAAAAAAATCACAAGAAGTGTCTAAATATTTTCAGCAGGAAAAATAACAAAAAAGGGAAATGAATAATTTTTTTCAAATACAGTGCTTAAGTTGTGGTTCTAAGAATCACAGAACAAAAAGTTGTCCAAACATCACTTTTCAAGATGAGTTATATCTAAAAAAATTGTTGTGATTCCATTGAGACTTCCAATTTCAGTCTTTCTGAATTTGATTCAACTAATGATGATGCAGTCTTTATAGCCCATGGATGTAATTGAACATATTCTAAAAATTTCCACTCCGGTACTACAAAAATTGATTCAGAATATTATTCTAAGGATGAAGCAACATCGCTCCCTAAACTAAAAGTATGTATGGCCCATTCCACAGAAGATGAAGATGCAAAGCCTTAGCCGGAATCAAAACTCTCCCTAAAGGAGAAATGAAAGAAAAATTGATGGAGAATTTTCTACAAATTGTTAACACTTCATAATTTTCCTAGGTTGGGAGGAAATTGCATAGGTAACTACAAAACCACTTGTAAAGATGGGATCTAGCCTTCCAGCTTCAGAGAGGGATCTCTCTATTTGATTTAGATTTTTTTTCTTAAGGTATCAGACTAGTTATAGAGTTTAGAGGTTGGTTTTTTCAAAGATTTGGTTGAAACTGCAAGGAAAGTCCATTAGGAAATGGAGTCATAATCTTGGGATGGTCAAATAAAAAAATAACAGTTTATAAGTAATAGGGCAAGGTAGGCAAGCTTTTGGATCATTTAGAGCATTTGTGGGGTGAATAAGATGAAAATATTATGAATCAATTAAATATAGAGCATGCTAGGATGAATTTTATACTTAACGTTAGAGTAAAAACATGAATATTGCTTATAAGCCAAAGAAAATTGTATTTAAACAAATTCAACCCTTTATTTTATTTAAACAATAGAGACAGAAAAAAATATATTTAAAAATGGAAAAATAATTCACATGAGAAGATACATCACCAATCGCTTGACACAGGAATCCTGGAACAAACTTTTTGTATTAATGAAATTGATCGCTTCAAAGGAGTGCACAACTTACATAAAAGTGTAGACATTTTCTTCATACAAGTTCCAACCCTTTGTACTTCGATTGATGAAGTATTTATACAAAACTTATCAAAATGTATTGATTTGAAATATCAATATTTTTACAAAATATCCTAAAAACTTATTACAAAAATAGCATGGAAACATAGGAAAATGAAACTATTGTAATCCTCTCGCACTGACTTCGAGGAACGTTGGTGATGATTTGGCCTGAAAAAGTGTTGATTTGTTGTTGAAGGTGAACATCTGTTTTACTCAAGTAATTTGCATAGTTTATCCCATCTGTCTTCATATGGGGTGGGGAATTTAATTAGCTTCCTATAGGTTTCATCCACCTCAGTGTATGTTTGGAAAGTAGGTTTGATTATGAACATATGCCTTATCTCATGTTTGATAAGCAAGTCGAATTTCAAACCCTCCATGAAAGTTTTTCCTTTGATGGTGGAAAATTTTGACTTATCCCTAGCTATGGTGTACAACTTCTCCTAATAATCATCCAACTTGACCAACTTATCTCCAATTCCTTTCAAACCTGGCAGTCCCTTTTGATTCAGTACATTGAATTTCATGTGGAACTTCTAAATGTTGGCCTCTAAGTTGTGGCACTTGTTCTTGAACTGTAGCATCAAGTTCCTTTTTTTAAGGACCCTTCTCACCTCCAAGATTGTTTATATCATGTCTGCAATCTCAAATTCCTCTAAGTCCTATTTGGTCTTCGAGTTTAGAATCCTAATTAATGTTGTGGCTTCACCTCACTTCTGTCCTAAATTTTGTTTCACTTCCTTAATGACTTCTTTAGATCTCTACATTAATTCCTCCTGCTAAAAAATAAATTCAATAGAGAGTCATATTTCACTCATATCTTTATTTATTTCTAACCAAATGTTTTCTTTTTCCCGAGCAAGTGTTTGTGCCATGCCAGACTCATTTTACAACTGTTAAATTTTCTAGGTTAACCTATGAGTGTTCTAAAGCTCTGTTATGTACACATTGTCAATCTTTAACTTATGCTCTTGGGGATTATTTAGCTGAGCTTTTAGCTTCTCAATATCATGTCCTCTGATAGAAATTTCCTCCATGGATTTGACTAGCTCTCCTGATGAGTCTATGGATTGTCCTTCTACTGTGACATTTTTTTGAATTTGATGCTCCTTTTGTTGATGTAGATGAAATAGGAATTGCTATGATTGGAATGGTTTCCAACTGTGTTAACTGTTCTCTTTCATTTAGAAATTTCTCCATCTCAATATCCATCTTTTTAATCTGCCCATTTGTTCAATGATAATCTTGAACATGTCTTGTTTTTCTTGCTATAGCTGTCCAACTTCTTTTTTCAATGGATATTCAGTGAATGGAATCTTGATTTGTTTTCTTAGTGCTGCAATGTCAGCATTCTTCCTTTTAATAATATCCTATGCAGTTTTTACATTGTTGGGATCATATCCCAACTTAATTACTAGATCCTCTAAAGACTTAATTTTTGTGTATTTAGATAAAGAAGAGATATTTTCTAGTTTGAGTTGGGACTGAATGTTGTTGACCGGAGTTTGCAACCTGGAATTTTCCATTGTGGAGTTGTTTAAGGTTGAATATAGAATCTCCCATGTTTTATCGTGCAATTCCATCTAATCAATCTAATGGATTTGATCTACATTGAAAGAAAAATTGGAATTTTTATAATAATCTGGAGTTTTTGGGAAAGGAACCCCGGCATGGAGGAAACTTATCTACATCTTTCCTACCTATGTGTCAAATGCAGGGAGAATCATGCACTATGAGGATGTTTTTTGTTTCCAAAATTGTGAATAATTTGTACCTTTTAGCATCTCATTCTTCTTTTTAATTTCTCTATACTTGGAAAATATATTTGGTTCATCTCGGTCATGAAATAATTCCCCTAAATGAGATGTATCCAGTGTCTCTGGGGAAGCTAAAGATGATGGAGATCCTATGAAAATATCTTTATGTCTGGTGGAAGTGAAAGGCCCTATCAAAACTATAGTGGACTTTACATTTTCCTCTTGAAAGGATTCTTCTGTTGTATTGGTATTTTGT
The DNA here is from genome assembly GCA_034641835.2 of Pinus albicaulis. Lineage (NCBI taxonomy): Eukaryota > Viridiplantae > Streptophyta > Pinopsida > Pinales > Pinaceae > Pinus > Pinus albicaulis. Next base: position 803,172,252 of record CM076575.1, on the reverse strand, counting down.
CTCTTCTTGTAAATTTGAAAATCTTTCCCTTGGATTTCTATGACTGAAGGGGAAACATCTTTGCTTGACCTCTTGTCCTAATTCTCCTATGGTGTTGGAGTATGTGATGTCGTTGTTGAGAGCACGCGTTATTTTGCTTCCTACAAAGTATTTTCCTACCATTGATCTTGATTCATATATTTTTCAATCTATGGTCTGGGAGTGCGAGTGTAGGGAGTAGTTTTATGCTCTACTCTCATCTTTGAAATTATTCCCAAGGGGTCATATGAACAAGTGAAGATGAATTTAAAATTCATCTGTTTAAGGAGAATATCTGCTTCTTTGTCTGATGCCCTAGGTGTTGCAAATAAAAGGGCCAACCTATGTTTAATCTTGAATTGAGATTTATTCTTGGCTACCATAAAGTGCATCTCATCCATGTTAATAATTTGTCTAATATATTCTAGTGAAAAAATTATCATGGGGACAAACTTGGGCAACCTGTATGGAGGCAATTCACACCCATACATTTTGATCTAAGTGTAATTCTGGTACAGGTACCAATCACCTGTCTTGATTTTCTCGATGAGATGAAGAAATATTTTTATCTCAGGTCTTATCCTTGGTTCAACATTACTATTCAATAGGCAAGAGACTTTATAAAAAAATTGGTCAACATACTCACTAAAGGTGAATTCATTGGTATGCTTCCTTACCAAGGAAGTACAATGAATTATAGATTGGGAATTTCCTTGCTCATCCGATTTTTGCAATGGAAACGGAAATTTGTCTTCCCGATGGAATAAAAACAAATACACTAAAATTGAAGCATACTTAAAGGTCCCTTATGTAGAAAAATTTAGGAATTTCTCATGGATGGCATCTGCTAGGAACTCATTATAATTGAAGATGACTAAGGGTTTTTCACTTGCTGAGAAGAATGATAAAAATCCTATGATGGCTTCATCAAACCACTAATGTTATTGATAACCTAGTAAACAAGAAAAAATTGAGATAATCTACTTTTTAATTTCGGGGAACATGGAGGATGAATATGGAGGATTTTTCTTAGGCAACTGAGAATTCTCAGGGAGAAATGTCTCAAATATCTTTGCTTCGTGAGGGAAAGTGAGGTTCTTGTAGAGTTCCATGAGGGAATCTACTAAAGAAGGTTTCAGAGAGGCAGAATTCTAAATCTGCAACATTTGGGAAATGTATTAAGGGGTAAGAGTGAAAAGGATATCATTGTTTTGGGCCACAATGGCCCTCTGACTCGGAATGTACCAAAAGTGGCAACATGAAACAAATTCAGGGAAATGGTGGGTCTGAGGAAAAATGAATTGGGGTAGGAAGGAGACCCACAAACCCAATTCATCATTAAGATCAATGAACTTATGTTTTAACCAATTGTGAAGTTCGTAAAGTTCGAACTCACAACTGGTTTCAAGGATTTTGTATTCATGATCTACTAGGGGATGGCGGTCCAAGTCAGTTACATGGGTTATAAGGGGATTTTTTTATTATGGATTTTGATTTACCCTTAGGTGCCATGCTAGAAAGAAACAAACTGGAAAATTAAAATTACCCAGGAATTGTGTGGAGGGATACTGGTGGCTTGATGATCGTTTATAGTGGTCGTTTACTTGTTGACTAGTCGTTGTATAGGTTCTCTCGCTCAAGGTCTTGGAAAAATAGAGGGAAGGGTCAGCAAAATGGTTTTGGGCTTTATTTACAAACAAACTTGCATATTGTTGAAGAATTATTCATTTAACGAAGCGGGTCCATTAATCTAGGCTAAAACGGTTACATGACGAGTGTAGGGACGTGCCACTTGGTAGGGGGGTTTGAAGTGGAGTGGGAAGGGATGTGACAGCTATGGGAGAGGAGTGGATGGGGAGTGGTATGGGATGTCCCATGTGGCAGAAGTGTATTGGAGTGGAGTGGGACGGGATGTGCCACTTGGTGGAAGAGGAGTGAAGTGGGGATGCACAGAGTCAACTGTTATAAGTAGGCAGAAAGAGGGAAAAGTGGATTTCGGAAGGGGTGGGGTGGGGGGGGGAGGGGGGGTTGTTTCTGAAGTTCTCACCCACCATTGATCAGGATGGGTGAAATCAGGCCCTCAAACTTTGCTCGACATTTATTACAAAATGACAAACGTGTCGTATCACAGAACTTTAAAAACTACTAATCGTGATTATATAGTGCGATTAACCCTATTTTTATATTATTTTATCAAAACTAATCTAACTGTGAGTACACTATGTGATCAAATAATTAAACTAACTAAACTCACTTTATTAAACTAATCTTACCGCGCTTAAATAGTGCGATTAAATATTTAAAAATGTTTATTTAACTCTAATGCGGAATTTAGACTAGCTACACATTATTTTTTAAATTTTTCTAAAGGTATTTCATCATATATATATATTTTTTTTCAATATATCACATTTTTTTAAGCTGCATTTGAAGTGGCTCACTTATTGGGGATTTTTTCATTTTTTCTCATATTTTTATTTCTTTCATTTTTCACAAATATATATCCTTTTTTTATGTCCCTTTTTTATTTTTTATTTTTATTTTCAATTTTTTCTCTTTTATATTTTTATTTTCTTGGAAATAATTTGCAGAATGAAACATTATTTACAATATCTGATATAAAAATCAGCAGATAAACATCAATTGACCCTATAAAATATTGGACCCTAACATTGTCTCCAATGGGGATGGCATCCTCCTTGTGAGGTATCAAGAACGTTGTAGATCAATAGCCTTTATACATTGGGCATCTTGTTCTTATTCTGTAACTGAGTTGATTGAATATTATTACTCTAAATATGGGCAACAAGTCACCAAAAGATTAGGGCCTTCTCTTCGGGCTTCAATTCCTGATGTTAGCCACCCTCACTCTTGCAATAGAATGATAAAACTTATATTTACAATGATCTTAAATGAAGAATTATCTATTATTGAGGAAAATAATGCTTGAGTAGTCTGCCATTGACAGGTCCACCTGGAAGTCCTTCTCCAGTCAAGTCTTTCAACAAGAATGCATTGTTGCCTTTGAAAGTTTCAATTTTGTAGGGCCCTTTCCATAGACTGTCAAATTTACCATGCTTACCTTTGTCTTCATTTCTTGAGTCTCGTTTTAACATAAGATCATCTATTTGGAAGTCATCTACTTTGGTCCTTCTGTTATGGATATTTTTATTTTTATCATGAATTATTTGAGTTTTGTTGTAGACCTCCTCCCCGGATTATTGTAACCTTATGGTCTAATTTATCCTTCTCTATAAATCATTTGGTTCCACATTGATTCTTGTCATAATTTTAGCACAGGGATTACCCGGGAAGTAGGGAAAATTATATACACTCCATATGCTAATTGGAAAAGAGACATTCCAATAGTTTTCTTAGAGCCAATTCCGTCGACCCACAGGGAATTAACCAACTTCTTATGTCGGGACTTATTATTTTCTTGTAATAGTTTCTTAATAAGGTTGACTAGACTCATATTAGGAGACTTAGCTAACACATTCCCTTGTGGAGAATAAGCAGTAGAGTGTCCTAACTTTATGTTATACTTGTGGAAAAAAACAATCATTCTCTTTGATTTGAAAGCAAGAACATTGTCGGTAATGATTTTAAGTGGACATCCAAATATGGAAAGAATATTACCTTCTAGGAACTGAATGATTACAGTGTTTGTAGCCTGTTTGGTTGGAATGGCCTCAATCCACTTGGTGAAGTAGTTAGTGGCTATAAAAATCCACTAATTGGATGGTTTTCTCCAATAAAATCTAGACTCCATTGTTGAAAAGGAACCTCAACTAAAATGGACTTCAAAGGTAAGGGAAAAGTATTTCTCTTGCCTTCAAAAATTTGGCACTGATGGCATGTAAAAACTCTCTTATGAACATCTACAAACAAGGTAGGCCAGTGAAAACCAGCCCTTAGGATTTTATTGGTTGTGGTCTTCCAGTATAAGTGTCCTCCATGATCCCCTTGATGAAATTCTTCTATGACCTTGTCTACTTCATCCTTCAACAAACAATTGAGAAAAATACCCTCGACATCATTCCAATACACATTTTGATCTAAAAAGAAAAATTTCATATCTTTTAACTTGAGAAATCTAGCTTTTGTATTTTTTAAACCAGGAGGATCTTGTAGATTTTGTAAAACAAAAATAGTATTTGCATACCAAGGAGAGGTAGCAAATGCTTCTGATACTTGTGGAGTCACCTAGTCTTCTTTTTCATCAAGTGCAGCTAAAATAATTATGTCTAGTGCATGGAAATTAGAATCAGCCATTAGCTTACCCAATCCCTCACCTTTGATGAGCTTAGTAGGTCTTATCTCAAATATATCATACCTCAATCAATTTTCCTCTCTTCCCATATGGATCAATTTGTGTAAGGATATCTTTCAAAACAAGACTTGGAATAAATGTAATGATATGGGAATGTAGAATGTACACTCTAAAGTCTTTCAGTGCCTTCACTAAATCAAATGTTTGTTTCTCCATGATATTGTACTTTAATGAGGCATCCCTTAAAGCTCTGTTGAAGAAATCTATAGGTTGTTCATGTCCTTCACTATTTTTTCTACAACAAAATTGTTGCAATGGTATGTTCAGATACAAAAGAAAAAATCGTGAAATCTTTAGTAATGTCAGGGCTTATTAAAACAGGAGCAGTTGTCAAAGCTAACTTTACTTCACTCAAAAAAATTTTGGCTTTACTGTTCCATTTTATTTAAATATCTTTCTTTAGCATGTTTGTAATGGCTTTCAAGATATCGGTCAGGTTTGGAATAAATATTATGATGAAATTTATCCTACCTAAGAAAGACTAAATCTCCTTTTTGTTTATGGGAGGATAAAGTTTCATTATGGCTTCAAATCAGTTGGGGTCTATTCTTATACCTTGCGTTGAAATAATATGACCTATTATTTTTCCTTCTTCTAAACCAAAAAGAGATTTCTTGGGGTTCAATGTAATACCATACTTTCTGCATTTTTCAAAAACATTTGTCAAATTTAGCAGGTGATCTTCCTATGTTTTGGAAAATATAGTAATGTCATCCAAGTAAATTACAATGAACTTGTCTTTCTCATCAGGAAAGGCAATATCCATTTCTCTCTGGAAAGTGGCTCCTGCATTCATAAGGGAAAAATCCATTTTTACATACATAAAGGTCCCCCAAGGCGTAGTGAAAGTTGTCTTATATTGATCATCAGGATGAGCCAGAATTTGGCTGTATCCTGAGAAACCATCCAACAAATAAAATATGAGGGAAACAACTACTTTCTATAAGACATGTTCCATTTTAGGCAGAGGGTATTTGTCCTTGAGAGAAACTATGTCCAAATTCCTAAAATCCACACAAAGCCTTATTTCTCCTATCTTTTTCCTTGTTGACACTATATTAGAAACCCATTTTGAAAATATTAAGGGTACAGTGATTTGTGCATCAAAAAGTTTTTTGACTTCCTTTTCTATCAAAGGTAGCAACACTAGATTTACCCTTCTAAATTTTTTCTTAAATGTTTTATGATCTTCTATGATGGGAATGGTATGTTATATGATACTAGTATCAGATGCTTTGAGTTCTTCATAGCTCTAAGAAAACACATCAAAAAATTCTTTTAATAGATCAATGTACTTACATTTTTCTATGGGGGGCAAGGAATTGAATAGCTTTACAATTTTAGGACTTTCGTGAGTACCTATGTTACAATCATCAACCTCACCTCCTACAGGTTCTATTTTTGGTTTCTTGGCTACATCGTTAAAATAAAACAACTCTTATAATGGTGCCAATCCTCTTGGTATCACGTTGTATTTTAATTACAGAACCTCAATTTCCTCTGGATTATCATTTATTTCCTTCAACATTATTTCCGTAATATTCTCATATACATCATTATCTACCTCAATATGTACACACTCAAACTCATCTTTCAATTGTAAAAGATTCTCTACTTGCTTGTCACTATCAAAAACCTGCCAATATCTCACATTGTCTAGGACATATGGCCTATGTCTTACTTCAACCTCTAATTTTCTGTTGGTATGGAATGACATCTTACAAGTACTGGCCGAAGTAGTTAAAGCATCCTCTAAGATATTTTTCCCTTTAGGTATAAGACACAATTGGTATTCAGGGAAATATTGCAAAAAATTTAAGACAACATTCATGTATGCCCTTAGTCTTGGGTGCTTAGCCGAGTACTCACCTTTAATTTGGTTAATGATGAGTTCAAAATCCCCATGTACAGAAATTCTCCTAACTTCCAACCTCTTCAAATTTGCAGTCCTAAAATCAGAGCTTCATATTCAGCTATATTATTTGTACATTGTAAATTTAGCTTTTATGAATGTCCTTTTGCTTTACATGTTTGTGACTTTGAGATACAAACACCTGCCTCTACCCCTTCCTTGATCACAACCCCATCAAAGTGTGTGTTCCAAAAGGTATCATCCTCTTCATCTTGTTTTCAATAATTTATTTTTATCTCTTATGTTTTGCTCAATTCAGCTTCCAAATGTGACACTTCCTCCTCTATACATTCATCATTATACAAAATAAAGGGGTCCATATCTGAATGGATGGAATATAAGGGGTAATTATTTGGTCTGTCTTGGATACTAACTATATACTTCATTAATGTTTCCCTATATAACCTTCTCTGCTGACCAAAAACTGGAATGGCAGCATAGGTCATGTCCATTTGCAAGATGCCATGTAACTTTCTACCCATGATCTTGATAGCAAAATTCCATTCTTAGGAGGTATGTTTGCTACTACAATATCCATTACAATACTTTTTGCTGGTATTTGAGCCAAAGTAGGACATAGATATTTTATAAGGCCTAGGCATCTTACTTTGATCGAATTGGAGGAATATAAATATTTGTAGGGTCTTTTGATGTCTAATCCTAGCTTCTCCATTATGGCTCTAGGCATAAGATTGTGGGAAGCACCAGAATCAAGCATAGAATTGTGCAAAATTTTGTCATGAATGTTTAAACTAATATAGAAAGGTGGCACAGTACCATCCTGATATTTTCCTTCTACTTTTGGTCCAAATAATAACTCAGGTTGGTCATCGGCGAGGTTGACTATGTTTGTCCCTTCTCCTATCTTCAAAACCTTCATAACTTGAGATCTATATGCATTTTTGTTAATTAATTCAGTGAGAGGAATGAATTTTTTTACCTTCATCAGTTTATTTTGAATTCTGAAATATGTTTGAGGTTTATCTATTTCTTTGGTATTTACGTATTGTTTTTTAGAAGCCTCCTTTTGAGAATCGTCCTTTGGTTGACTGGGGGAAGGGGCATCATTTTGAGTTTTGCTGGGAGGATTTCCAAGAGTTTTCTTACTCCTTAAATTGTATTGCTTATGCACCTTCATGATTGCATTTTGGTATTCTTGTTTATACTCATTTGACTCTGAAGGAATGAATTATGGTTATGATAGCGATAAGAGATCTTGCTCCTCCTTATTTAAGAAAATAGGGTCAATTTTCATTTCCTCAAATAAGTTTATTTGATTTTCTTCAGGACCCTCTAGTAACTCATCTTCTTCATAAACATAATTTTCTTGGAAGGGAGGTCTAATATGTTGCTAATCACTTGGGCCTATTTGTTCTCTTTGTTTAATCTGAGGTGGATTTCTCCTAATGTTAGGATTTCTAATTGGAGGGTCACCTTGATTTTCCCTATAAGGAGCCCTATCAGTTAAAATTATCCTTTCCATCATTCTCTCCATGGTTTTTACCAAACTATCCAACTTTGCATCTAATGAAGAAGAAGCGGGTTCTTCTTTAATAGTGACTCTCCTCTCGAACTTTAACCTAGCTCTCTTTTCCAGCAAATTGGCTTCTACACTGACTGGATTCCTCGACATTTCCTCAAGGGTAGCAAGGTTTCTCTCTCTTATTTGGTAAGACATGTATGGATCAAAAACATCTGGAAATTTGATCAGAGCTAGTCCCGGTGGAGGTTTTATTATAGCTAGGATATAGTTGTAAATGTTATTGAATCTAACACAATAGTCTTGGACTATTTCACCAGGGGCCCTCTTAATACTCTCATATTCAGCTAATATTTGGAGAGGGTTTTTATTTACTTCCCATCTTGTGAGGAAATATTGGTGAAATTGGGTGAGATCTTGGATTGAGGCAATTGGTAATGCCTTAAAACATTTCTTAACCTCCCCTATTAGGCTTTGGGAAAATAGTCTCATTTTTACATCATCATCATCAATTTATTGTAGATATAAATAATCATTCATCCTATCTATATGTTGTCGAGTAGTGATTGGTCCTGTGTCATCAAATTGGGGTATTTAGCTTTGATATCCTTGTGGCATGGCATTGAGTTGCCCTAGTAGAACCAGGGGGAATAACGAGCTGCCATTATGGGAAAATGGGATGAAGATGAAACTGCAACAATTGAGGATATGGAGGGTATTAAAGAGGGTGGGATTATACTTTTTTGTGTTAGTGTAGAGGTGGTAGGGATAGCATATGAAATGGGTACAATAGTAATGGGGGTAATTATTGGTGGAACAGTAGTAATAGAGGGAATCACTGGTGGGGTTGATGTGGTAGTAGTAATATGGGAATTACTAGTGGGTTTGGTGAATAGGCAGTAGAACAAGAGAGTGAAGATTTAGATAATTGATGACTCATACTTTTATGCACACCCTGATCTAATTTAGATACCAAAACTTCAATATTATTAAACTTTTTTATGACATATTTATCAGATTCAGGATTAACAGGTTGATGCTTTGAGATATTGGGTTTCAAGATGTTTTCATCAAACATTGTCTCGAGTACAAAACTATGTGACTTGATACGAAAAAGGTTATGTTCAAAATGAATATCAAATTCAATATCCTCTAAAATTTCAAAGCTTTCAGGGAGAGAATTGGCTCTAGGAAAAGGATCATTACTTGCTTGTCTCTTAGTTAAACTCATTTTTCTCATAATTTTTTCATGATTATCTACAATTTTTTTGTGGTTTAGGATTCATATTATCTCTGGTGTATATCTTATGAGCCAGAACTACAATAGTATATTTACAAATATAAAGTATGTACAACTTTTAAGTGGAAAACAACCTTAATTAGATCTATTTCTCGAACACACACATTGAAATAGCTTTAAGCATAAAAATAATTTTTACCAGGGAAAAATTGAATTCAAATCACATTTGTTCGAGTCCCCAGTATGGTCGCCAGAATGTTAACACTCCGTAAATTTCCTAAGTTGGGAGGAAATTGTAGAGTTAACGACAAAACCACTTGTAAAGTTTGTATCTAGCCATTCCAGCTTCAGAGAGGGATATTTCTATTTGATTTAGATTTTTGTCTTAAGGTATTGGGCTAGTTATAGTGTTCAGAAGTTTGTTTTTTCAAATATTTAGTTGAAAATGCAAGGAAAGTCCATTGGGAAATGGAGTCATAAATCTTAGTATGATCAAATAAAAAAGTAGCAGATTAGAAGTAACAGGGCAAGGTAGGCAAGATTTTGGATCTTTTATATCATTTGTGGGGTGAATAAGATGGAAATATCAGGAAATAATTAATATAGAGCATGCTAGGATGAATTCTATACTTAACATCATAGTGAAAACATGAATATTGTTTATAAGGTAGAGCAGAGTGTATTTAAACAAATTCAGCCATTTATCTTCTTTAAACAATAGATACAATTTTTATTTTTTTGGAAAACTAGGAAAATAAAAACTTCACATGAGAAGATTTATCACCAATTTCTTGACACGGGAATCCTGGAATAAACTTTTTGTATTAATGAAATTAATCACTTCAAAACAGTGCACAACTTACATCAAAATGTAGACCTTTTCTTCATACAAGTTCCAACCCTTTGTACTTCGATTTATGAATTATTTATACAAAACTTATCAAAATATCTTGATTTGAAATATCAAGATTTGTACAAAATATCCAAAAAAAAATGATAACTAAAATAGTACGGAAATAAATGAAAATGGAACTGTTGTAATCCTCTACCACTTATTTCAAGGATTGTTGGTGATTATTTGGCCTGAAAAAAGTAATGATTTGATGTTGAAGGTGAACATTTGTTTTAATCAAGTAATTGGCACAATTAATCCCATTTGTCTTCATCCGGGGTGGGGAGTTTAATTAGATTCCTATACGTTTCATCCACCTCGGTGTATTTTTGGAAAGTAGGTTTGATTATGAACAGATGCTTTATCTCATGTTTGATAAGCAAGTCAAATTTCAAACCCTCCATGAAAGATTTTCCTGTGATGGTTCCTTTGATGGTGGAAAACTTCGACGTATCCCTAGCTATGGTGTACAAATTTTATTGATAATTAATCAAGTTGACCAACTTATCTCCAATTCCTTTCAAACCTGGTAGTCCCTTTTGACTTAGTACATTGAATTTCCCGTGGAACTTATGAATGCTAGCCTCTAAGTTGTGGAACTTGTTCTCCAAATGTAGCATCAAGTTCCTTTCTGTAAGTACCCTTCTCACCTCCAGGATTGTCTCTGTCCTATCTGCAATCTCTAATTCCTCTAATTCCTCTTTGGTCTTCGAATTCAGAATCTCGATTAATATTGTGGCTTAACCTAGCTTCTGCCTTAACTTTTCTTTCTCTTACTTAATGACTTCTTTAGATCACTATACTGATTCCTCCTGCTCAAAAACTATTTCGATAGGGGGCCATATTTTTTTCATAGCTTTATTTATTTCTATCCAAACGTTTTCTTTTTCCTGTGCAAGTATTTGTGCCATGGCAGACTCATTTTCCAACTATTCATTTTTCTAGGTTAATCTATGAGTCTTTTGAAGCTCTGCTATGTACACATTGTCAATCTTTAACTTCTGCTCTTGGAGATCATTTAGCTGATCTTTCAACTTCTCAATCTCGTGTCCTTTGATAGATAGTTCCTCCATGGATTTGACTGGCTCTCCTAATGAGTTTGTGAACTGTCCTTGTATTGTGATGGTTGTTGAAGTTGTTGCTCCTGTTGTCGATGTAGATGTAATAGGAACTGTTGTGAGTTGAATGGCTGCCAACTGTGTTAATTGTTCTCTTTCCTTTAGCAATTTCTCCATCTCAATATCCATCTTTTTAATCTTCCCATTTGTTTAATAATAATCTTGAACATATATTGTTTCTTTCTCTAGTTGTCCAACTTATTTTATCTGAGGATATTTAATGGATGGAAGCTTGAGTTTATTTTTTAGTGTTGCAATGTTAGCATTCTTCCTTCTAATATTCTCCTCTACAACTTTCACATTGTTGCGATCATATCCAGTTTAATTACTAGATCCTCTAAAGACTTAATTTTTGTGTCTTAGCTAAACAAGGGATATTTTCTAGTTTGAGTTGGGATTGAACGTTGTTGACCGAAGCTTGAAGCCTGGAATATGTCATTTTTGATTTGGTTAAGGTTGTATATAATATCTCCCATGTTTTATTGTGCAATTCCATCTGATGAATTGGATGGATTTGATCAACATTGAAGGAAAAAATAGACTTTTATAATCATCTGGAGTTTTGGGGAAAGGAACCTCAGCTTGGAGGAAAGCTATCTGCATATTTCCTTCCTCTATGTCAAAGGCAGAGAGAAGCCTATGATGTGAGGATGTTTATTGTTTCCAAAACTGTGAATAATTTGTAGCTTTTAGCACCTCATTCTTCTTTTTAATTTCTCTATACTTGGAAAATATATTTAGTTCAGATTGGTCATGAACCAATTCCCATTACTGAGATGTATCCAATGTCTCTTGGGAACCTGAAGATGATGGAGATCCTATGAAAATATCTTCATTCCTGGTGGAAGTGAAAGGCCGTGTCAAAACTATAGTGGACTAAACATTTTCCTCTTGAAAGGATTATTTTTTTGTATTGGTCTTTTGTCTCTTCTTGTAAATATGAACCTCTTTCCATTGGATTCCTATGACTGAAGGGGAAGCATATTCCCTTGACCTCTTGTCCTGCTTCTTCTAAGGTGTTGGAGTATGTGATGTTGTTGTTGAGAGCACATGTTCTTCTGCTTCTTACAAAGTATTCTCCTACCATTGATCATGATTCATATATTTTTCAAGCTATGGCCTGGGAGTGTGAGTGTAGGGAGTAGTTTTTTGTTCTACTCTTAGCTTTGAAATTATTCCCAAGGGGTCATATGACCAATTGAAGCTGAATATAACATATGTTTGAGGAGAATATATGCTTCTTTGTCTGTTTCCCTGGTGTTGAAAATAAAAGGGCCAACCTATGTTTTAATCCATAATTGAGATTTCTTCTTGGCTACCACAAAGTGCATCTTATCCATGTTAATAATCTATCTAATATATTATAGTGAAAATATTCTCATGGGGACAAACTTGGGCAACCTGTATGAAGGTGATTCGTACCCATAGACTCTGATCTCAGTGTAATTCCGGTACAGGTACCATTCACCTGTCTTGGTTTGCTCACTGAGATGAAGAAATATTTTTATCTCAGATCCTATCCTTGGTTCAACATTACTATTCAATAGGAAAGAGACTGTATACAAAAATTGGTCAATATAATCACTAAAGGTGAATTCATTGGTATTATTCCTTACCAAGAAAGTCCAATGAATTACATATTGGGCATTTTCGTGCTCATCCAATTTTTGCAATGGAAACCAAAATCTGTCTACCTGATGGAATAAAAGAAAATACATTAGAATTGAAGCATACTTAAAGGTCCCTTATGTAGAAAACTTTAGGAAATGCTCATGGATGGCATCTGCTAGGAACTCACTGTAATTGAAGATGACTAATAGTTTTTCACCTGCTGAGAATACTGATAAAAATCCTATGATGGCTTCATCAGCCCACTGATCATATTGATAGCTCAGTAAACAAGAAACAATTCAAATAATCTACTTTGTCATTTCAGGGATCATGGTGGATGAATAAGGAGGATTTTTCTTATGCAACTAGGCAGTCTCAGGGAGAAATGTCTCAAAGATATTTGCTCTGTGAGGGAAAGTGAGGTTCTTGTAGAGTTCCATGAGGGAATCTACTGAAAAAGTTTTCACAGGGGCTGAAGTCTAAATCTGCAGCATTTAGGAAATGGATTTAGGGGTAACAGTGAAAAGGATATCATTGTTTTGGGCCACAATGACCCTTTGACTGGGAATGTACTGGAAGTGGCACCATGAAATGAATTCAGGGAAATGGTGGGTCTGAGGAAATATGAATTGAGGTAAGAAGGAGTCTCACAAACCCAATTCATAACAAAGATCAATGAACTTCTGTTTTAACTAGTTATGGAGTTCGTAGAGGTCAAACTCACAACTAGTTTCAAGGATTTTGTATTCTTGATCTACCAGAGGTTAGTGGTCCAAGTCAATTACAGGGGGTAGAAGGGGATTTTTTATTATTGATTTTGATTTTCCCTTAGGCACCATGTTGGAAAGAAACAAACTGGAAAAATAAAATTACCTGGGAATTGTGTGGATGGAGAATGGTGTTTTGATGACTGGTTACAGTGGAAGTATGCTTTCTGACTGATCATTGTATGGGGTTTGTCACTCATGGCCTTGGAAAAGCAAATGGAAGGGTCAAAAAAATGGTTTTAGGCTTTATTTACAATTAAAATCACATACCATCGAAGGATTATCCGTTTAACAAAGTGGGTTCGTTAATCTGGGATGAAACGGTTACATGACAAGTGCAGGGATGTGCCACTTGGAAGGGGGTTTTGAAGTGGAGTGGGAAGGGATGTGGTAGTGGTGGGAGAGGAGCGGATGGGGAGTGGGACGAGATGTGCCATGTGGTGGAAGCGTACTGGAGTGGAGTGGGACGGGATGTGCCACTTGGCAAAAGAGGAGTGGATCGGGGGGCGCAGAGTCAATAGTTATAAATAGGTGAGAAGAGGGAAAAGTGGATATCGGAGGGGGGGGTGGGTGGTAAGTTGCTTTAGGCATGGGGGGGGTGGTCCGAAGTCGGCCTCGGGGAGACACGTTGCAAAAATGGTAAATAGGGATTCCACTTTTCGAACCTTCCCCCTTTTATTAATTGTCGGAGGGGCGGGGGGGGGGGGGTGGTCCGAAGTCGGCCTCGGGGAGACACGTTGCAAAAATGGTAAATAGGGATTCCACTTTTCGAACCCTCACCCTTTTATTAATTGTCGAAGGGGCAGGGGACCGGGGGGGGTCAAAGTCTTCACTCGCCATTGATCTGTGTAGGTGAAAGCATGGCCCTCAAACTTTACTCGGCGTTTATTACAAAACGAAAAATATGTCATATCACAAAACTTTATTAAAACTACTAATCACAATTATATAGTGTGATTAACCCTTTTCAAATAACTTTATCAAAACTAATATAACCGTGATTACACTGTGTGATCAAATAATTAAACTAACTAAACTCACTTTATTAAACTAATCTAATCGCGCTTAAATGATGCGATTAAATATTTAAACATATTTATTTAAATCTAATGCGGAATTTAGACTGGTTGCACATTATTTTTTTATTTTTATAAAGGTATTTCATCATATATTTTTATTTTTTTCAATATATCACATTTATTTTTGAAGTGGCATTTGAACTGGCTCACTTATTGGGGTTTTTTTTCATTTTTTTTATTTCTTTCATTTTTCAAAAATATATATCTTTTTTTTATGTCCGCTCTTTTTTTTCTTTTTTTCTCTTCTTGGAAATAATTTGCAGAATGAAACATTATTTACAATATCCAATATAAAAATCAGTAGATAATCATCAATTGATCCTATAAAATATAGGACCCTAACACAAACCATGCTTAAAAATTTGGCATTGTTGACATGCTCAACTCAAAAAGGTACTACTTATAAATGTATTTTTGTTGATGCTTCATAGGAACGAAATACTAATTCCTTTCAAAAGCATCACCTACAAGATAATAAGAGGACACTTACTTTAAGTGAACTCAACCATGAGATTCAACATCTCAAAAAAGAAATTGTTAGACTAAAAAATCAGATTGATGTATTAGAAAAAGAAAAGGAGAATAATAGTGAAAAAACTTCATCGAGCCTGGTGGCACCTCCTGTCAAAAATAGAATGATTGAAAATTTTGAAACGAAACAAAATTATTTCATAGGACTGATTTTTATGAGGATAATGGCAGTACAACACGAGTAATATCATGTGATCTTGAAGATTAGAATCCAAGATTAAATCTTCCATTTAAAGACCATGCTTGATATTGGAACACATATAAATGTGTTAAATAAAAAATCTATTCCAGCCAAATATTGGGTCAAATCACACAGAGAAGTCATTGGTATAGGAGCACAGGAATTTAAACTCCAATAAGAAATTCCAAAGGCCACTATATATTTTTAAGAATATTGCATGAATCTCAAATTTGAAGTAGGAGACATCCCAGTCAGATGTATATTTGGAAATCCATTTTTAGTAGTTGTCGAGCCCCATGGTTCATATAGACTTGATGATGGGAGGTATGGTTATTTTATTTTTATACAAAATTTTGATGGTTATTTGTAGGCCATTACATTACCTTTTGTATCAAATCCTAAAATCTCTACAATGATCCAGCTATGCAAGAGCTAAACCAATCTGAGCTCAAATTGGAAGAACTCAAAGACTTAAAAATGAGCCTCAATATTGAAGAGAGATTAAAACAACCTAAAGTAAAGAAGAAGATCAAAGAATTAGGGCACTAGTTAGAAAAAGAATGTTGTGTAGAAGAACTGAATGCTTTCTGGCTCCAAAAGCAATATTTCATATAATTTTCATATAATCCAGATTATACAGGAAGACCATGCAAGATTCGTGCCATCCCTATGAATGAAGAATACAAGAAACTCTGCCATAAAGAGATTCAAAACCTACTAGAAAGGAAACTCATCATAGAATAAGATAGTCCATGGAATTGCTATGGGTTTTTATGTTAATAAGCACTCATAACAGATCAAAGGAATCCCAATATTTTTCATAAAGTATTGCCCGCTCAAAAATGTTCTAGCATATGATACATATCCTATCCTGCACACAGAGAATCTCATATCAAGGATTGCAGGGGGGGGAATATTTTCCAAATTTGATATGAAATTTGGGTTTTGGCAGATTTCTATAAAGGAAGCAAACATATTAAAAAAAAAAATCAATGTGCCTTCAGGACATTATGAGTGGAATGTCATGCCTTTTGGATTAAAAATATGCACCATCCAAATTGCAAAAGGTAATGGACTAGGTGTTCAGACCTTATGTTGATTGGTTGATTTTATACATAGATGATGTCTTGATTTTTTCAAAATATTTATTTGAGCATTTTAAACATGTATATAAGTTCGAACACATAGTCAAATTTAATGGCTTAGTGCTAAGAAAAAAAGAAAATGGAAATATTTCAGACCAAGACAAGTTTTCTTGGTCATGTCATAGAGAAGGGACAAATCACTTTGCAACAACATGTTGTAGCATTTGCAAATAAATTTCCAGATAAAATTCAGGACAAGACTCAACTACAAATTCCTAGGGTGCTTAAACTATGTCTGTAATTTATCAAAGTTGTGCTCAAGCCAGAAAATTTTTGAATCAAAGGTTGCAGAATAATCCAAGTCCCTTGACTGAAGCAAACACAAAAATCATTCACAAGATCAAACCAAAAGTTTGGGTGCTCCCTATGTTGTATGTATCTGTTGAAAATCTACCCAAAATAGTGGAAATTGATGCCAATAATATTGCATGGGGTGGGGCGCTTAAACAACTATACAATAATGAAGAGTATATTATCCAATTTGCTTCAGGGACTTGGAAACCCACTGAAAATAAAAATTTCCACTATATAAAAAGAAGTTAAAGGAGCTTGGAATTGTATTGACAAATTTTAAGTGCACTTGATAAATAAAAGGTTCCTTCTCAGAACTGATGCTTCAACAATAACAAAAGTTTTGTCAAAAGACATAAAAAAACAAGGAGAATCACAATTTTCTAGATGGCAAGATTTGTTTTATAATTTTGATTTTGATATTGAACATATCAATGGTAGTCATAATAACATTCTAGATTTCCTAAACACATAAAATATCTAAAAATCAACACACTTTATGGTGATAGTGAAAAAATGGGATAATGAAAGAAATATAGAGACTTTAAGGAACATCTCTGATTCTACTAGTTGGAATGAATACTACAATACCTGGAAACCTACTTGGCAACAGAGGAATACATAGATTCTAGACTCAAATCTACAACCCCATAAATATATGCAACATCTAGTACCTGAGAGAAAAATCTAGTAGATGGATACCAGACATGGCTTATACATGTTCTGAACATTAGGATAACCTTGCATAAGATGCACTCAGAAACCATTTAAAAGATCTTGAGCGCGTATGGACAAAAGAACAAGATAGATTAGGAAGATATCATACATATTTTTTCATAAGTAGGACACCAGATCCAGGTTTCCTCCTCTGTAATCTATGGCCATAAAATAATATAGAAATAATATTTCTAGTCTCAGTATATTATTTCTCTGGTTATAAAAAATTATGGTGGAATTTCCTCTTTAGAGATAAGCCAGGACATTATTATTACACACTTATGAAATTTGGATTTGTCTTCCTAACTCAGTTCCTCCATCAACCTGATTGGCTAAAGGAGTGGTGGGGATGGTTTGAAATTAACAAAACAACAATGGTCCCCATATATTTTCAGTTAGATTACAGAATAAACTGCGATGAATGCATGGATGGTTTTCACCAACCATACAATACTAGATTTGACTTTAAAAAAAACTATGGTATTCAAAATTTTAAAAACTATATGGCTTGTCATCATCAATGGTTGATAAGAACAAAGATCAAAAATCAAATCGTACTAGGTAAACCAATGATCGTTCATCAGATTTATACAAAGGCCTGGGAAATTGGAGTGGCCAATGCTAAACAACGATTCCCTGGTACAAATATACTTGGGGTCCCAAATTAGCACTTTTCAAGATACACTGCACAATTTTCCATTATGAAATAATTTTTTCACGTTTCTCGCTGGCTTTCAAGATAATAGCTTCCACTTTGTAATCATGTAATGTATAGTCACCTGATAATGAGGTTGATCGGTACTGTGGGATTCTAATAAGATATCCACTATGTAAGATTTGAATTATCCTAGGATTCCTAAAAATCTCCACTGTGAAAGAGTTGTCAGATGAATCTTTGAGACTCAGAGCACTTCTCTGACTTTTGGTGGGTTTTGACCCATATCTCAGAGGATCTATGACAAATATATTTAGTGGACTCTTAGATGTACGAAGAGATTCTTTATGTCCCCTATAAATCTATTTAGTGGATTGTTAGAAGTACAAAGAGATTTGATATGTTTCCCCTCCATTATATAAATAAAGAGGAAGAAATCCATGAGAGGTACTTCGGATTTTAGATTCAGTCGAGAGTGATCACTGCCCTACAACTGCGCCTTTAAAATCAATCTACATGCATCATGGAGAAATCTTTAGCAAGTCAATGAGTCTTAGAGAGTCAAGAGTATGAGAATCTTTCACATAAGAACATATGTGTCTGGTGTGAACCTAAAGTGGCCATACTTTCATAGGTTTGAGTCAATCTACAGTTGATCCATATTTGTTATGTAACCATTCGATGATATAAATAAAAGAAGTTTCTATTTGCAGAATTTTGTGTTATCTAATTTATGATATTTTATGCATCTTGTTTGAATGAATGCTTTCTCTGAGGTTCATTGGAGGCTCTCTTAGGATTTTGGAGTGGCATTAGAGCTTGTAAAGGCAAGGATCGGTGTGAAGATCATTTGGTAATTGAATATGCTTGAAGGTTCATGTATAAGTTCATGTAGGAGAAAACCAGATCATTCAAGCAAGTCATCATTCTTTGTTGGAGGAAGCCTACGTGAAATTTGGTATCATAGATAGTAACATCTCGTTCTACCAGGTAATTTTGAAAAAACTTATGTAATTTATTCTTGTAAAAATGGAAGCAAATAGAAGATCAGTCTCATTTTGTGAAGATAAAGAACATGAAAATGAAAAATATCATCTTAGTATTTAGACTCTATTTAATAATGCATCTACTGCATTCTTAAATTATGTTGAGTTAGAAATAGTTGAAAACCCACCCTCTACCTACTGAAAACTGGTGAGCCCTGGTATTGCACCAAGAGTGCTGAAACTCCCAGAGGCTACTCTACTTTAATTTATCAAATCGGGGTTTGTACGAACTTGTAGGTGACAATGATATATACACAGTAGATGCATTATACTCATGTTATCCTCTTCTTAGTTCTATGATGGGTGCTACAACTAGGGTTACTTTTAGGATATGAAGTTTGTCACACTTCTGAAAGAAACATAAGACTGAAAATAACTGATGACCATTACTCTATCAGTAATACAAGAAACTATTCTAGATCATAAAGACTCATCTAATTATTTGCAAGAAATGAAATCCGCACTTAACCTAATCTAAGAAATAAAGTTAAACTAAGTGGCATTCATGATTTAAATTATTGAATTGAACTTGCATAAAGGGAAACTAATCTAGGTACACATGTTGAACCAAATGAATGATTGAAATATATCTATCTCATGCTTGAGTGTTATGCTTAACAATGCATCTATCAATGACCTAACTATGCTTATAAATAAATATGTCTTGTAGCAAGAGAAGCAACAGCTAAGGTGACCTAAGAGGGTCTTGGACTCATGGTTTCAGAGCTGAAGGTGTCTTGGAGGTTGTGTCAACTTTATATGAGGTGAAAGAGAGGTTTTGGGCTGAAGAAGTGACTGACTGGAACTACCACGGGATTCACTACAGGATTTCCTATAGTGCTACAAGATGTCCTGAAACACTATAGGAAACAGTCCGAGAGTATTTTGAGGCCAGAAATGGCGAGGAAATGGGTAGGAGAGGTGAAATGAAGGTGTATCTAGGTAAATGGAAGGTATCCAACCCTTTGGAAAATCTCAAAACTTCTCTCAAATCCTGTCTTGCACCATCAAGGTGGCTCTCAGTGTTGTAGTGGAGATGTCCCAACAATAGGGCTGCAGGAAATTTGGTTGGAATTTAGTTGATGAGGGGTGGAAACTGAAGCTAATGGTGTTGGTGGATCCCTCCTATGTTGCTCTACTCAAACCTGCAAGAAAACTACCTGTTCATTCAGTTATCATTGACAAATCTATTATGAAAAATTTGGAAAAGATGAGTTGAATTTAAGCAATCCTACCTATGCACTAAAAACAGAAAACTGAATCTGCATCTACAACTTGTTCATGATAAACACAACAACCTATCTAAATTTTCCAAGAAATCCTAAACTGAAATAAAATTTGGGTATGTGGTGAAGATCAACCCTCCTCAAACCCTAATGGAAGAGGTGAGAGAGGGAGGATTTAACGCATAGTTTCAGAGTTTTCCATGCTACTGCAACATGAAAGGTAAATAAACTGATAAAAATAACATTAAATGGAATCAAACCAAATACAACAACATGAAATGTAACCAAACTAACTACAACACTTGAAATGGAAGAAAACTAAATAAAGTGAGATGAAATGTAAGAAAACTAACTACAGGAGCATAAAAGGTGAACACAAATACATAAGAGAGATTGAGGCCAATGGATTGGGTCCTAACCCACAAGCTCAACTCCCTGAAACTAACTCAGTGAAGAAGAAACTGAATACTCATTTTATTTCATAACCAACTCTACTACACAGCATTGGAAAGTCACAAATGTCTATTACAAGAGCTAAAAGTAATCTATCTATCTCCAAAAATCGAATCCTAATGAGCTCTTTCTATGCCCTAATTATCCTAAACGGTAGCTACCAAAAAATCCCTAAAAATCAAGTGATTTTTCTACTTGGAACTCGAGATAAGTGGGGCTTGGCTCCACTTGATCTTCCACTTGCTTGGTTTCCTTTGATTTCAAGTTGTTAGAGGAGAATATCGAGGATCCGTTGGTTGCCTTTTATTTCAAGTTGTTGGAGGAGAATATCGAGGATCCCTTGGTTACCTTTAGGAGTTAAGGATGTGCTCAGCCCACTACAATCACTCCTAGTTTCTTTCTACTCCGAGCCTTGATTGTGCAATCTTCAGAAAAAATGGCATATTATCTTGATTTTGATGCATTTAAACCACATTAGACATTCGAAGTATGACATCCTTAATACACCATATACACTAAGCAACATATGACCATAATGTAATTAAATTTGAGAAAGATGGACTAATAAAGCTAAAAAGGTAACAATTAACCCCTTAAAATGTACTTAATGATGGTGCTCATCATCACCCCCCTACCAAATGGTTTCTCATCCTCTGAGAAACTTAGTCCTCTTTCTTTATCTCTTTTAGAGCCTTAGTGAACTCTCTAACATCCCAAGGAATCAATGAAGGAGTCCCCTGAGGAGGGTATAATCCAACATTCTTTTCTACCTCCTCCCATTCTCTATTTTATTCATCTTGGTATTTTCCTTCACCCAGCCCCAACAGCAAAGGTGGACTAAGTTTTAAGCTAAGACATTCGATCTTCATTGTCTACATAGCCCTCTTGTAAAAAGGTACCCTTTCTAGGGAATTTCTCAATCTCTTTGGAGTATGATACTACATGTTTATTAGGATAAGTGGGAGGCCATTCCATCTCCTCTGTGCTTGGATGTTGAGGTATTCATCTGCAGGGCTTGCACCATTTGTTATCATTAGGTGATTTTTAATGACCCCTCTAGGGCTGAATAAGTTTGCCCTAATATGGAGAGGCTTGTTTCCTTCCCATCTCATCACCCTTTTTACCTCCTCTGACCTTGCTCCTCATTATTCATCCAAGAGGTTAGGTCCATCAACTCCATATCCCCCATCCTAGGGTTAGGATACCAAATGTTTAGATCAATCAAGATAATATTATGCATATAAAACTATGTCAACTTGCCCTAATCTATTATGCTAGACTGATTGAAAAATTCAATGGACTGCCCGCAATTTTGGAAAGGTAATGATCCATAAGAAGCTATTTTTTGATCTAGAACTACAACCAATGTTCCTTCAGGTAGATGGCATAAGATTTTGAAGGATGTCTGTGTTGTATTGCCTCCATGCACAAATATGCCATGATGGAAATCTACTTGTCCTTCTACAGCAATTGGCTTTGTAACCTTGCATTTTCTACTTTTGTTTCTTATAGTTTCCCCTTTAACATTGCTTCCCTGAGTTTGACATCATCCAAATCCATCCTCATCTCAGTGACTTTTTCTTCCATGATTCCTACATATTGCACACCCTTTTTTTTGGAAATTTTCATCCAGTGATGTGTGTGTGCTCTCTCTTTATCTAGCTGATAATATAGGCGAACTGAGAGATTTTGAGGGATCAACCTTCCTCCTTCAATGAATGTGTAGTAGGAGCTTAGATTTGACTATGGGCTAGGATTGGTAACTGTTGATATGTCTTTTGGAACATATTTTAGAGAGGTGGGCTCATCCTTTGGCTCCTCGTATTCATATCCTTTGGCATCCCACCTTTCAATTTGTGCCTCTTTTTCGACATCTTAGGCCTCCTGCCCTTCCAAGGGTACCTTATCTCCCTCCCCCATGACCTTCTGCTCTTTTTGTGACACATATGGAGTTTCTTGTAGCATTGACAGAGTTACCTGTAGAAAAATTTGTTTTTCCTGTGGCAAACCCTATTTTACTTATTGCCCCTTCTTCTCTGCTTCTTGAAGGTCTCTGGGGGTTTGTACTTGTTTGAGGGATGATAGCCTTGAAGAATGTCTCCTCATATAGGTCACAGGTGTATTCTTGTGTGAGGCGACCTCTTGATTTTTTCCCTCTTCTAGGCTTATTTAATCTTTCTTCTTGGGTGACTCTTCAATTGTTATTGGGCTTTTGGTTGGAGTCTCGGGTCTCCCTTGCTTCACCCTAGCACTCTTTCTGGTCCTAAAGTACATGGGGGTCTATCTTTCCCTCTTTTCCTTCAATGGGGTGCTTAGAGTGGCTAAGGTGGCAGCCATTTCTTTTTCTAAGGTTCCTGGTGATAGGTTGGTCTGTTGAGGAGAGTTATAAGTGCCCAACATGGGGTCTAGTATCTCTTCCCCTCTTTTCTTTCCTTCCTTTTCTTCTTCTTTTTCTTCCCCATCCTTATCATCTCCTTCTCCCTTTTCATATTTCTCTTCCTCTTCTTCTTTTCCTTCCTCGATCCTTAGGGTTTCTATGTGTTCTACTTCTGTCTCCATCGCCTCTTCTTCCTATGCTTCATTCGTTCATTCAATCTCTCCTTCTTCTTCTTTCATACCCTTCTCTCCAACAATAGAGGTAGGGTTTTTCGAAGAGTGAAATTTGTGTCCCTATGAATGCTTCCCTATCCATATCTATGAAGTTGGACCAAGGTACAAGGATGTTCAACCTATTGAGATCATCTCCTACTATAAGTTTTATGAGACCGTGGTGAGTTAAGTGTTGATACTTTATTTCGCTCACTCTCTGGTTCATGTCTATGATGGAATGTAGGAGGAATTATGGAATTTTTAGTCTTTTCTCTAGTGGCATATCTCCTTTGAATCTAATCTCATGTAATAATCTGAAGTGGTATCCATAAACGACACTGAGTCTTCCCTCACAGGAAATGTATTTCATGACGTGATATTCTACATCATCCCATGGGTAAGGGTGGATTTCCCATCTCACACCATTTTTATCCTCAATGTATTCCTGATTAGGAAAAAATAAGCTCTTCTTGGAGGTAGTGTTAGACACTCTATCCTCTCTGTTCCACTTGACTCCTAGAGGAAAGGTTGTAACTTTGTTAATGAATTCAGGGGTTATGGTGATGGCTAGTCCTCTAACCACAGTGGTGGCCCTATCATCTACTTGTGAGTGCAAGGCCACTACAAATTCCATATCCACTTCATCATCAAATCCCTTAAGGAGCTTGAAGAATCCTAGCCACTGATGATTTCTAAAAATATCAACCACCTGAGGGTGTAATCTAATGCTTTTAATATTTGTGGGTTCCCTTATGTTAAACCCCCCCCCCCCCCCCCATCTTATGACTGTGTTATGGATATGGTTGGATGGTTTTTGTATTATAAAATTGGTGATATAGGACCTCATAGGCTTCAATTCAACACAAACTCAGACTTTCTTGACCTTACTTCCCTTAACAACCTCTTAAATTTTGAATTATTGATGTGACTGTGTATAATATTTTCATGAAAATTTTCATAACATGGTGAGGTGACATCCACTTACCTCTGCATTCTGATGATTATTGCTTTGGAAATGGTGGTGTTGGGTGTCAATACCATCTGTGAGTGGCTATCATGGAAATTTTTATCACTGTGCAGCCTTCCTGTAGATGTCTTGTAGCATCAATAGACTTCCTATAGCACGAGATTGCATTCAATCTTTGACCTTGGTGTGAAATTATTTGATGGCTCCTGTCTCTCTCCTTCTCTAACTGTTTTCAAAATACACAATGGAATGAAGGAGAATGAGCTAAAGTACACCTTTATTCCAAATTGAGCAAACTTGGAGTAGAGTGGTGATTTGGTTTTGGCACGAGGTTTCCTCTTTTGCACCGTTGGCCCCACTCAAGTCAATCATTTCTATCTGCCTCGGAATCACCTCCATCGGCTCTTGATCTCATACTTAACTGATTTGACATCCCAAGTGGCATGAAAAACTCCACTTTTCCTTCACTTTAACTTTACGAGGGTGGCCAAGTTAACTGACCACCTTTTTTCCTTTTTAACTCTTGATTCTCGACATTAATTCATTTTAGAATATGATGCATAATGAGAGGGTGAGGGAGACATACCTGAGCCTACCTGCTGCTAAGGAGTTTTATAATTTCTTTGATGTAGGGAGCAGGAGTCTGGTGATAGCCATCAGTGTTTTTTCTTTTGTTGTGTTTTTTTTATACATATTTTCTTAGTGAACAAATTATTTTTGAGTGAGTTGCTTATTATTTTTTTTGTTGATTCTTTTATCTGGTGTTGTGTGGAGATCCTTAGGTGTTTTTTCTAGCTTGGCCTTCCTCCTAGAGTCCTCTAATGATCATCTGGAGCCATATTTATTAGCCACCTCTTGAATTTTTGGCTTGTTGTGACATGTATAGGATTGCTACAGGATGTAATCATATTCCTGTAGTAGTCCCCTTTCTGCTGCTTTGGAGCTCCACTTAGCTGAAAAAATTAGGATAATTAGTGTAGGGATGCTAGGGATGGAGTTATGGAGTGAATGGAGATATGAAGAGATGAGGGGCCCTGTGTAAATATTTAGATAAACTAGCTCACATTGGTGAAATAGAGGGTTTAGTGAGTGAATACTTATGCATGGAGTGGAGTGATGGTTAGTAGTGGTACGTATGGGAAAAGGAATGATTTTCATGTCTTCCTTGAGGATTAGGTGTTCTTGAGTGAGATATTTCTCTCTCATATGACTTTCCTGTAGTAGTACAAGGTTTCCTATAACACTACAAGAAATCTTGTAGCAACCTTGGACATCATGTAGCAAGACAGGGAGTAAGAAAACATGGGGTTTTGTTCACTTGGAGGAAGAAATGGATGGATAGATGCAAACTGGGGTTGATCATGGAGTGGGTAGGGAGAGGATAGAGAGAATAGAGAAATAATGTTGCTCCTCTTTTCCACAACTGTCCTTGATCAACAACCTGCAAAACAGAAATAGGTGAGTGCATATATGGTGTTTCATTTTTCTTTCTCTCTCTCTCTCTTTTTAAAGACAGGTGGGCTGCCTCCACAGAGGTTTTAAACCCACAAGCCTGCCTTGGGCACCTCAAAGAGGTTTTCACCCAAAAATATTTTATTTTTCGTTATTTTCATTTTCCTTTTTTTTGCTCTAGGATCGCCTCATGGAGGTTTTCAACCCAAGAGTTGGCCCTGGATGCCTCAAAGATGTTTTCATCCATGCCTCTTTATTTTTATTTTTATTTTTATTTTCTTTCTCTAGGAATGTGAGGGGCTGGAAACTATGGAGCTTCCAATGGCATTCACCTTCTTGTTTATTGAATTGATAAACTCAACCTTAGAGTACAAGGGCTTCTTATACATTTTTAGCCTGTAGTCATTGACAAGCAAGGGATCCCCTCCTTATCTATGGTTTTGAACTGAATAGCCCCATTTTCATGGAATTTTTCCACTTGATAAGGTCCTAGCCACCTTGTCATTATTTTTCCTTTGAATTCCTTGAAT
Source organism: Pinus albicaulis (assembly GCA_034641835.2). Classification (NCBI taxonomy): domain Eukaryota; kingdom Viridiplantae; phylum Streptophyta; class Pinopsida; order Pinales; family Pinaceae; genus Pinus; species Pinus albicaulis. Next base: position 803,146,019 of record CM076575.1, on the reverse strand, counting down.
CTAGAGTCATAGAGCATCGCCCAATCTCCTTCTTGAAATGTTTTTTATTTGATGTGCTTGTCATGCCAAAATTTCCTTTGCAACTGAATTGCCTCTGTGTGAAGGAGGGGCTGCATTCTAAACTCATCCAAACCATTTACCTGTAGCAACATTTTTTGTTGTGCCTTTGTGATGTCCAAGTCTAATTGAGCTGCCATTCTCAGGGTGTTGTACTCAAACTCAATGGAAAGCATAACTCTCTTCCCATAAACTAAATTGTATGGAGTAAACCCTATGACGGTCTTCCAAGTGGTATTGTAAATCCAAGTGTCTTCCACCAATATATCTGCCCAATATTTTTCGTTGTTGCTCACAACCTTGGTGAGAATGTTCTCTAAGGCTATATTTGTCACTTCCATTTGGCCATTTTCTAGAGGATGATAGGCATTGCAAGTCTTGTGCTTTATCTTGTGTCGCCTCAAGAGGTTTTCAATGAGATGAGATGTAAATTGATCCCCTGATCAGATACTACCTCTTTGGGTTATCCAAACTTATAAAACACATTCTCTCTCATAAACTCAACTACCATCTATTTTGTTTCTACTTTTACATATCTTGTTTCAACCCACTTGGTCAAGTAGTTGGTGCTGACTATGATATACATTTTCTGCCTGGATTGTGGATCAATGGGTCTAATGAATTCCATACCCCACTTGTCAAATGGCTCTAAATCCACCTGAGGGTGCAAGGGAATTTCATCCCTCAGTGTAGGTCTCCCCATAATTTGGCACTAATCACATCTACTGGTGTGTCTCTTGGCATCTTGGTGGAGGGTAGGCCAATATTAACATGCTTGCAAAGCTTTGAAGGTTGTCCTCTTAGAAGCAAAGTGGCCCCCACATGGACCATCATGACATGCCTAGAGGATATCAAACACCTCTTCTTCCCTCACACATCTTCTGAGAATTTGGTCAAGACCCAACTTGAAGAGATTTCCACCAATCCAGGTGAAAGGGGTGCTTTTCCTGATAATCTTTCTCTTTTCTTTGGATGAAAGGTTTGGACGAAACTTTTTAGCAACCAAGTAGTTACCTATGTCAACAAACAAAGGACAGAGTGATGAGATAGAAAATAGGTGTTCATCTGGAAGCTCGTCATCCACCGTCACTTCTTCATCTGCGGGTAGAGTTAGTCTAGATAAGAAATCTGCAACAACATTCTCCTTCCTGGTTTATCAACAATTGTTAAATAAAATTGCTATAATAACTACAACCATCTAATGATTCTAGCATTAACATCAGGTTTATTCATTAAATATTTGATGGTTGTATGGTCATTGTGTACAAAGGTCTGATAACCAATAATATAATGTCTAAATTTGTTTAATGAATGGACAATGGCTAAAAGCTCATTTTATGTGACAGTATAGTTATGGCTAAAATCTCATTTTATGTGATAGTATAGTTAAGTTAAGATTTGGAAAAATTATTGCTAATGAAATATATGGCATAGGGTAATTTGTCTTATAATTTCCCCAATGTTTCCCCCACAGCTTTGTCCGATGCATCTGTGTGGATGTGGAAATTCAGAGCCTAGTTTACACCTCGAAGAATGGGGACATTAGTTAGCTTTTCCTTAATGAGCTCGAAATATTCTTGACACAGAAGAGACCAGAAAAAACTCATAATCTTTGGCCAACAACCCAAATAATGGTGAAGCTTCCTTGCTAAATTCCTTAATGACCCACCTATAGTAGCCATCCAAACCTAGGAAGCTCCTGACATCTCTCTGCTTTTGAGGAACATACACCCTTATTATGATGGCGATTTTTTTTGGGTCTACCTGTATTCCTGATAATGATATTGAGTAGCCTAGGACTATCCCTGCTCTTTTTAAGTATTCACACTTTTCTGGACTTAGGGAGAGATTCATTTCAATGCACCTTCTCAACACTTTTCCCATATTGGAGAGAACTTCCTGGAAATCATACCCATAAGGTGTGAAATCATCCATGTATATTTTGACTGAGTCATGGACTAGTTCAGAAAAAATGCTCAGGATTGCTCTCTGGAAAGTAGTAGGGGCATTGAACAACCCAAAGGGAAGGACTTTGTAAGAAAAAGTGCCCCAGGGACATGTGAAAGTAGTCTTGTCATGTTCCGTAATGCTAATTTGGATCTGGTTATATCCACTGAACCCATCCAGGAAAGAGAAAAATTCCTTCCCTGCAAGGCCATCCAGGACTTGATCTATGAAGGGCAAGGGGAAATGATCCTTTTTAGTGGCTTTCTTTAGTTCCCAATAGTCAACATAGATTCATCACTTACCATTCTTCTTTGGGACTGGAACAAGAGGAGACCCCCATTCACTATTCGATATGTGATAGATGAAACCTACATCAAACAAATTTTGTAGTTCACAATGTCCTTTAGATATGGGTTCATCCTCCTTTGGGGTTGGCACACAGGCTTGCATACTTCTTTAATATAAATATGATGTGTGCACACCAAGGTATGCACCCCTTTCATGTATTTGTAGTCCCAAGCAAATGCATCAAGGTTTTCCTTCAAGAGTTGGAATAGCTACTCTTCTACTTTGGCTAAGAGGGATGAGTTAATCTTCAAATATTTTGATGGGCCAAATTCCACAGCCTTGGTGGTTTCAAAGGTTGAATCCACTGAGTGCAGTTCCATGCAGTTTCATATTCTTTGACTAGGCCATCAAGTGGAATGTCATTGGGGGGTTGGTTTTAAATGATGTGGTCAATGATCTTATCCTCATTGGGTTTCCCCCCTCTAAGAACAATACCTATCGTACAAATGGGGTAGGGTGTGGTACTATATACTTCGTCTTCTTCTTCTTCATCCTCCAACCACAAAGGTAGATCATGGTCAATGGAAGGTTGGTCAGGAGGATATAATACCAATTGTTTAGACAAGGGCCCATTCTTTATATTCATGTTTACGACCCTTTAGATGATATAAGAATTGACAGTGGCTAACCAAGGTCTTCCTAAAATGAGAGGATATCCATTAAACTTGGTTTTTGGATGGAGGACCAAGAAATTTGTAGGGTACTCCCAAGATTCGATTGAGACCATAACATCCTCAACAATTCCTTCCGGAGCTACTCTGGATCGGCCTGCAAGTTGTAGAACAGTGGTGGTTTTTCTCAAAGATCCTTGGAGGTTGAGTTTAAGCATATTTGGGCCTTGGTCATCACATTGATGGCATACCTGAGATCAATATGAGTATTTGGGACTATGACACCATCGATGTGTACATCTACTACTGGACTTCCAGGGTCTAGGTACTTTAGGAAGATCACCCTTCCCAACATTTTTTTGGACAATTGTCCCACTACATTGATGGTGGGGGTGTATTTATTCTTTCTTCCAAGTTTCTTAAAGCCCAGGGAAGGGGTATTTTCACACACAATTTTTTCAGTTCTCCCAGAAGTTCAGTCTTTTCTAGGGTGTGCTAACTATAGTGGATCAAGCGCTTAGGAAAAGGAGGTTGTTGGATCTGAGTGTTTCTTTATTCCTTTTCCTCCTCAACCTTTGCAAGTGGAGATGGAGGATGGTTGTCCGGGAGTATTCTTCTTGACCTAAGGTTGATATCATGTATATCCACAACATAATTTGGATAGGATGTTTCCCCACTATAAACCTGTTGTGCCTGCTTATTATTCAGTTTGAATTGGGCTGGGCAGGCATCTGAGGCAACCTAGGTGGAGAAAAATGGGTGAGATGAGGTTGAGGTTGGGGTGGAGGCAGTAAAGCAAGTGGTTGATTGTGTTGGGGCCTCCACCCTTGTGATGGGTTGCTCCACAAAGGTGGTTGAGGAACATGTTGCTGGAATGTTTGGTTCACAGGCTGAGGGTGATATGGAGGGTTGTAAGGATAATTAGGAGGTGTAGGCCATGATGGAGAAGTGGATGTGTACGAAGACTACATAGGTGCATTTTTCTTTGTATGATAGTAGGATTAAGGTGCACCTTGCATACCCTGGTGATATGACCGAGGCCCTTTAGGCCTCCTCTGAATTATGAAACAGAGTTGTTCGAGACATTCTTCCACACCTTTATATACAACTTTGAGCCCAGGTAAGGAGGGACACACATTTGTGGCATGATTATATTCATAGACTAAGCAAACCTCTATGACATTTAGTGGACATTCATTCCGAGGGTGTTTTCTAGTTATGATTGTGAATTAAATTTGTTTACTAATTTTGAAACAACTCCATTTAAATAAGTTTCTTCTCATGATGAATGGAAAATAGAAATGTAGAAAGAGTATGATTTTATTATTAAGAATTGAATTTGGAAGCTGGTGGACCCTCCAATTGGAACCAAACCAATTGGTTGCAAGTGGGTCTTCAAGAACAAGTATAAATCAGATGGCTCACTTGACAAGCACAAAGCAAGGCTCGTGGAAAAACGATTTGCACAGAAAGCAGGGATCGATTATGAGGAGACTTTTTCCCCCACAACAAAATGGGATGCCATCCAAACTCTCTTTGCCTTACCAACTCAAAATGTATTGAAAGTCCATCAAATGGATGTAAAAATTTCCTTCTTAAATGGACATCTGAAAGGAAATGTTTTTATGTCTCAATGAGAAGGATTTTTTTTGAATGAATAGGAGTCTAAAGTATGCAAGATTATCAAATCCTTGTATGGACTCAAACAAGCACCACAAGCATGGTATGGAAATTTTATTGATCATATTCTAAAACTAAATTTCAAACATTATGATATTGATGATGCAACTTTATTTCTCAAGAAATTTAGCCAAACTATTGTCTATCTTATGGTTTATGTAGATGATATACTGATGACAGGGAATAATGAAAATTATATTGCATCCATAAATAAAGAATTGAGGGAAGGATTTGAAATGATAGATTTTGGATATGTTCACTACTATCTAGGTATCGAAGTAGCCCAACATCAAAATTTTATATTCCTCTGTCAAAAGAAGTACATTGAAGATTTTTTAAACAAATTTGGTATGGTTGAATGTAATCCTTTTTCCATTCCAATGGAAGAAAACCTAAATCTCACATCCAAATAAGGAAATGAATCTGAGGATGCAACTAAGTACAGACAACTTGTAGAAGTCTTAACTACCTCACAATTACCATACCAAACATTTCATTTGTTATTGGAATCCTTTTCAGGTTTATGAAAAAACCTTGTGAGGGTCATTGGTCTGATGCAAAAAGAGTTATGAGGTACTTGAATGGAACTCAAGACTTTGGACTCAAATATACACGAGTGGATGACTTCAGCTTGATTGGATACTCTCATTCATGCCTTGGTGGAGATAAAGAAAATGGAGTATCTACTTTATGTTATGTTATAAGTCTTGGATCAGAAGTTGTCTCTTGGAGGTCACACAAATAGTTAGTTCCAACAAATTCCACAATAGAGGTAGATTATGTGGCAACTACGAAGGCAACAAAGGAGGCGTTTCTTAGGAAAAATCTTGAAGATTTTATAGGATAAATAAGTGTATTATAATCCTCTTTTAATTGACAATACTTTTGCGATAAAATTGGCCAAGAATTAAAAATCCCATGATCGAACCAAGCATATAAATACAAAGTATCATTTAATTCGACATCATGTTGAGGTCAAGACTATTCACCTATGCCATTATTCCATAAATGAGCAGATTGAACACATCTTCACCAAAGTGCTTGGAAGAAAAAAGTTTAAAAGATTCTGAATGATGCTTAGACTTACAAACACCCCTTCAAATTAAGGGTAGGGGCATGTTGACACCTAATCCCCCGGGATTGGGAAAATATTGTAAATATTTAAATACAAAATAAGAAGACGAAGAGACCTTGGAATGTGAATCCCAAGGGTTGTTGAGAAATCTAGGGGGCAACAAGTGTAGGTGATTTATCTTACTTTGGTAATTGATTGTGATGTAAGTTTACTTTACTTGATTAAATTTTTCTTTTGTTTAATATTATTAGTGTTATCTATCATCAAACAACTACCAAATCATAAAGAACAATGAGATAATGGGACACAAGATATAGGCGATCATCCAGGGCCAAAACCTCTCCAACTGAGAGGAAAACCCACCAAAATCCTTCTCTTCTTACAGAAATTCAATTGACGAATTCCCATACCTATGACACTTGACCAAGACCCTACAAGACCAAGTAAGCCTTCCATATTGACGATTTTTCCTTACACATATTATATCAACAAACTTAGACCTTCCCGCAACTTTGATCCCAGCAACAATTTCTGCAACTTCGACCTAGCAACTTCAACAACTTTGATCTAGATGCTTCACAGCTTCGCCCTTGATGCAGCTTCAAAAAGTTGACCTAGCATTTTCACAACTTCAATCTAGAGTCAGCTTCACAACTTCAACCTTGCGACTTCAGAGCTTCGACATTTCAGATTCACAAATTCGACCTCGCAGCTTCACAACTTCGAGGTAGCTTCAAAATTTCATGTAACCCAGAAATTGTAGAAACCCTAATGAGAGAGAGAGAGAGAGAGAGAGAGGAAGGGAGAGAGGCCCAAAAATTTCGATCTTTATCTTCTTCTTCTTCATCGTCATTTTCTAGCTTTTATCTTTTGAAGATTGAACTTGCTTGAGTGAGTGTCAAAATGAGGTTGAATTCGTTCTTATTTATAGGCTTGTGAGAGGTATAAATTGCTATCTTGAGATTGACTTGTCCCTTCATGTAGACCGACTTGATATTTGTGCTATGACAAGGTCTTAGAGGATCTTTTGACTCTAATTTAACTCAATATTTTTTTCTTTACAATATGTAACATGCCCAAATGGGTCTTTAATACATGAAAATGACTCAATTGACTTTAAGTCAAACCTAGAAGTACTCAATGTGTGCTTGAGCTAAAAATAAATTTATCTTAAGCATGCAACCCATGCCTCAAGAACACAAATAATAAATTTATTTTTATATTTTCATTAAATACATAAAATCATGATTACATATGCCATTATGAAGACCGAACTTAGTTACATGTTTCAACAAGGGTCTCCATGTCCCATGTATCTATTAATGACTCTTCTTAATAGAAAATAAATTTGTGTGGAGTTACCAAACCTGGCCTGACACATTGTATACATGTCGAAACATTCATTAACCCCCAATCCATTAAACCTATATTAGAATATAACCATAGTTACCTTGATTGGATCTACAAAATACCATAGGAAAAACCATCATGCCCAAAACCATCTGCAAAACCATGGATAAGTTTTCCCACCATCCTTGGGTCAGCATAAGGAAAAAAACATGAGGCGATGTGCAGGGAGGGTTGTGTCTCGCATCACAACATAACAACACTTAGATCTATTTGTGTAAAGTATATAACAGATACCCCACATTCTCCCACTTGTTTTCTGTATACATAGGGGGACACAAGAGTATACAATCATTGGTCCAGTGCCACAACACCTATTATTTCTCTACACTAAGAAAACTTCTCAGTGCTCACAGAATTTGTCAATGCATCTGCAACATTCTTCAAAGTGTCCACCTTTACTAGTAACACATTTTTGTATTCAACCATATCCCTAAAAAAATGGTATTGAATATCGATATGCTTTACATTTGAATGATAAGTAGGTTTATTTTCCAATAAAATTGCATTATGTCTATCACAAAAAATCCTTACATCTCGTTATACCAACCTCATACATGACACAATCTCTAAAACCAAACTACTTCCTTGCTTACATGAGTGGTTGCCATGTATTCGGTCGTTGTAGTTGAAAATTCCACTATAGAATGTCTTTTACTCATCCAACTAACTACTCCTCCAAATAGTTTAAACACATACCCACTTGTAGATCATCTCTGATCCATATCTCTTTCCATGTCTACATAAAAAAACCGCATATGTCCAACATTGTCCAATCCTGGTCTTCCTAGGTAGCACAAACCATAATCACTAATGCCATAGAAATATTGGAAAACCCGCTTTACTATTGTCCATGGCTCCTTCCCTAGTTTTGACATATACCTGCTCAATACTCCCACTACATGTTCAATGTCTAGTCTCATACATACCATTGCATACATAAAACTACCAACAACACTCACATATGGAACACATGACATTTCCTCTTCCCCTTCCTCTATCTTTGGAAACACACGCGGATAGGAACCTTTACCAATTTACTATCCTAATTATTAAAAGTCTCCAATATTTTCTCGACATAATTCCTCTAGTTTAACTAGAGCTTCCTCTTTTCTCGATCTCGTTTAAAATGAAGTTTGTAGCCCCAAGAGTCTATTTTAGAGGACATTTGGGTCTTCATGTCCTGGATAATTTCCAATCATTTTTTATCATTAGCATATCATCCAAATACAAGACCAAATATATAACATGATCACCAAGTAATTTATAATACACACAGTGATCCACTTTGCTCCTTGGGAATGCAGGTGTTGGAATCATAATTGTAGTTAGACCAAAACTTGTAGGCTTAATATTCACTACAATCGCCAGAGTTAGGATCCACAAGAGGTGGTTAGTCCATGTCGTGAAACACATGAGGAGAAATGAACCCAATTTCCAACAATCTCCCCCCCATCATGAGCCACGTGAGCTTCGAACTCGAGACATGTCACTCTGATACCACTTGTTGAAATCATGATTGTCATTAGACCAAAACATGTAGGTTTAGTCTTCGCTACAATCGCCAGAGTTAGGATCCAAAAGAGGTGGTTACTCCATGTTGTGAAACACATGGGGAGCGTCGAACCCAATTTCCAACAGCAAACCCCTGTATGTATCAATTTTTTGATACCACATCCTTGGTGATTACTTACAAAGACTTATTTAACATGCACGTTATTTTTGTCTTACCCTTCACTGTAAAGCCATTCAGTTGCTTTATGTAGATCTCTTATTCTGTATCCCCATGTAGGAACGTTGTCTTCACATCCATCTATTCTACCTCAAAATCCAAATCAATAGCAACAAATAAAACTAAAATAATAAAATTTAACTTGGAAACTGGAGAAAAAATATCACCAAAATCAATTCCCGACACTAGGGAAAAACCTTTTGCTACTAACTGAACTTTGTATTTCTCCACTTTTCCTTCCACATTCATCTTCATCTTAAACAACCATTTGTTACCAATGCATTTTCTTCGAGTCGGCAACTCTACCTTATCCCAAGCCTCATTTTTTTCCAAAACTACCACTTCTTCAACCATGGCCTTCTTCCATAGTTTTCCATCCTTTGAATCCACTGCCTCCATGACAGTTTTGGGATCATCATCAGTAACAAATAAAGCAAAATTTCAACATAAATTAGATGGACTATACCTATCTCGTTTCCTTTTTTCCCAAACCTATCTCCTTAAAACCAGAGTTGTGGTTCTTATAATTTTTATTCTTGTTATTCTATGGAGTTTGAATCTCCATTCTTCAGATCAAACTCTATTTTCTCTAGTCCCTTTTCCCTTTCTAGGACTTCTTGTTTCATGAAATCCTTTACTTCTCTAAATACCACATCTTGATTGTACACAATCTTCCTTGTTTTTGGGTTCCAAATCTTGTAACATTTTAAACCATATTTATACCCAATAAAGATGCGCCTTTTAGATTTACTATCCAACTTTGTTTTTTTCTCCTCGGGAACATGTACATATGCACACATCCAAATACCCCTAGATGTGGGAGAGAGTGCTTCTTACCATTCAATACCTCGTGTAGATTCTTATCTTCCAATGTTGATGAAGGTGATCTTTTAAATAGGTAACATTCAGTATCCATGGCCTCTGCTAAAAAATCTTGCCCTGATCCAGCACCACTTATCATGCTACTTGGATTTTCCATTAGTGTTATGTTTCTTCTTTCTCCAAATCCATTATGTTGAAGTGTGTATGGAGTATTATTATGTCATGTTATACCACACTTCTTACAAAAATCTTCAAAAGTATTATTGCAGAACTCTCCACCATTATTTATCCTCGACACCTTGATCTTCTTCTATGTTTGATTTTCTACCATAGCCTTAAATTATTTAAACCTATCAAATACTTCATACTTCTTCCTGATTAAATGTGCATATATAGTGGTAAACTTAGTTGATATGCATTATCACCCACTTTATCTAGTATCTCAAAGGGACCATACCTTATATCCTTGATTCTCTTAATATACCCTTGTAGCCTCTCCTTGTTCAACTGTAGCCATACTTTGTCTCCCACCTTGAATGATTTCTTTGTTCTGTGTTGATCATGCCTGGCCTAATATTTCTCTTGCGACTTTTGTAGTGTCTCTTATAGTTGTAGATAGATCTTCCTAATCTTCTCTAAAAAAATTTCAACTCTCCAGGTGTTTCCTGTAAGATATTCCCTCACTCCTCCTTGTTTCCCATATGCAATATCCAAAGGTGAAGGTTGAAAATATCCAAAACAGGTTTCGAATGGGGACTTTCTCGTACAAGTGTTAATTTATCTGTTGTAAGAATCTTGTATATATACCATATTTTCATCCCAGGTCTTTGGATTCTTATGGTTGTATTCCTTCAGAATTTGCACCAAAGTATTGTTGACTACTTATGTCTACCCATTTGTATGTGGATGGAATGTTGTAGATATTTTAAAATACATGTACATCTTCTCCCATAATATAGTTTATAATGCACTGAGAAATATTTTATCCATGCCTAAAATGATGCTCCTTGGTCTCCCAAAGTGCACCCAAACCTGTCCAAAGAACAAGTTTGTTGCTTCTTGCCTAATGATGGTATTTTTACAAAGCATCAGAACAAACATCTTGTTGAATCTGTCAACTACCATGAACTGGTATTCATGTCCCTTCCTAGTTATTGGTAAACCTCCCACAAATTCCATGGAAATGATTTCCCAAGGATGAGAAGGTACATGTAAGGAATAATATAGACCCTATTTCCTGCTGCTAGGCTTGTTGGTACAATAAAGCGTGCATCCCCTTATGGACCTAGCTACTTTCTCTTTCATCTTTAGCTAATACACATTCCTCTGCAACTTGGCCATCGTATTCCCTACACCGAAGTGCCTTGTATCCGAATTGCTCACCTTTAGGAACACATAGCTTATCCATCCTGTAGAGTAACCCTTTCCGGAGATGGTTTTCAATGGTGTTGTCACCATCATGCACATGAATCTGACTCTGTAACTGTTGATACATCTCCTTGAAGTCTTTCTCCTCTAAATATGTCTCTCTATATGCATCATGGGTAAATGTATCCATGTCGATAAGAGTCCCCAAAGTTGTGATATTTGATGTGGGTGGCCTTGAAATAATTCCATCCAACTTGTTTATGTCGCCCTTCTTATACTTGATCAATAAATGAAATTGTTGTAAAAACCCGATTTGCTTGTAATGCCTAATCTATTGTAGTTTATTTTGGGCCTGCAAGTACTAACATGGCTGGTGATCTGTGTGTATTACAGTCTCCTTTCCCACTAGATAATGCTTCCACTTATTCACAACTTGTATGGGGGCATAAAGCTCCTTAATATAGGAAGGGTAGTTAAGAACTTTCCCCTGAAATACTTCAAAATTGTAGCATAGAAGCCTTCCTCCTTGCATCAATACAACTCCCATAGCATACCCACTCAAATTTGTCTCCACTTCAAATGGTTTTTGTAAGTTTGATAATGCAAAAATCGGTGCTTGAATGATCTTCTCCTTTACCTCCTTGAAATCCCTATTTAGACCCTTTCTCCAGATATCGTGATGCACACAAGCCTCGTCCACTGATTTGGGATTAAAAAACATCACTTTCTCCCATAGATGGCGGTGCAGACCCCCCAAATACTTCATGAGTACATATGGGTTTTTTGGGGAGATACCCAACATTATGCTTATCTTTCTGAACTTTGTGGTGTACTCCTCCATACTTTGCCCTATATTTTGCGTGGAGTAGTGCCATGAGATCCACTATTACTCTACACACCCAATAGGGTAAAAATGTAATTTAATGAGAGTTTTGAAGTCCTTCCACTTAGTCACTGGAGGATCCCTCTCCAACCTCAGGGCCTCTATGTGGATTTCCCACCAAGTCAATGTAAGGCCCTCTAATTTCAACTGCACAAATGAAATATTTTATTCTTCCTCAATTTGATGGATGTTGAAATAAAGTTCTAGTTGTTGCAACCAGTGATTCAGCATCAGAGCATTGATATCGCCATGGTACAACTTTATATCGACCTTCTCTTTCATTTCAAACAGGGACTGTGATTGGTTCTCTGCACTGGAATTGGGTTGATATTTTTTTGGGTTCTTTCTTCAATTGGTTCTTTGTTTCTTCCTAATCTATCGATCCCCCTTCTTATTTAACCTTTTCATTTAAACCCCCATCTTCTCCAAATATCCCAAACTTATTTCTCAGGGCCGCCATGATGATTTTTACATTGTGATTTATATCTGTGACTTATTGTTCCAACTGTGAAAACCTAACCTCTACAGGATCACGAGGGTCATCATAGATTCATCGACCATGATTAGGGTTTTAGGATTTTCAACCCTGTCGATCTACATCCCCTAAAAATATCCAAAAAAATACTTAAAGAAACCTTCTCTCGTACAAATACTATTTGTAAAATTCAGTGGATATTCCACTAGATAGTTCGTCACAACACATATGATAATATTATAATTAAGATCTGAAATTTTACACTATTAGAATTCTAGATCTGTAGATTTTACTGTAAATATTGCATGCATACAAATGAAAGATACAAAAAATAGAGAACATAGAAATAAAATCTCACACATGCATTAGATAGCATATTCTCTCAAGGAAACCCTTTCGGGAGAAAATTCCAACTTGAAGATGAGGTCTCTCTACCCTCTTTATCTGCCTGGAAATATGACAGAGAGTACAAAGAATTATGGCCTGTGGCCCGTGGGCTACTATGGTGAAAAAATCCTTCTTTTTTTTTCTCTACCTCCTATCCCTCTTGGATAATTTTTCTCAACTATGGAAAAAATGCACTATGAATAATGGAATCCATTTTCCTCCTCTCAAACCATGGTGGTGAAAACAGGAAGGTCAGCTTCTTGCTGGCATAAATTTTGCATATGAAGTCTAATTCACGCACTTATTGTGTCATTGGAAAGGTATTTGTGTGTAGAATAGCTTGTAAAGGTTCCATGCTAAAGCGAAAAATTTTAACCCCCCAAAAAACATTACTTGATGCCTCAAAATGTTCCTAGAAGTTCTTAGAACTTGTTTTGCAAAACTAGTTCCCACTGGTAAAAATGGTCTTGTGAGCTAATTCCTTCACTTTTTCAACTTTGAATGCATCGAGGTGGATGCCAAAAAATATAATGATCCAATATGGATCACACCTCCCCTTTTTTGGGGGATTTTGGTCCCTAAAAGCTTCTACTGAGTGAGGTGAGGAAATTTTTCTTCCACCCCCTCTCTGGTGTACCATTTAGCTTTCCTTGGAAGTTGTCCTTTCAAACCAATATACCAAAGGTCATGTTGCCCCTGGCTTGTAGTTCTGGACCTCTTCTACAAAATTGTATCTTTTTTCCACTCTACCTGAGCATCCAGTGACAAATACGCGACAGAAGTTTGGACATGTTCCTCTTGTTGATCTAGCATGGAAGGCTCATACAATTTCAAATTCTCTACATTCACAACTGAGTAAATGTGCATATATGGTGGTAAACTTAGTAGATAGGCATTATTACCCACCTCTTCCATTATATCAAAGGGACCATACCTCAGACCCTTTATTTTCTTACTGAGCCCCTGCAACCTATCTTTATTCAACTTTAGCCATAATTTGTCTCCCACCTTGAACGATTTCTCTGTTCTATGTTGATCATGCTTAGCCTTATATTTCTCATGTGCCTTCTGTAGTGTCTCTTGTACTTGTATGGATCTACCTGATATTATCTATAAATTGTTCAGCCATCAAGGCATCTCCTATAACATCTTCCCTCACTCCTCCTTGCTTATTATATGTAATATCCAAAGGTGAAGGTAGAAAAATCCAAAACATGTTTCAAATGGGGAGTTGTATCCCCTCAGAAGCTGCACCAAGTCATGTTGACTACTTATGTATTCCCATGTGTCTATTGATAGAATGTTGTATATCTTTTCAACTCCATGTCCATCTTCTCCCACAATGTAGTCCAGAATGCACTGATAAATCTTGTATCGTTGTCTGAAACAATGCTCCTTGGTATCCCAAAGTGCACCCAAACCTGTCCAAAGAACATGTTTGTTGCTTCTTACCCATTGATGGTCTTTTTACAAGGCATCGGAACACACATCTTGCTGAACTTTTCAACTACCACGAACAAGTAGTCTTGTCCCTTCCTGGTTGTTGTGAAACCTCCCATAACTTCCATGGATATTATTTCCCAAGGATGAGTAGGTACATGTAAGGGACGATATAGACCATGTTTCCTATTGCTATGCTTGTTAGTACAACAAAGAATGCATCCTATTATGAACCTAGCTACATGAATTTTTATTTCATCTTGGGCCAATACATATACCTCTACAAGTTGGCCACAAACTTCCCTATATCAAAGTGCTCTGCAACCTTGGAGGTGTGAGACTCTCTAATCAACTAAAATCGCTCACCTTTAGGAACACATAGCTTATCCAACCTATAGAGTAACCCACCCTAGAGAAGGTAGTCAACAGTGCAGTCACCATCATGCACATGACTCTGACTCTGCAACTACTAATAAACCTCCTTGAAGTCCTCATCCTCTAAAAATACCTCTTTGTATGCATCATGGATAAATGGATCCATGTGCATAAGATTCCCCAAAGTTGTGATCTTTGATGTGGGTGGCCTTGAAAGCATGTCATCCAACCTATCTGTGTTGCACTTATTATACTTCTTCACCAAATGAAATTGTTTTAAAAACCTCATCCACTTGTAATGCCTCATATGTTGTAGCTTATTATGGGCCTGAAAGTACTGTAATGACTGGTGATCTGTGTTGATTAATGTCTCCTTTCCCGTCCGATGATGCTTCTAATTCTTCATATATTGTACCAAGGCATAAAGCTCCTTATCCTAGGTAAGGTAGTTAAGAAATATCCCCCTAAAATACTTCAGAAAGCTAGGATACAGGCCTTCATCCCCGCATCAAGACAACTCCCATAGAACATACACTCGTATTTGTCTCCACTTCAAAGGGCTAGTACAAGATTTGTAATGCAAAAATTGGTTCTTATCTAAACTTCTTCTTTATCTCCTCAAAAACCCTCTACTGGCCCTTTCCCCACTAGAAACTCTTTCCAATTGTTGTTATGGTGTGGAGCAGTGCTGCTACCACAAAAAATGAGGCTATGAATTTCCTCAGGTACTGTGCTACCCCAAAGAAACTTCTGACCTTAGAAACATTAGTAGGCATAGACCATTCCATAATGGCCTCCATCTTTGCAGTATCTATCTTCAACTCTCCTCCACCTATCACATACCCCAAATACACCAAATACTTTTCTGCAAACCAACACTTCTTGAGATTTGATGGCAGTTGGTGCTTCTTTAATGTTTTTCGGCACCTACGTCAAATGTGAGATGTGCTCCTCCCAGGTTGCATTGTATACCAGTATATAATCCAAATAGAAAATAACAAATGAATCTATAAAATGGCACAGTACATCATTAATCAATATCATAAATGTAGTTATTGCATTATATATGCAAAATGGCATGACTAACCACTCATACAAAACTTGCCTGGTTTTCAAGGCAAACTTCAACGTATCTTCTTCTTTGACTCGAACCTGGTGATATGAAAAATTTTAAGTTCAGCTTGGTGAAGTATTTTTCTTGTTGCAACTATTCAACAAATCATCGATGTTGGGCAGGGGGTATCTATTCTTAAGCATGATTTTACTCAACGCCCTATAATATCTACACATCCTCCAAGTCCCATCCTTCTTTGGTGCAATGATGATGTGTGACCCACATGGTGATGTACTCAGTGGAATAACACCATGTTCCAATAGTTGTTTCAACTATTTCTTCAACTCGCTTACTTTTATAATAGGTTGCCTATACAACCCATTGTTTGGCAATGGGGAGTCTGACAAAATTTGGATCTTGCGCTCCACTTCCCTCTTAGGTGATAGTCCTTTAGGATCTCATGACACATCTTTGTATGATTGTAGTAACTCTTCCAGTTTTTTTTTTTTTTTTTTTTCTTATTACACCCCTCCATGGATGGCTTTCCTCTTACTGACTCTTCTACGGACTAATTTTATCTTATAAACAATAAAACATATTTCTTGTTGGAACTAGTCAATTTATTGGCTTGGTTGGCACTTACCAACGGAATTTTCAACTTGCCTTCGTGTGCATTGATGATGAACACTTTTCCATCCTTGACGAGCCTATTAGTGTCCAATATTTAGTGATCAATATGTAATCTTTAAAATTTGTCTAGTAGTGGTAATAGGTCAAAATTTTACATTTCCAAGTCAGTTTTCAATCAAAATTTTGATCGTTGGATATGTCTAGGTCTTTAAAAGCTACTCCCTTAAGTTTATTCATGGTCATTTTCGTTTCATGAGTTTTTTCCTTCATTTTCATATAAATTCTTAGGTTAAAACGCCATATTTTCACTTAGGTCAGTGTCTAGGTGTCTTTCATTTCGCCTGCATAGAAGTCCAAAACACTGTCATAAAAAAGGAAAAAAGAAGATTCATTCACTTCTGCCGTACAAATTTATATTTACAAGGGATTTAGCTTAGGTAGGTGAATAAAAAGGAGATAATTTGTGTTCTTTAAAAGCTTGTTTCATTGTCAAATTTTTCGAAAAGCAAAGGGTTCTTCAAAAAAGGTCATGTTTTCACTAAATGACAAAAAGGTGTTTTTATTGATGTTATAAAAGGAAAAAGTGATTTATTTCACTCATTTTATCTTCCCTTGCTCGATAAAGTGCATCTCTCACCTTCATAATACCTTACCCTTGCCAAAGGTGGAAGAAAACTAGAAAAATTTGCAAGAAAATCCAATCTGCTGCGCTTTTGGAGACTCTGCAACGTTTTTGAAGGAGTTGAGCGACGTTTCTGGATCAACATGACGCTTATAGGTATTGGCATTACATTTTTGGGTAAAATTTTCAAGAAAATCCAATCTGCTGCGCTTTTGGAGACTCTGCAACATTTTTGAAGGAGTTGAGCGACGTTTCTGGATCAACACGATGCTTCTAGGTATTGGCATTACATTTTTGGGTCAGCGCCATGCTTCTACAAAGATTGCTACATTTTTTGTTTCCAATCCTCAAATCAGCTACCAAAGCTTCAAAACAGTTGTGCAAACCTCTTGTGGTCTTTAACACAGTAAGTGGACACTTCCAAAGCCTTCTTTAAGTCAATTCATAAGTATATGAGGGTTTTCTATCGTTAGGGTTTTGCTCTCCTCCATTATAGGGTTTCTCCTTCCTTGATTTGTTTTAACCATTGGATACCCTTTTTCCTACAATCTAAAAATTCACTCATTCTTCACAAACACTACCACAACACCTCCTATCACCCACAGTCCTCTTTACCCTTATTTTCATCAAAACTCGAAGTCCCCACTACAATTTCACAACAAAACTGAAAAATATTTGTGTTTTCCTATTTTGACCCATCGCCCCATACCTATTTCAAGTAATTCCACCTGTATCCTTAAGCTAACACATTACCCTATTGTCTCAAATTTTGGGGAATTTTCCTCAGCCTCCTTATAACTCATTACAGCCACTAAACCTACCCTATCCATATCCCCTGTTTTCCCAAATTCACCATCTCTACCCACTCATTTCATCTAGGAGGGTTTGATTGTGTTCACAACTAATATGGAGATTGAAAAGAAAGCTCGCAAGGGAGGCCACCACTCTATATTTGATCCATCCACACTGTAATAACCTAATTCCTTCCCATATGTTAAAATATGTTTTGAAAACACAAGATGTGTGAGTTTTTGTGAGAAGATCATGGAGGTATGATGCCATGCCCCATTGACTACCCTTTTTTCCACAAACTTCAACACAAACAAGGCCACCATTGCAGGAATTGAATTCACTCTATCAACAGAGGCCGTCACTTTAGCAACAGGGATTCCAAATGAATGAGAAGTTTGGTTCAAGGGCATGGAATTGGACCTTGAAAATTATCCAATGTTAGTAAAACCTCGTTGCAGAGATGAACCTAAACATGTTTTCCCTTTCAGACATCCACTTGATAAGTATGCCCCATTAATGAAGCTCATCATGAAATATTTCACATGCAAGGGAAGATTTTCGAGACTGTACCAATACCATGTCAGGTTTCTAATGCACTTTATAGCTACCAAATCTCTCAATTTCTCAAATTGTTATTCAGGAGTTTGGTCAAGACGACAGAACAAGAACAAAGCAAAGATAGAAATCCTCATCCCTTTCTATTTCACCATGGTTTGGTTAAGATGATTGATATTCACCAGCTTTCAATAAACAACATGACATGGGATGTTTTCATGGAGAAAGTAGCATCAGCTCCTGCTACTATTCCACCCATTGTTCATAGCACAATATCAATACAACCAAAGGAGGTTGGCTCTTCTAGTAAGCAGGCTCAATTTTTAAAAACACCTAGGGTTGAGATCACTCAAACCTATGAGAAGGGAAAGAGAATGATATTTTCTCCCAAGACCATCAAATGTGTATTGGCACCTAAAGCTACACTTGAGCAAAGGCAAATAGTGGATTAGCCACCTAGTCATGATGGTGAGTCACCATTGCAGCACTACGATGAACAAGCACCCTTAGAAGTTGACATGACAGAACAGGTGAAAGATAATTCATTTGAGGAAATCATAAAAGAGAAATATGAATAAATAGCAGAGTTAAGGGAGATATTCTCAATTTCAAATTCTCATATCACATTCCTACAACAAGAAAATCTTCAGTTAAAGGTGAAACTGCTCCTCCAAGGCAAGCCAAAGGTACATATTGAGGCAGATAAAGGCAAAAGAAAAGAGATAATAGATGATGACTAGCTAGAGGAAGAAAAATTTGGAATAAAAATAATAAGACCAAGGACAAGAAGCCTCAAGAAGGTATTTCAGAGAGAAAGAGAATCAACAGCTCCTAAATCAGGTTGTTAGACTTTTGATGAGCTAATTTTGGATGAAATCAATCGCGACATAGAGTATTGGCTTGACAAGGTCAATGGGAACCTTGAGAAGATTTTAAGGAAATCTAAAAAGAACAATAATATCCAGAGACATATGGCCAATCAATATTGCGCCAGGAACAAAGTTTCAAAAATCAGGCTTAAACAAGTGAAGAAGAAGCTTAAAGAGGCTCAAATGAAGCTTAAGGAGAATCAAACTTAGACCTTCTTATTGAAGCATCCATGGTTGTGTAGCCCATCCTCCACAAGTGTTATAGAACAAATTTTGGGGAATTTTGAGCATTTTTTGTATTTTTGGTGATTTTTGCACAAATCTGGAAAATTTGCCTCCACAGAAGCGTCGCGCTGAGGCGCAACGCTTTCTCTAAGAGCCTCCAAATCAATATTTTATTACATGTTTGGGGTGTATATTGACTATTAAATTCCATATATGTACTTTGTTTTCTAGGACAGGATCTGGGTTTGAAGAAAAATGCAAAAGAACGGCTTCATTTCTATGCTTTTGCCACTGTTTTGGACCAGGTGTGGCACTTTTGGAGTGAGTTTGGGAAAAAACACTTTTGGAGGCCTTCCTATAGGTGTTTTCCAAAAATTTAAGGTGCTTCAAAAAATATACTCACAGTTCTACTCAACATAACTTTTATATTTTCATTTGGATGCTCCTAAGTGGGTCAAAATCACCCCTCAACTAGTGTGATGCTTATGCAAAACTAGTGCGATGTTTCTGCTCTAGGTGCGACATTTCTGCATAGGATTCCTCTCAGACAGCTCTCATGCCCATAAAACTCCAGAATTCGATGCTAGTTGTCCCATGAGGTGTCATTTGATGTATTTGAGTTTTTTTTTTGCCTCTCATGATGAGGAAACATGTCATTTAATGAAGGAGACACACACTCCTAGTCTTTAGCTAAATTTCAGGGATTAGTTTCTAACTTCCCTAGATGTTATGAAGTGACTCATCTAATGTAATTATGATGATTTTTGGATAGTATTTCGACCCCATGAGGTGTCATGAACTCTATTTTCTATATGTAGTCCAACTAAAGTCATTTTAGAGGTTGGATAGTTGTTATTTGCAGTGCAGCTATTAAACAAGCTTTTGTTAATGAAATCAAGGACAGTGTTGCAGACATAGAGTTGACACTCCTGTAGTATGCCTTTGAGCATTTTTTTTTCTCTATAAACTCATGATTTTGAATTTTATGTTACTCATATTTCACATATATGCTTCTTTATGCTAATTATTATCATTTTATTGACATAAATCATGCTTTCCATGCTTTTTTTTCTATAAGATTTTCATGAAATCGTCTCTGTTTTTCTGATGAATGAATTCAATTTATTTCTTATCCTGATTCCCTCTCACTTCACTCTATACACAATGACAAATTAATCATGCTTATTATCTTACCTACCTAGCCTCACCCTTACCTCTGCAACTAAACCTTTGAATTCATACCAAAACCCTAGACCTAGTTTCCTAACTGTCATTCCCATCCAAAAAAACTCCAAACAAAAAACTTGATCTACTGAGTATCATAACTAGCCTAAAACATTATATCTAGTCATCCTTTTGGCTACTAAGTGACATTGAGAGAGCCCTCTCTGGTCTTGGTAGGGCTATCTACCTGACTTAAAGGTTGGTTTGTGGTTACCTTCCTTCAGCTCCATTCTCAGCCTTGGGAAGCAGGGGGAGTGATAACATTTTTGGCGTTGTTGTCGGGGAGCGATTACAAAAATTTCCCTCGGAAAATTTCTTTAGTTCACTGAAGGTTAGACTTTTGGGTGACAAGTTCTGACATTCAAAGAAGGCTGAGTCTGTAAATTCAAGCCAAAGTATCAATTTTCAAGAAAATATGGCTCCCAAAAGACACATTAGGTCAAATCCAAACCCAAATCCCTCGCCAATTATCAATGACCATGAGTGTCTTTTAAGAAAGAAAAAAAATAAGTCTCGAAAAGTTGGAAGGGATATTCCTCCACTCTTAATATCAAATTCCTTGCTTGCGAGATTTACTTCAAGAAAAATTTCCTATAATTTTGAATTGAAACATCTTTTTTAGGTCTAAGTCTGAAAATTTTCTTTCGGAAATTGTCTTTGATCCTATTGATTTTGAGACCTTTGTACCATTTTGTGAGTCTTCTTATTCTGATGTTGATAGTGAAGTATGGTCTAATTTCTACAAACTTAAACGTTTGGTGAATAATTTTCAAGTAACTTCAGACATAGCTTATTTCCAATACCAGCAGCAGGCTTTTGCTTCACCACCTGTTATTACACCTTCTCATAGAGCTACTTCATCCTCTATTCCTTTAAATCCATCATTACCTTTGCAAATTTTCACTCCATCAACACCTTAATAACCCCCTCCATTAATCATGGCCAGATTTTCTCCGTTTATATTACCACCACAACTCATTGCACTACCTCATAATTGTGGTCAAATATTACCCTTTTTGATGGAACATCAGAGTTTACTGCTTATCAACACATTTTCAAAGTTGTCTATTTCATAGATCTTGAAGAGATTGACAATGACGATGCTAAGATGTGCATCATAGCATAGAGTTTCTCAGGAGAGGTTAAAAAATGGTTCTACTCTCTCACAGCTGCTTCGGTAGCTAATTCATAGCACTTGATTGACTTGTTCTTGAAAAAATGGGAGGAGAACAAAAATCCATTTCAAATCCTAGTTGAATATAACGCCTTGAAAAGGAATTCTAATGAGTCTATACAAGACTTTATATCTAGATTCAATAAGATTTATGATTCGATTCCTGAAAATATCAAGCCTCCTCTAGGCCTTGCTTTACTTCATTACCTTGATTGTTTTGATCTGGACATGGCTTACCAGCTGAGGGAAATAAATCCATCAACCCTTGAATAAATTATATACAATATGCATGTATATATCCGGACTCTCCTGATCTAACAATATTTATCTTCTTACTAAATACAGAATCCTTCCACTATAATTCTTGCAAAAAATTAATCAACAATTACAAAACACATGAAGCAATAAAAACACGCATAACACAGTTGTTTAACAGGAAAGCCTGAAGCTGAAAACCCCAACTATCATATTATGTATCATGGAGATCATGTAACAATCTCATACAAACATACAAAGCTTATCACAATCTCTCAGTACAGTACAATCGTCATACACTAATCAAGAACAATCTTGCAAATGCATGCACCGATCTTGCCCTCCTACTAGCCTGCCTCCACTGCACAATCCAAGCTGATTACAAATACCAATTTGATGCAATCCGACTCTCCTTGACTGCGTTATTATCATTGGCGACTCCAATGTATATATAGATGCAATTTATGTATCACTATAGTCACAATCGACAGTCAAGCATCAGTTTTTCATAATTTATTCCCATCGTCTTTCAATTAAATCGCCTACGTAATCGTTAATCAAGGTATTTTTTAGTTGATTAATGAGTTTATAATTAGTGAATTAATTAATATTTAATTATTAATTACTCATCACTAGTATTTGTCAAATAGACTAAATACAACTAGTTCAAAAGTTAAACTGAATACAACTCCACTAACTTCCTCAATCAACTCCACCAAACTCTGTCACATGAGTTCTAACTGAAGTCTTCATGCAATAGCTTCACTTAAACCCTAGGAAAAGCGTATTTCCTTCTGTCAGCTGCATGTGCCACATCCAGGCATCAAACTGAAGTGCTCCAAGAGAATAAGATAATGTTTAGAGTCCAAATATTATTAAGAGCTAATAATATTCGACATATCTATTTTTAGACTGGCAATCTAAAAATAGATTCCGACCAATATGTCTAAAAATAGAAATCCATCTATTTTTCCAACTTGATCAACCATCTGTGTCACATCCTCGTGAACTCATAGAACATGATCCATATGTTCAAAACACTTTGCGACAAAATTGGCTTATGTGGTCCCCACCAGTTTAGGTGATCACTAACCAGGATCAGGAAAGATGTTTCGTGATGCCTTTTCAATCGCTTGTTGCCATCTTTCTACAACCCTTGAATAAATGGAGATAAATGCAGTGAGCATGGAAGCTAATTTGATTATAAAAAAGTCAAAAATAAAGACAGATAAAAGGGTCACTATCAAGGAAGAAACATATACTTCATCTGAGGGCAAGCTCGACACCTTGATCAAAACAATGGAGAACATGATGGATAAAATTTTCATCGCTGATAGAAAAAGTTGGACCCTCCTTTAGAAATCTCAATTTCAGGGGTCAAAATTAGCAGCCTTAATACAAGATAAAGCAGAGCGAACAGAGGGGTTAGGATCCACAAAGTCAGCAGCAAATTCACACTTAATTTCAGCAAAACTACACAAAAGGTCCCAATGAAGAAGATGAAGAATAAATTGTTGGAGAGAATCATTTATTTGAGTAAAATCAACAGCCCATTTTCCTCACTGAAGAAGATCAGTTTTCTGTACAAATTCATGCATTAGATTATCATAAATATGTTTTGTCAAATGATGATCTGCTATCAGTACGGACATAATATTACCAGAGAGAATATCATAACGCTCTTACTCAAGTACATAGGTAGTATGGTTTGAGGATAAGGAATGTTCCTTTAATCTCTAATCAGAAAAAACATAATTCCCAAATCGATACTCCTCATAAAGAGACGACTACTTCAAATCAAAGCAAAGACAAGGGACTTGTTGTTCCTAGCCCTGCAAAAGGCAATGAAGATTCTACCAGCAGTCAGAAAAATGATAAAGAAGTCCAAGATGGGGGACAAGAGGGATATTCCACACAAAGATTGCTCTGAGAAGAAAGATGCACCATCCAAAGAGGTAGAAAAGAATTCTGCACTTTTTAATCTTGAAAATGAAATCTCAAAACTAAAAGTCTCCATTCCTTTAAATGAAAAAATCAAGAATGACCAGTATAAGTTTCAAGTAGCCAAATTTCTTAGGGTAGATCAGATGGTTGATATGGTTAATGTAAGTGATGATAACCCAAAACTTTTATTTGGTCCTATTGTTGGTGGTGATTTAGAAGAGAGTGAGGTCCCTCTGTTCTATCTTAGCCTCAAAATCCATGATTTTATCCTCCATAACACCATGCTTTATTCTGGAGTGTCTCATAACCTTATGCCCAAAGCCATCATGGACATATTAGGCCTAGATATCACAACACCTTACCATGACATTTATTCATTTGATTCAGGTAGAGTGAAATGTCTTGACCTCATTAAAGACCTAGTGGTGTCTTTAGAGAAAATCCCAGCCAAGAGTGTCCTCATGGATGTTGTTGTGGTTGATAGCCCTCCCAGATATGGAATTTTTCTCTCTTGGTCATGGGGAGAGAAACTTAGAGGTACCTTGCAGCTCGACTTTTCATATGCTACAATATTGGTCTCTGGTCAACTCAGAAAACTATATCAGGAAATTAAAACGAATTACATGATCAGTAGCATAGAAAATCCTAATAATCACCCCATACATTATGTTCACACGGATTTAGAGTCTTTTATCTTATTCAATGATCAATGTTCAACATCGTCAGAAATTTTGATTGAAGAAAAGACCAAACTTTTTTAGTTTTCAAATTATGTTTTAGAAATTGCAAATGCAGGAAATCGAGAAAAGATGTCAAGTGGTTTGGAACCAAGCGCATCAACCCAAAAAAGAGATGAAACAATGAAAGACACAGAAATTTTTGGTACAACAGACCTCTCTTAAGCAACAAGTAAAGTTCAGTCATCTGATTTGCAGCATCCCGATGAAGAAAGTGGTTTGTGGACCATGGACTCCAATGGAGCCTTGGGCAAGGAACGAGTTATCATTGGAGCGTGGGTTCATAGCCCTATAAATCAATCTCTTAACATTCCTCCTAATGTTCGAATATCCTCTTACAAGTTAGCGTTCGATTGTTCGAACAATGAAGCGGAGTATGAGGCTTTGATAGTTGGCTTCAAAATTCTCAATAAGTTAGGTTCTAAGAAAATTTATGTGTATGACGACTCCGAACTAGTAATAAAACAAGTCAAAGGGGAATACAGGGCCAAACATCCTAGGATTCGATCTTACCAAAATGCAGTATTAGATATCCTCAAGACCTTCACCAAGTATACTTTTCCATTGATCCCAAGGGACAGCAATGTTATTGTTGATTCTCTTGCCACCATGACCAGTATGTTTATTAAAATTCCTTTGTATCCCAATAAGAAGTATGAGATAAACGTCAAACATTGCTCTATTGTTCCGGATAATGTTCAGTACTCGCAGGTCTTTCAAGATGACAAACATGTCAACAAATTCTTGCAGACGGAAGAAGAATTTGTAAATTTACGCATGGATGACCAATTTTCTGAAAATGACCAAGAATAACATGCAGCAAAAATGAAAGTACTTCAGCTGAAAGATAAATCCATTCCTAGAGGTCTTGTGCTTTTGGAGGAGATTTTTGATCAAGATGATGTTGCACGCAAACCAGCCATGTTTCCAACAAAACTAGGAGTGGAAGATCTTAACCTTCGCACTCCTGAAAAGCCCAAGATAGTCAAGATTTCAACCTTGAGCCCAAAGATGAAAGGTAAATATGCAGTGCTCATGTATCAGTTTGCTGATGTTTTTACATGGGAGTATTTTGATCTGAAAATTTATGATAAGAGTATAATTCAACATATTATTCCTTTGAAACAGGATCAGAAGCATTTTCGCCAGAAATTGAGGAGAATGAATCCCAAGTTGCTGCCCTCCATTCAAAAAGAGGTAAATAGGTTATCTATTGTTGGTATTATAGTTCCACTTCGCTTCTCAAATTGGATGTCTAACTTAGTGCTAGCAAGGAAGAAGACCAAAGAAATTCGCCTATGTATGGATTTTAGAAATCTGAATAAACTTATCATTGAAAGACAATTACCCACTTCCAAGTATGGACCATATTCTGCAAAGGGTATTTGGATCTTCCAGACTTTCATTACTAGATGGATACTCCAGGTATAATCAAATTTTAGTCCATCCAAATGATCAGGAAAATACAACATTTAAAACACCATGGGGTACCTTCATGTACGCCAAAATTCCCTTTGGATTGAAAAATGTAGGAGCGAATTTTCAGCGAGCAATGGACATTGCCTTCGCCAATGAAAAGGATGTCTTTTTGGACATATATCTTGACGATATCACTGTTTTTTCCAAGACAGGTGAGAAACACTTCTAGCACTTGAAAACAGTTTTTCAGAGATGTAGGAAATTTTGGATATCGTTGAATCCTAAAAAGATTATTTTTGCTATGGAGGAAGGAAAATTGTTGGGCCATATCATTTAAAAAGACGACATTCGAATAGATCCTTCAAGAATTGAAGCGATTTAGAGCTTTGACTATGCTAGAAGAAAGAAGGAGATTCAGTCATTCAATGGTAAAATCAATTTTTGAGAAGGTTTGTTCCCAATCTTGTTGAACACTTGAGGCAAATTACTGACATGTTGAAGAAATATAGTGAATTAAAATGGTCTAAGGAAGCAAAGAAGTCTTTAAATAAAGTAAAATTTGCTTTATTTCACGCTCCTATTCTTATTACTCTAGATTAAACACTTGATTTAATCATTTTTTCCTTTGCTTCGAAGCATACTCTAGTTGTTGTCCTCATGCAAAAGAAAAATCAGAAAACAAAGCAACCAACCTTTTTTTCAGTAGAACCATTAGAGATGTAGCCTTGAATTACAATATCATTGAAAAACAAGCCTTGGCATTAGTTAAATCATTGAAGGACTTCCAAGTCTATATTCTTCACTCTCATGTGATTTCATATGTTCCAAACGTTGTTGTTAAATATGTGCTCACACATAATGATCATGAAGATCGGCGTGGGAAATGGATTGCTGCTATGTCAAAGTATGATTTGGAGATCAAGCCTACAAAATTGATCAAGGGACAAGGCTTGTAAAAGCTTATGGCAGATTCCAATCTTGATGCTTTGGACATTAATTTTATTACTGCATTATCTGAAGAGAAAGAAGTTCATTCATTACCTCAGGTATCTGAAATATTTATTTCATTGCCATGGTACGCCGATATTATTTATGTTTTACAACACCTGAACCCTCCTCCCGGTTTCCCTATTAGTGAAACTATATCTTTGAATTTGAGGTCTCTTAAATATTGCATCTTTAACAATTCTTTGTATTGGAAGGATCCGGGTGGAGTGTTGTTGAATTTCTTCGTAGAGGAGAAGTTGAAAAAGTGATGAATGAATTTCATAAAGGTGACTGTGGTGGTCATCATTTCTGGAAGACTATAGCAAATAAGATTTTGAGGGTTGGCTTCTATTCGCCAAGTTTATTTTCAGATGTGTATAAGACTTTCATGAGCTGTCATGAATGTCAAAATTTCCAACGAAAAATAAATATTTTTTCGCTGCCCTTAAAACCCATCGCAATTCAAGCACCCTTCCAGGAGTGGGGTTTTGATTTAATTGGCGAGATACATCCTCCTTCGTCGACGTAGCATAAATGGATACTCACTGCCACTGATTACTTCACAAAGTGTATTGAAGCCATTCTGAAGAGGCAAGCTACAGATATTATCGTCATTCAGTTTTTGGAAATAAATATCTTGTCTCATTTTGGTTGTCCATGGAAAATTATTACTGACAATACTGTTGCCTTTAAGTCTGAGAAAATGATTGACTTTTGTGATAAATATCACATAAGACTTGGTCATTTCACAACATACTATCCTCAAGGCAAGGGGTTGGCTGAATCGTCAAAAAAATCATTGGTGAATATAATTAAGAAGTTGTTGGAAGAGAACAAGAGAAATTGGCACAAGAGGCTCATAAATTCTCTATGGGCGGATAGAGTTAGCACGAAGAGATCAATTAATATGTCGCATTTTCATCTTGTGTATGGTGTTGACATAGTGTTTCCCACTTCTTTAGTTGTCCCAGCGATGAAAATTCTGCAAGAGATCAACATTGAACCAAATTATATCCAACGAAGTATCAGTCAATTGATTCATTTACAACAGACACGAGAACAATTCTTCAATCATAATTCAAAACTTCAGGAGAAAATCAATAAAGTATATGACAAGAAGACCAAAGCTGATGATTTCAAAGTAGGAGATGTTGTCCTTTGGTGGGATGCCCATAATGAAGACAAAGGTAAGCACAGTAATTTTGATAATCTACGGAAAGGTCCATACAAGATCACGAAATTCAGAGGTAACAAGGAATTCTTGTTAGAAGATCTTGATGCGCAAGTAATTCTGGGAGGACCAGTCAATGGTAGGTTCCTCAAACACCACCTTACGTAATTTTGAAGAAAAAGGTTCACTTTCATTGTAAATGTCTATTTTTATTTGTTGTCAAGAATAAGAAGTTGTTGCAGAAGTTTGAAGCCCAAGGAGAAGGCCATGAGGCTTCTATGATCAGCTGATATTTTTCTTTCAAAAATTTCACTCAATTTTTGAGTCAGTTTTTCAGTTTGTCGAAGTTTTTTTCAATTTCCAGTTTTAACTCCATTACCCAATGGATAAGGCTACCTAATCTACAGTGCTCTTGACACCTCCTGAAGGACCTGCCATCCCCAGCTGGAGCCAATGTTAGTGTCCAATATCCAGTGATTAATATGTACTCTTTCAAATTTGTCTAGTAGTAATCATAGGTCAAAATTTTACATTTCCAAGTCAGTTTTCAAATAAAATTTTGATCGTTGGATATGTCTACATATTTAAAAGCTACTCCCTTCAGTTTATTCATGGTCATTTTCATTTCACGAGTCATGTACTTTATTTTCATTTAAAGTATTAGGTTAAATCACCATGTTTTCACCTAGGTCAGTGTCTAGGTGTCTTTCATTTCGCCTCCATAAAATTCCAAAAATATGTCATAAAAAGGCAAAAAGAAGATTCATTCACTTCCATCATACAAATTTATCTTTATAAGGGAGTTAGCTTAGGTAGGTGAATAAAAAAGAGACAATTTGTCTTCTTTAAAATCTTGTTTCATTGTCAAATTATTCAAAAAGGAAAGTGTTCTTCAAAAAAGATCATGTTTTCACTAAATGACAAAAAAGGTGTTTTTATTGTTGTTATAAAAGGCAAAAAATGATTTATTTCACTAATTTTATCTTCCCTTGCTCGATAAAGTGCATCTCTCACCTTAAGAATAACTTACCATTGCCAAAGGTGGAAGAAAACTATAAAATTTTGCAAGAAAATCCAATCTATTACGTTTTTGGAGGCTCTATGACGTTTTTTTATGGAGATTTGTGACGTTTTTGGGTCAGTGCGATGCTTATGGGTATTGGCGTTACGTTTCTGGGCCATCGCTACGCTTCTGTAATGATTGCCATGTTTTTGTTTTCAATCCTCAAATCAACTACCAAAGCTTCAAAACAGTTGTGCAAACCTCATGTGGCCTCCTACACAGTGAGTGGACACTTCCAAAGCCTTTTTCAAGTCAACTCATAAGTATATGAGTGTTTTCTATCATTAGGGTTTTGTTATCCACCATTCTAGGTTTTCTCCTTCCTTGATTGGTTTTAACCATTGGAGACCATTTTTCCTACCATCTAAACCTTCACTCATCCTTCACAAAACCTACCACAACACCTCCTATCACCCATGGTCCCCTTTACCCTTATTTTCATCAAAACCCTAAGTCCCCACTACACTTTCACAATAAAACTGGAAAATCTTTGTGTTTTCCTATTTTCACCCATCTCCCCATACCTATTTCAAGTAATTCCACCTATATCCTTAAGCTAAAAAATTACCCTATTGTCTCAATTTTTTGGGAATTTTCCTCAACCTCCTTATACCTCATCAGAGCCCCTAAACCTACCCTATCCATATCCCCTGTTTTCAAAAATTCACCATCCCTACCTACTCATTTCATCTAGGAGGTTTTGATTGTGTTCACAACTACTATGGAGATTGAAAAGAAAGCTCGCAAGGGATTCCACCACTCTAGATTTTAACCATCCACATTGTAAGAACTTAATGACTCCCATATGCTAAATATGTTTTGAAAACACAAGATGTCTGAGTTTTTGTGAGAAGATCATTGAGGTAGGATGGCATGCCCCATTGACTACCCTTTTTGCCACAAACTTTAGCACATACAATGCCACCATTGCAGGCATTTAATTCACTCTATCAATAGAGGCCATCACTTCAGCAACAGGGATTCCAAATGAAGGAGAAGTCTGGTTCAAGGGCGTGGAATTGGACCTTGAAAATAATCCAATGTTCCTAAAACCTCATTGCAGAGATGAACTTAAACATTTTTTCCCTTTCAAACATTTACTTGATAAGTATGCCCCATTAATGAAGCTCAACATGAAATATTTCACATGTGAGGGAAGATTTTCAAGGTTGTACCAATACCATGTCAGGTTGCTAATGCACTTTCCAGCTACCAAATCTCTCAATATTTCAGACTATCTTCTTAGGAGTTTGGTCGAGATGGCATAAAAAGTACAAAGAAAAGGTAGAAATCCTGATCCCAGTCTATTTCACCATGGTTTGGTTACGATGATTGCTATGCACCATATTTCAACAAAAAATATGACCTCAGAGGTTTTCGTGGAGAAAGTAGCATCAGCTCCTGCTACTAGTCCACCCATTGTTCATAACACAACATTAGTACAACCAAAGGAGGTTAGATCTACTATCACATAGGCTCATATTTGAAAAACACCTAGGGTTGAGATCACTCAAACCTATGAGAAGGGAAAGATAATGGTTTTTTCTCCCAATACCATAAAAGGTTTATTGGAACCTAAAGCTACACCTGAGAAAAGGAAAATAGTGGATCAACCACTTAGCCATGATGGTGAGTCACCATTGCAGCACCATGATGAACAAGCACCCTTAGAAGTTGACATGAGAGAACAGCTGAAATATAAGTCATTTGAGGAAATCATAAAATATAAAGATGAAGAAATAGCAGAGTTAAGGGAGATTTATCAATTCCAAATTCTCATATCACATTCCTACAACAAGAAAATATTCAGTTAAAGGTGAAACTGCTCCTCCAAGACAAGCCAAAGATACATGTTGAGGTAGATAAAGGAAAGGGAAAAGAGATAATATATGATGATAAGCTGGAGGATGCAGAAGTTGGAACAAAAATATGAAAACCAAGGATAAGAGGCCTCAAGAAGGTGCTTCAAAGAGAAAGAGAATCGGCGGCTCCTAAATTAGGTTCAAAGAATTTTGATGAGCTAATTCTTGATGAAATAAATCAAGACGAAGAGTATTGGCTTGACATGGTCAATGGGAACTTTGAGAAGCTTATGAGGAAAGCTAAAAAGAACAATAATCTCTAGAGACCTATGGCCAATCACTATTGCGCCAGGAAAAAAATTTCACAAATCAGGCCTAAACAAGTGAAGAAGAAGCTTAAAGAGGCTCAAATGAAACTTAAGGAGAAAGACAACTTATACCTCCTTGTTCAAGCATCCATTACTGTTTAGCCCATCCTCCACAGGTGATATAGAACAAATTTTGGCAATTTTGAACACTTTGTATTTTTGGTGATTTTTACACAAATCTAGAAATTTGCCTCCACAGAAGCGTCGCATCGAGGCACGACACTTTATATCATAGCCTCCAAATCAAGATTTTATTACATGGTTGGGTGCATCTTGACTAGTAAATTCCATATTTGTACTTTTTCTTCCATGACATGCTCTGGTTTTGAAAAAAAAAAATGCAAAAAACTACTTCATTTCTATGCTTCTGCCACTGTTTTGGACTAGGCACGGCGCTTCTAGAGTGAGGTTTGGAAAAAACACTTTTGGAGGCCTTCCTATGGGTTTTTTCCAAAAATTTAAGGTGCTTCAGAATCTAGACTCACATGGCTACTCAGCTAAACTTTAAGATTTGCATTTGGATGCTCCTAAGTGGGTCAAAATTACCCCTCAACTAGCACGACACTTCTGCAAATCTGGCGCGATGTTTCTGCTCCAGGTGCAATGTTTCTACATAGGATTCCTCTCAGACAACTATCATGCCCAGAAAACTCCATAATTAGATGCTAGTTGTCCCATTAGGTATCATTTGAGTGACACACTACTAGTCTTTATCTAAATTTCAGGGATTAATTTCTAACTTCCCTAGATTCTAGGAAGTGACTCATCTGATGTAATAATGATGCTTTTTGGATAGGATTTCGACTCTATGAGGTGTAATAAACTCTATTTTCTATAATTAGTCCAACTCAAGTCATTTTAGAGGTTATATAGTTGTTATTTGTACTGGAGCTATGGTACAAGCTTTTTCTAACGAAATCAAGGACAGTGTTGCAGAGATAGTGTTGAGATTATTGTGGTATGCCTTTGAGAATTTGTTTTTCTCTGTAAACTCATGATGTTGAATGTTATGTTACTCATGTTTCATATATGCTTCTTTATGCTAAGTCTTATCAATTTTTTGACATAAATCATGCTTTCCATGCTCTCTTTTCTATAACATTTTCATGAAATTTTCTCAGCTCTTCTAATGAATGAATTCAGTTTATTGCTCATTCTGATTCCCTCTTAGTTCACTCTATACACAATGAAAAATTAATCATGCTTCTTATCTTACCTACCTAGCCTCACCCTTACCTCTGCAGCTAAACCTTTGAATTCAAACCAAAACCCTAGACCTAGTTTCCTAACTGTCATTCCTATCTTGCAAAACTCCAAACAAACAAAAAACCTAATCTATTGAGCATCATAACTAGACTAAAACATTATATCCAGTCATCATTTTGGCTACTAAGTGACATTGAGATAGCCCTCTCTAGTATTGGTAGGGATATATATCTGACCTAAAGGTTGGTTTGTGGTTACCTTCCTTCAGCTCCATTCTTAGCCTTGGGAAGTATGGGGGAGTGATAATAGAGTTGATACTAGTTGTCTCTATGCATGAATATTTCATCCACATGTACATGTAGTGACTCCCAAACAAGACTCCACATACATTAGGGGGAACCACATTATAGTTCTACTTCATCATTAAAATCATCAATGATGGCAAATCTAATTTTGCACTGTTATTTTACCTTTAGCTCTACATCCTTATTTACCCATCCTAGTGGATATGGGTTTGGATGATCATGAAATTCCATCCAAAATTCTTGACCAACTATGTTGCAATGAAATTCCTCTACGATCCTAAGTCAAACAGAGCATCAATCTTGGTCTTCTTGACTTGTATCTTTATATGGAAGAGTTTTGTCATTTCTTTCTCTTTTTGCTGCTAAGGGCTACTCAGATTCACCCCCAATTTCAATGACGTACACATGATATTCTTATCCACATTTGAGTTGATTTCAACTTGGTTTCTCAAATCAGTGGCCATGAGATTCTTCTTCCTATTATCTTTCTTTTTTTTCTTTGGGTTCAACTCTAGATGCAACTTCCAGCACTTCTCCTCTGTATGCCCATCAATGTTGCAGTGGTTATTGATATATTTGCACTGGTATACTCTTGTTGTAATCCCTTTATATTTTCCTCCTTTTTTCTTCTTCTTCCCCTCCTTAGAAGCATCGTGTTTCTTATTTTTCTTCAATGCACTTGATTGCGCTCTCATCACTCCTATGTTCTCGAGGTATTGTTCATGCACACAAGCATCCTCCACTTATTTGGGCTTAAACAACATCACTTACTCCCATAGATGGCGGTGCATACCCCCCAAATACTTGACGAGTACCTTTGGGTTCTTTGGGGAGATAACCAACATTAAATCCATCTTTATGAACTTTGTGATGTACTCGTGCACACTTTTCCTCGACTTTTTCCCGAAGTAGTGCCATCGCATCCACTGGTCCTCTACGTACCCAATAAGGTAAAATCGTGACTTAATGAGGGTTTTGAATTCCTCTTGCTTAGTCACTGGAGGCTTACTCTCCAACCTTAGGGTCTCCATGTGGATTTCCCAGAAAGTCAATTCATGGCCCTCTAACTTCAACCGCGCAAAGGGAATCTTATGTTCTTCTTCAATTTGATGGACACCAAAATAAACTTCCAGTTGATACAACCAGTGATTCAGCTTGAAAGTGTTGATCTCACCATAGTACAGCTTTATATCAACCTTCGCTTCCATTTTAAATAGGGATTATGATTGGTTCACGCACTCGAACTGGGTTGATCGTTTTTGGGTTCTTTACTCAGTTAGTTCTTTGTTTCTTCTCGATCCCCCTTTTGATTTGTCCTTTGATTTTAAACCCCCATATTATCTAAATATCCTAAGCTTATTGATCAGGTCCTCCATGAGGAGGTTCACATTGTGATTTATATATGTGACTACTTGTTCCCGCCGCGAAAACTTGACCTCTACAAGATCACAAGGGTCATTCACAAAATTTTCGGCCACAATTATGGTTTTACGATTTTTAGCCCTGCTAGGGATTTCCACAAAATACCCAAAGAAATATGTTTTGATATCAATATGATTTTTAAACTATCATGGATATTCCATTGGATAGTTCGTCACAACAGATTTGATAATATTATATTTAAAATATCAAACTTTACACTATTACAGTTATATTATATTTAGATATTTGTAGATTTTACTGTAAAAAGTGCATGCATGAAATATGTAGAAAATAGAGATTGAAAAAATAAAAGGTCACACACATATTAGACACAATATTTTCCCTCGGAAACCCTTTCGGAAGAAAAAACCAACTGGAAGGTGAGTTTTCTCTGCTCCCTTTCTCTGTCTGGAAATATGGCTATGAGTACAAAGAAGAATGGCATGTGGCCTTTGGGCTACTCTAGTGCACAAATCCTCTTTGTGCGCTCCACCGCCTATCCCTCTTGGCCATTTTTTCTCATCTATGGAACAAATGCACTCAAAAGAATGGAATCCCTTTTCCTCCTAGTGGCCTAGTTATAACACAACTTGACAACCCATTAGTGGTTACGTTTGATTGCCTCAACTCTTAACCAAAATTGTGATATAAAATCTTATTAATTATTTTACATCATAATCATGCATCTAACCCATTTTTCATGAATAATGGGGGTTGACGTGGCATCCTATTGAACCATGGTGGTGAAAACAGGAATCTCAATTTCTGATTGGAATAACTTTCATATACGGACTCCGATTGACATGCTTCTTGAGTCGTTGCAAAGGTTTATGTGTGTAGAATAGAATGAGAATAAGCCACACTAAATAGACAAAATTTTAACACCAAATACCTCGTTTGATGCCTCAAAATGCTCATAGAAAGTTTCATACCATGTTTTACCAAACTAGGTCTCGTCGTTTAAAACAGTCCCATGAGTTGATTCATCCTTCAACGATTTCAATTTCCTATGCTAATCATTCCTAACCTTATATTTCTCCTACGACCTTTGTTGTGTCTCTTATACCTATAGATATATCTGCCTGATCTTCTCTATAAATTTTTCAGCCCCCAAGGTGAGGTGGAAAATATCCAAAACAAGTTTCAAATAGGTACTTTCCTATAAAAGTGTCGACTAATTTGTTGTAAGAATGTTGTATATATACCATATTTTCATCCCATTTCTTTGGATGATTCTGGTTGTATCCCCTGAGAAGCTGCACCAAAGACCTGTTGAATAATTTTTTCTGCCCATCTCTCTATGGATGGAATGTTGTAGATATTTCCAACTTCATGTCCATATTCTCCCACAATGTAGTCCAGAATTCACTAAGAGATATTGTATCCTTGTATGAAATGATGCTCCTTGGTATCCCAAAGTGCACCTAAACCTATCCAAATAACAAGTTCGTTGCTTCTTTCCCACTTATGGTATTTTCACAGGGAATCAGAATACACATCTTATTGAACATGTAAACTACCGTGAACAAATAGTTGTGTCCCTTCCTAGTTGTTGGGAAACCTCCCACAAAGTCCATGGAAATTATTTCCTAAGGATGAGAAGGTACATATAAGGGATGATATAGACCTTTTTTCCTACTATTAGGCTTGTTGGTACAACAATTCATGCATCCTATTATGAATCTAGCTACCTACTCTTGCATCTTGGCCCAATATACATACCTTTGCAAGTCATCCACGACATTGCCTACACCAATGTGCCCTACAACCTTGGAGATGTGAGCATCTCTAATTAGTTGCAATCACTCACTTTTA
The DNA here is from genome assembly GCA_034641835.2 of Pinus albicaulis. Lineage (NCBI taxonomy): Eukaryota > Viridiplantae > Streptophyta > Pinopsida > Pinales > Pinaceae > Pinus > Pinus albicaulis. The sequence continues at coordinate 803,109,773 of CM076575.1, read as the reverse complement.
GGAACACATAGCTTATCCAAAATGTATATTAACCCATCCTAGAGATGGTAGTCAAAGGTGTTGTTGCCATCGGGCACATTACTCTGACTTTGCAACTGCTGATACACCTCCTTGAAGTCCTCGTCCTCTAAATATTCCTCTCTATATGCAACATGGGTAAATGGCTCCATGTGCATAAGAATCCCAAAAGTTGTGATCTTTGATGTGGTTGGACTTCAAAGCATATCATCCAACATATTTGTGTTTCCCTTTTTATACTTGATCACCAAATGAAACTCTTGTAAAAACCCCATCCACTTGTAATTTCTGGTCTATTGTAGCTTATTCGGAGCCTGCAAGTATTGTAACGAGTGGTGATTTGTGTGGATTACTATCTCCTTTCCCATCAAATACTACTTCCACTTCTTCACAACTTATACTAGGGCATAAAGCTCCTTATCGTAGGTAGGGTAGCTAAGAAATGAACCGTGAAATACTTCATAATGGTAGAACACAGGCATTCCTCCCTGCATCAAGACAACTCCCATAACATACCCACTTGAATTTGTCTCCACTTCAAAGGTTTTTTGCAAGTTTGGTAATTCCATATTTGGTGCTTAATTTATCTTCTTCTTTAGCTCCTAAAAAGCCCTACATTGACCCTTTCCCCACTAGAAACTTGTGACACTTCTTGTTATTACGTGGAGCAGTGTTGCTATCGCCAAAAATTAGGTTATGAATTTCCTCAGGTATTGTGTTGCCCCAATGAAAATTATTTCCTCAAAAACATTAGTATGCATTCGCCATTTCATGTTGGCCTCCATCTTGGCAGGGTCTATTTCAATTATCCTCCACCTATCACATGCCCCAGATATACCAAATACTACCATGCAAACTCACACTTCTTGATATTTGCTAGCAATTGGTGCTTCTTTAATGTTTCTAGCACCTGCATCAAATGTGACATGTGCTCCTCCCAAGTAGTACTATATACCAATATATCGTACAAATAGACAATAACAAATGATTCTATAAAAGGGCATAAAAAATCATTCATCAATCGCATAAATGTAGCTATTGCATTACATAGACCAAATTGCATGACTAGACACTCATACAAACCTTTCCTAGTTTTGAAGGTAGTATTCCAGGTATCTTCTTCTTTGAATCAAACTTGGTTATATCCAGACTTTAAGTCCAGCTTGGTGAAGTATTTTTTTTGTTTCAATTGATCCAACAGATCATCTATCATGGGCACAGGGAAGTTCTTGAGCATGATTTTGGTCAATGCCTTGTAATATATACACATCTACCAAGTCCCAACCTTCTTTGGCACAAAGATGATGGGTGACACACATGGGGAAGTAATTGCTTTAATGACACCCTATTCCTATAGTTGTTGCAACTATTTTTTCACCTCATTTGCTTCTACAACAGATTTCCTGTACAACCCGATGTTTGGCAATGGGGAGTCTGACAAAATTTGGATCTCCTACTCCACTTCCCTCTTAGGCAGCAATTCTTTAGGCTCTTGGAACACATCCCTGTATGATTGTAGAAACTCTTTCAATTGTTGTTTATGTTTCTTAGTGCACCCCTCTAAGAATGCATTGCCTCTTACTAACTCTTCTACAAATTGAATTTCTCTTCAAAACAATAAATATACTTCTTGTTGGAATTGATAAATTGTTTAGCTTGGTTTGCACTTACCAACAAAGTATTCGACTTACTTTTGTGTGCATTGATGATGAATAATTTTCCATCCTTGACGAGCCGATATTGGCTCTCCGCATGAATACTGCATCTCACATGTACATGTAGGGACTCCTAAACATGACTCCACATACATCAAGGTGAACCACATCTTGTTCTACTTCATCAATAAAATCAACACCGGTGGAAAATTTAATCTTACTCTATTTTGTTGCCTTCAACTCTGAATCCTTATTTACTTATCCCAGTCGATATGGGTTTGGATGATCACAAACTTATAACCCCAACTTTTTGACCAAATATACTACAATAAGGTGTGAATGCGATATCGAGTCAAAAAGAGCATCAATCTTGGTCATCTTGACCTGTATCTTTGTATGGAAGAGTTTATTAATTTATTTCTCTTCTTGTTGATGAAGGCTAATCAGATTCACCTCCTTTTGCACTGACATACATATGATATTATCATCCACATCTGAGTTGCTTCCAAGTTGGTTGCTCAAATCAGTGGCCATGAGACTTTTCTTCCTGTTCTATTTATTTTTTTTCTTCAGGTTCAAATTTGGATGCAACTTCCAACACTTCTCCTCTGCATGGCCATCAATGTTAAAATGATTACTGGAATATTTGCACTGGTGTGTTGTGGCTACTATAATTTTATTATTTCCTCCTTTTTTATTCTTCTTCCCCTCCTTATAAGCATCCTATTTCTCCTTATGCTTCTATCCACTTGATTGCCCTCTCTTCAGGCATATTTTCTCTAGGTACTGTGCTTGCACACAAGCCTCGTCCATTGTTTTGGACTTGAAGAGCATCACTTGATCCTGTAGAGGGTGGTGTAGAATCCCCAAATACTTGAGGATTACATATGTGTTCTTTGAGAGGATACCCAACATTATCGACATATTTCTAAATTCGATGTTGTGCTCTTGCACAATTTGCCCCTAATTTTGCATGAAGTAGTGCCATCGGATCCACTGGTCCTCTATGTATGCAATAGGGTAAAAATATGACATAATGAAAGTTTTTAAGTCCTCCCACTTAGTTAATAAAGGCTCCATCTCCAAGCTGAGGGTCTTTGTGTGGCTTTCCCACCAAGTTAGTGAATGGCCCTCTAAATTCAGTTGTGCAAATGAAATATTTTGTTCTTCCTCAATTTGATGGATGCTAAAATAAACTTCCAATTATTAAAATAAGTGATTCAACTTCATAGCGTTGATCTCACCATGATACGTCTTGATATCAACCTTCTCTTCCATTTTAAACAGGGACTATGAATGGTTCAAGACACTCGAACTGGGTTGATCTTTTATGGGTTCTTTCTTCGGTCGGTTCATCATTTCTTCCAGATCTCCCAATCCCCCTTCTAATTTGGCCTTTGCATTTGAACCCCAATATTCTCCAAATATCCTAAACTTATTACTCATGGCAACGATGAGGATGTTTACATTGTGATTTATATTTGCGACTTGTTGTTCCAGCCATGAAAACCTGACCTTTGCAGGATTACGATGGTCATTCATAGATCCTTCGACCATGATTAGGGTTTTATGATTTTTGGCCCCGTCAATATTGATCCCCTCCAAATCTCCACAAAATACCCAAAGAAACTTGATCTTATACCAATCTGAACCTTAAGCTATCGTGGATTTTTCACTGGACAGTTCGTCACAACATATCTAATAATATTATATTTGAAATATGAAACTTTACACTATTACAGTTTTATTATATTTCAATATATGTATATTTTACTGTCAATAGTGCATGCATGCAAATGAAAATTATGCAGAAAATGGAGAAAGGAAAAATAAAAGATCACACACACATTAGACACAAGATTTTCTAGGGGAAACCCTTTCGGTAGAAAAAGCTAGCTAGAAGGTGAGGTCTCTCCACTTGATTTCTCTATATGGAAATATGGTTATGAGTACAAAGAAGTATGGTATGTGGTCCATGGGATGTTACACTGTACATATCCTCTCTTTGTGCTCTACCTCCTATCCCTCTTAGTTGTTTTTTATCAACTATGGAACAAATGCACTCAAAATAACAGAATCCCTTTTCCCCTTAGTGACCTAGTTATAACACATTATGATAACCCACTAGTGGTTATGTAATTATCATTTTTTTGGTATTCCTTATGAAAGGGTTAGGATGGAATTCTAGAGTTGGGAGCATACAGGTCACAGGTACAGGTTAGTGTCATCAACGGGCCCAGGAGTTTTTTGGAGGAGTTTTGAGTATTTTCTATGAGGACCAGTGGAATTCGCTTAACATATTCCATCATCCGCACAGTTTTTCTTTCGTTCTGGTGTATTCTGACAAGTTTCAGAAAACTAAGCTATTTTTGGGCTTAACTCAATTAATTACGCTCAATGTGGCATTCCTGGAGGAATACGTGATAGAACACCTCAGTGTAATAGCTCGTTGGAACCGAAACAAGAATACCTACATGATGGGATGATTGTACATGGGTTTTAGTGACCTAAGGATACATGGTAGTCAATTTACTCTTTCCGCATTAAAATGAATATTTTAATTGGAAAAATAAGAGGAAAAAGTGCTCCATGATTAAAATAATAATAAAATAGAAGGATATAGAGGGGTACATGGGATCTATAAAAGAAGAGGAGAAGGACATTGAGGGATATCTTGGATTTGGTATTTTTCCTTGTATGTGAGGTTGAGAACCCAGTTATCTACTCCATTGGTAGCCCCAGGACAGAAACACTCGGGTGACCGAGAGAGATTGGGAAAGTGCCCAACTCCCCTTCGTGAATTCATCCCGAATTCATAGGTGAGCTTAGCAGTGCCACTTCAGTTCAGTTCCGAGGCTAATGCAGTGCAGCAGAGTATATTGGAGTAGCAGCAATAGCTAGGAGAGCGTAGCCCCTTCAGGACTGCACAGAGGCAACGAAGGTTGTGCAGTGATTGCACAGTTTAGCTGGTGTGGGTGCCGGAAGTGAGGAGTGCACAGGAGATTCAGAAATAGATTCAGAGGGAAGGCTTGCCACCTCCTACTGGGGTTTTTAGCAGCATTCCGAAGGCACTTTCCAGCAGATTTCACTAGCGGTTTGTTTTCTGCGTTCCAAGCCCAAGAGGGCCAATTTATGGGGTCGAGCGTTCAGAAAACCCTTCGCGGGTTTTTGTGGGTATTTTGAGGAGAGTCTCGTGTCCAATTTCTGAAATTTTTTGAGCACAAGAAGAAACCCAACCAGCAGTCTGCGTTCAGCCAACAACAACATTTTTTGGACTAGGTAGCGTGGTGATTGAGCCATAAAGTGTCATTCTAGCAACAGTTTTCTTATATTGAGTTTGTCTTTCACCCTACCTTGAGTAGGCCCAAGTGAAAACCTTTCAACACCTCACTTGTACTCCTTTCCAACAAATAATAAAATGGCTCAGCATTGTTTATTGGCTTCCAGTTTGTGTGTTTGATGGTGTTTTTTTGTTTGTCGTAGTTCCTTGTCTCTTTTTCCATATATTAATGTTAATCCCAATCTGGGATATTACAGGTTAGGTTTGACTACGTAAACTCTTAACTAGAGTTCAAATATAAACTATTCCGGAGTCTTTTACATCACAAACACGTTGATATCCCCTTTTCCATGGATAACAGGGGTTGACGTGACATCCTATAGAATCATGGTGGTGAAAAGATGAAGGTCAACTTCTGAGTGGAATAAATTTCACATACAAACTCTGATTGACCTACTTCTTGCGCCATTGGAAATATATCCATGTGTATGATAACATGATAATGTTCCATGCCAAAGCGAAAAATATTTACCCCAAAAAAATGGTGTATGGTGCCACAAAATGCTACTGAAAGGTTTCAGACCCTATTTTTCCAAACTGGGTGCCGCCGATAAAAATGGTCCCATGAGTTATTCCCCCACTTTTTCCACTTTGAAATCATCGAGATGGATGAAAAGCAATATAATGATCCAATATTTATCACACCTCCCCATTTTGGGAGGCTTTTGGTCCCCAAAATCTTCCACTGAGTCAGGTGAGGAAAAATTTCCTCTGCATTTTCTCTGTTGTACCATTTACCTTTGCTTGGAACTTGTCCTTTAAACCTAATTTGTCAAAATTCATGTTGCCCCTGTCTTATAGTTATACAGCTCTTCTGCAAAAATGTATCTTTTGTCAACTCTGCCTGAGCTTTCAGTGCCAAATCTTCCACAGAAGGTAGGACCTATTCATGTTCTTAATCTAACATGGAAGCCTCATATAGTTTCAAATTCTCTTCACTCGCAACAAAGTAAATGTTTATATATTATGGTAAACTGAGTCAAATGAATTATCACCCACATTTTCTAGTATCTCAAAGGGACCATACCTTAGAGCCTTGATTTTCTTACCAAGCCCCTGAAACCTCTCCTTGTTCAATTGTAGCCATACATTTTCTCCCACTTTGAAAGAATTATTTGTTCTATGTTGATCAGGCTTGGCCTTATATTTCTCCTACAACTTCTGTAGTGTCTCTTGTAGCTTCAGATGGATCTGTCTGATCTTCTCTATAATTTTTTTCATCCCTAAAGGCGTCTCCTGTAAGATCTTCACTCACCCCTCCTTACTACCCATATACAATATCCAAAGTTGAAGGTGGAAAATACCCAAAACAAGTTTCAAATGAGGACTTTTCTATAGAAGTGGGGACTGCTACATTGTAAGAATCTTGTATATATACTATATTTTCATCCTAGGATTGGATGCTTTTGGTTGTATCCCTTAAGAAGTTGCACCAAAGTCTTGTTGAATACTTTTGTATGCCCATCTGTATATGGATGGAATGCTGTAGATATTTTCAACTTCGTGTCCATATTCTCCCACAATGTTGTCCAAAATGCACTGAGATATCTTGTATCCTTGTCTGAAACGATGCTCCTTGGTATCCCAAAGTGCACCCAAACCTGTCTAAAGAACAAGTTTGTTTCTTCTTTCCCATTGATGATATTTTTACAATGCATCAGAACATACATCTTGTTGAACTAGTCAAATACCACAAACAAGTATTCATGGTCGTTCCTGGTTGTTGGTAAACCTCCCACAAAGGCCATGGAATTGATTTCCAAAGGACGAGTAGGTACATGTAAGGGATGATATAGACCCTATTTCCTTTTGTTATGATTTTTGGTACAAAAAAGCATGAATGCTATTATGAACCTAGCTACCTACTCTTACATCTTGGACCAATACATATACCTCTGCAAGTTGGCCACGGTCTTCCCAACACCAGTGTGCCATGAAACCTTATAGGTATGAGCCTCTCTAATCAACTGAAATCACTAACCTTTAGGGACACATATCTTATCCATATTGTAGAGTAACCCATCCTATAGATGGTATTCAACGATGTTGTCACCATCGTGCACATGAATCTGACTCTACAAATGTTGATACACCTCCTTAAGGTCCTCACCCTCTAAATATGCCTCTTTGTATGCATCATAGGTAAATGGATCCATGTGCATAAGAGTACATGAAGTTGTGATCTTTGATGTGGGTGGCCTTGAAAGCATGTCAGCCAACCTGTTTGTGTTGTCTTTCTTACACACTATCACTAAATTAAATTGTTGTAAAAACTCCATCCACTTCTAATGCCTAGTCTGTTGTAGCTTATTTTTGGCTTGCAAGTAATGCAACCACTGGTGATATATGTGGATTACTGTCTCCTTTCCCATCAGATAGTGCTTCCACTTCTTCACGTATTTTACCAGGGCATATATATCCTTATCATAGGTAGGGAAGTCAAGAAATTCCCTCTGGAATACTTCGAAATGTTAGCATGTAGGCCTTCCCACTTGCATCAATACAATTACCATAACATACCCACTCAATTTTGTCTCCACTTCAAATGGTTGTTGAAAGTTTGGTAATGCCAAAACTGGTGCTTGATTGATCTTCTTCATTAGCTCCTTGAAAGCCCTCTATTGATGGCTTCCATATTGGCAATATCTGTCATCAACTCTCCTCCACCCATCACATACCCCATATACACCAAAGGTTGTCATGAAATTTCACACTTCATGAGATTTTCTAGTAGCAAGTGCTTCTTTATTGTTTCCAGCACTTGCGTCAAATGTGAGGTGTGCTCCTCCCAGGTAGCATTGTATACCAATATATCATCCAAATAGACAATAAAAAATGAATCTATAAAAGGGAACAGTACATTATTCATCAATGTCATAAATTTAGTTGATGCATTACAAAGGCCAAATGGCATGACTAACCACTCATAGTAACCTTGCCTGGTTTTAAAGTCGGTCTTCTAGATATCTTCTTCTTTGACTCAAACCTCGTGATATCCAAACTTTAATTCCAATTTGGGGAAGTATTTTTCTTGTTGCAATTGATCCAACGGATCATTTATCCTAGGCATGGGGTATGCATTCTTGAGCATTATTTTTTTCAATGCCCTCTAATCTATACACATCCTCCAAGTCCCATCCTTCTTTGGAACAATGATGCTGGTTGACCCACGTGGTGATGTAATCGGTCAAATGACATCATGTTCCTGTAGTTGTTGTAATTGTTTCTTCACCTCACTTTCTTCTACAATAGAATATTTGTACAACCCAATGTTTGGTAATGGGAAGCCCGACAAAACCTGGATCTCCTGCTCCATTGTACTCCTTTAGGCTCTCAAAACATATCCCTATATGCTCATAGAAACTCTTCCAATTGTTGTTTTTTATTCTTAGTTCACCCCTCCAGGGATGCCTTGCCTCTTAATGACTCTTCCACATGATGACTTTCTCTTAAGAACAATAAAACATACTTCTTGCTAGAATTAATCAATATCTTGGCTTGGTTAGCACTTACAGCAAAAATTTTGACTTGCCTTTGTGCACATTGATGATGAAAAATTTGCCATCCTTGATAAGTCGATATTGGTTGGCTCTTATCATGTACATTGCATCCCGCATGTGAATGTAGGGAGTCCCAAACACGACTCCACATACATCAAGGGGAACCACATACAATTATGCTTCACCAATAAAATCAACATTGAAGGCAAATCTAATCTTTCACTATTCTGTTACCTTCAAATATACATCCTTATTTAACCATCCCAGTGGATATGGGTTTCGATGATCATGAACTTCCAGCCGCAATTTCTTGACCAACTCTACTGCAATGAGATTTGCCTGTGATCCTAAGTCAAAAAAATCATTAATCTTGGTCTTCTTTACCTATATCTTTATATGGAATAGTTTGGTCATTTCTTTGTCTTCCTCTTGCTGAAGGCTACTCGGATTCACCTCCTTCTACACTGATGTACAAGCGACCTTGTCATTTACATTTAAGCTAATTTCAAGGTCGTTGCTCGAATAAGTGGCTATGAGATTCTTATTCCTATTATCTTTGTATTTTTTCTTTGGGTTCAACTCTTGGATGCAAATTCCAACACTTATCCTTTGTATAGGCATAAATGTTGCATTGGTTGTTAGGATATTTGCACTGGTTTGTTGTGGTTGTCGTCCTTTTATATTTTCCTCCATTTTGCTTCTTCTTCCCCTCCTTAGAAGTGTCGTGTTACTTCTTATTTGATCCTCTTAATCGTGCTCTCTTCAGGCCTATGTTCCCCAAGTATTGTGTCTGCACACAAGCCTCATGCATTGATTTGGGCTTGAACTGCATCACTTGCTCCCGCAAATCGTAGTGAAAACGCACCAAATACTCTAGGAGTATAGCTACATTCTTTGGGGAGATACCCAGCATTATGGCCATATTTTTGAACTTTGTGGCGTACTCGTGCACACTTTGCCCCGAGTTTTTTCTCAAGTAGTGCCATCAGATCCATTGCTCCTCTACGTACCCAATATGGTAAAATTGTCACTTAATGAGGGTTTTGAAGTCCTGCCACTTAGTCATTGAAGGCTCTCTCTCTCCAAACTTAGGGCCTTCATGCGGATTTCCCACCAAGTGAGTACATGGCCCTCTAATTTCAGCCATGCAAATGAAATATTTTGTTCTTCATCAACTTGATCCACGTTAAAATAAACTTATAGTTTCTTCAAATACCGATTCAACTTCATAGCGTTGTTCTTGCCATGGTACGACTTGATATCAACCTTCGCTTCCATTTTAAAGACGGACTGTGATTGGTTAGCAACACTCCAACTCGATTGATATTTTTCAAGTTCTTTCTATCGTTGGTTCTTTGTTTCTTCCCGACCCCCCTTATGATTTATCGTGTGTATTTGAACCCCCATATTTTCCAAATATCCCAACCTTGTCACTCACAAACTCCATGAGGAGGTTTACATTATGAATTGTATTTGCAAATTGTTGTTTTAGCTGCGAAAAAACTGACCTATAGGATCATGATGGTCATTCATAAATTCGTAAACCATGATTAGGGTTTTACGATTTTTGGCCCCCCTAATCTAAATGCCCTGCAAATCTCCACAAAATACCCAAAGAAACCTGCTCTGATAAAAATATGATCAGTAAATTGCTATGGATATTTGATATCAAATTAAAAATTGAAGGTTTCTTGAAAAAATTTGCAAGCTAGTTTATGTCTTCCAGAACTATCACGAGTGGAAAATGAAACAGTATATCACGCCTGAACCATATTTAAAGTGCCAGACAGGTTCTGATATAAGTATCAACTAGGATAAATTCATACCAAAACCAGTGGGCTACTCGCATTCCAGAACATAATACAAGATAAATGGATGTGAATGAAATGAACAGCTAAACTATAACACATAGGAAAGATTTACGAACTGTAAAGCACCAAGACCAGAATCCTCATTAAAGATAGAACTCCTCATCACTGAAACCCAACGGGCTTTTTGCACTAATATTAAAGCTTCAACCAAATGCATACAAAATTCTTTCACAGCATGTTCTTCTGAAAATCTGGAACCTGTTTTTCTCTTTAGTTGTTGCTTATATAGAAGCCTCAGAGACATGAGCGAGAAGATATTTTTGGGAAAAACATCTTCCTCGCGTGCTTGTAATCAGTTTGAGGTCTCCATAAAAAATAACCAAAATTCATGATGAGGAATAGGTGCATCTCATCGTTGATAGTTAGGCTCACGACTGTTTTAAACAAAAATATTAAACAGCAGTTTTTGACAGAAAGTAAAATGCAGGAGTGGAATGTGAATTCCACTCGAAAGTTAAAAGTAACAAACTAAAATGAAAGTAAAAGGCCGCTAGGGCCAAATCATGAATTGACAATATTCATTGACGAGATGGAGTAGAGGCGGTCGCTGACACAGGTGGTGGAACGTTGGCTGATGAGCTGGCGACCAGGCTGGCATACCGGGTGCATCTCTGCAGACTATCTGCTGCAGGTTCGGGCATTGCTGCGAATCCTACCACCTTGATATAAGCTTCGGTGAGGTCGTCGAAACTTACATCAGTGGGGATTTTATGCTTTACCAGATGGAGGATAGAAAATTCTTGGCGGAGCGACGAAACAATGGTCTCAGCTTTTAACCTAGTGGTTTTACCTGAAAGTATATCTGTCCAGTCCATCTCTTCCTGGAGACGTGCTTCGTACCCTGATAATGAATGTAACATGATAGGAGTGGCGGAAGGAATGTTGTGGAGGCCTGTGGAAGCGGTGGTGGAGCAGTGGAAAACTGATGAAAAACATGCGGAATGGGAAGAAACTAATGAAAATGAATGAAAGCAGGACCTTTGGATGGTGGGACCCGGCAGGTGGAGGGCGATTAGATGTGGACCGTCAGATCTCAGGAGGAGATCAACGGTTGAGATTCCGTGATGAAGTTAAATGGTCGCACGATGAACAAATATGCATGGAGGATGCCATGCAATGCAGACCGGTGATCTAGATCGAACGGACAGTCATGATTGGATCAGGGAATCGCAATCGGGGGAGGCAGAGGGTGACACTTTAAGGAACTTCTGATTGGCGATGTACGATTGAGCGCCAGTTGTTCGATCTGGAACAAGATCGATGGAAGAGACTCAATCAGCGGGGAGACGGATGGGGATAAAGGAGTGGAGCGGGAGAAATAAGGGTTGTTGGATTAGAATGGATGGAGGGCGGAGATCGGATCAGGGATCGGCAATCGGAGGAAACTGGAAGCGGTGCATTAAGTTTTTGCGATTGCGATTGGAGCAAGGTTGCGATTGCGCGATAGCTGTCGGATCAGGGTGGTAGATCGACGATCGGCATGCGATCGGAGGGGTGAATGGGAAGAAACAATGGGCACAATTAACAGGCGCGAACCGTTAGATCTATTAAAATCAAAGGAGGAGATTGCTTCAAAGGGCCGACAAACTTAACACTATCGCATCGGGATTTTCATGGTTTACAAAGGAAAATGAAGTTTCCACTCTGATTCTCCGATGTGATTAGCGCCCAGGCCTTAAGCGCTTGGGCGCAAGCGCGGGGCATATGGGGGAGTGGTTAAGGGGGCTGGCCGAAAAGGGGCTAAGCCTCATATGTGAAAAGTGGGTTTTTGGCCTAATTTCAATGCGTTTTAAGGCCGAAAGAAGGAAACGGTAGGGGTAATAAAGGGCCCTTAAACCAAACAAAGTGTGTTCGTGAGGTTAAAGGGGAAGATGGGATGATTTACAGGGTTAATGAGGAATTAAGGGAGGGGGGAATTAGTGAGGAAAACAGAGGTTTAATGGGAATAAGAAAAGATGGAAAAGGGCATTTTTGGGTATTCTTCTTCACGATCAGAGAGGCTTTATAATGGGACAGCAGTGAGGATTTATCAAAGGACAAAAGGCACAATGAGGCTTCAAGGATGATGGGTTTTCAGAGGGAATGCATTCCTTGAAGTCTCAAAAACATTTTAGCCCCCTGTTTTCTTGTTAAAAAATTCATAGGGGGCTAACATTGGCTACTCAAGGTTATCTTTAAAAATGACTAATGTTAACCATATGATCAACAATGGCTCCACCTGGGGACGACACGTTCATCCTTGGGCGTGTCGACAACTTCGCAGACCACCTGTTAATCTTTTGTGTGGACACCACTCTTCAACACCTTTTATTTTTCTCTTCATGATTCATCACGACACCCACATCATTCAAACAAAGATGAAAATAGAAAACATGTACAAGATAATACATCGCCTAATTTAACTTAACTCAGCGGTGTTTGAGGAACGACCATTTACCGGCATTTGTTGCTCCCTATAAATTTTCCAACCTTTAGCAAGGTTGCTCCCTTGTTCCACACCTAAAGGGTTTAACCGCAGGGCTTACCCCACCATGTTTTTCAAAACTTTTTCATATCCTATCTAAGCACTAAATCCCCAACCTGGCAACTTGGCGCGTTTCAAGGCGATGATCAAATGTCCTTCATCTTCTTCGATATTCATTTAGCCCTCCTGCATTTCACCTGGTTCTCGCGTTTATTCTAACTCACCAAATTGATTACCTTCAACACATCATCAAGTTCTTTCTGACTTTCTTGCTGAATCGGCCACCGGTAAGTGCCAATCGAGTAGGAATATCATGTTCTTCCCATATACTAATTCATACGAACTTTCCGTTGTTTCTTGTCATAACTTCGCGGCTCAATAGCTAATTTCAATCGAACTTAACATTTCTCGCTATAGCTTTTTAGCGTTTCTCACCATGTTTTTATTGAAGACCGCCAGCTATTTTCTTGTGGTACAGTTGCAGACATCTTCAGCGTAGTCACATACCATCGTTAAACTGAAACTTTACATACTTAAAGGTTCGTATTGTTAGTCACTATCTTAAAGGTATGGTACCTAAATCGATATGATATTTTTCCACAAATTTCATTACCACGATTCACAGTATCTTTATGTATAGCTTCCACCTACCTTCGAACAATATGTGTGCTTAATATCCACCTATGTCGCATCATTTCGATGAGGATGTATTTCGTCGATAAACACCCCATTGTCGGGAATGGTTCATCCACGTGAACAGGGATCATGGGCAGAGGTGCCAACTTCTGTCTTTCAACAAATCTTTGGCATTTGTCACAAGTTCTGACCTGGGAAAACACATCTCCAAAGAGTTTTTGCTAGAACAAACCAGCCTTCAGGATTTTGTGAGCAGTGGCTCTCCAACTATAATGATCCCCACAGATTCCTTCATGAAATTCGGCCATTATACTCTCAACCTCGTCTTCTGTGAGACACAGGAGCAGGATGCCTGAGGGATCTCGCCGGTACATCCAGCCATTGGCAACTATGTACTTCTATGTTCTCAACCTTAGTGTTCTGTATTTAGCTTTATCACAGCTAGGAGGGAAGCTGAGTGTTAGAAGATATTCCACTATCTCTTTGTACCATGGGCTGATGAGGTACTTCATATGTGTCTTATGAGTAGCTATCTCTACTCCCTGTTTCTCTTCTTTCTTCTCAGACTCCTCATTTTCTATCATGGACAGATTTATACCCAGAGCTTGACAGTTTGATTCGGACAAGATTTTGGCTAACCCTTGTCCCTTGATCAGTTTGGTAGGATGGATGTCTAGCTCATACTCTTGTATTTTGGCAATCCATTTCCCTCTTTTCCCTTCGCTATCTCCTTGGATAAGAATATCTTTTACAGCTACTGTAGGCACAAACGCAATGATATGGGACTGCAAGACATACATGTGAAATTCTTTAAGAGACTTCACCAAGGCATATGCCTGCTTTTCTAATATGTTATATTTCAGCTCTGCATCACGGAGCACCTGACTGAAGAAAGCGATGGGCTGCTCATACCCTTCTTCATTTTTATGCAATAAAACTCCTGCCACTGTATGAGGTGATGCAAATGAAAATATCATGAAAGGTTTTGCATAGTCTGGTCCAGCTAGCACAGGGGCTTCTACAAGGACATTTTTTATCCTAGAAAAGGCCTCTCGTGATTCCTGAGACCACTTTACCTCGTTATTTTTCTTCAGCATGTCAGTTATATGTCTAACTATCTCTGCATAGTTATGGATAAACCTCCTCAGAAAGTTAACGCGCCCTAGGAACACCTGAACCTCCTTTTTATTTATGGGAAGATAAATGCCATAATTTATAAATTCTACTCTCTTAGGATCTATTTTTACCCCATATTTGGTCACAATATGTCCCAAAAGCTTGCCCTCTTCCAACGCAAATAAAGACTTATGTGGGTTGAGAGAGAGGCCATACCTTCTGCACTTCTCGAAGGTTCTACGCAAGTGTTCAATGTGCTCTGCATCATCTTTTGAAACCACAGTAATGTCGTCTAGATATACCACCACAAACTTATCTTGCTCCCCAACAAAGGCAATGTCCATGGCCCTTTGAAAAGTGGCCCATGCATTAATCAACCCAAAAGGCATCCTAGCATACATAAACATACCCCATGGTGTGGTAAAGGCAGTCTTCTTCTGATCTTCTGGTAGTACAACCACCTGATTGTAACCTGAGAATCCATCCATCATCGACATCCGAGAAGCTCCTTCCACTTTCTGCAAGATGTGATCCGTCTTGGGCAGTGGATAATTATCCTTTAAGGATGCCCGGTTTAAATTTATCAACACATAGCCTTATTTCTCCATTCTTTTTTCAGACAGGGACTAGATTTTCCACCCACTAAGAGTAACTCAATGGCACAATTATTTTGACCTTCAATAACTTCTTAATTTCTTTCTCTATGGAGGGGAGCAACAGAGGGTTAATTTTTCTAAGCTTTTGCTTGTGCGGCTTCACATCTCCTTTCAGAGGAATTTTGTGTTGCATGATGCTAATATCAAAAGTTTTCAGGTCCTGATAAGACCATGCAAACACATATTTGTAAGACTAAAATAGTTTCTCGTAGAGCTCTTTATATTCTCCTAGTACTTTCTTGGATAGCCTCACAATTTTGGGGTCAGCATCAGTACCAAGATTTAGGTCTTCTACCTGATTTTATTCTACTACTTTGTTTGGCTGCAGTGGGACATCTTTCTTGTCAAACAATCTTTCTAGAGGCACCAGCCCTCTAGGTATAACGTTTCCCTTCAATTGCAACACTTTATGACCTGCCACCTTTTCCTCCCATTTGTTTTCTGAAAGGTCTTCAGCTTCTTCTTCTTCACAAACATCTATCTCCATGTTTGAGAATTCTCCGATTGTTTCCATAAATCTTTTCACTTGCTCTTCTTCCTCAAACACTTGCCAGCGCTTGATGTTATCTGGGATTAATGGCCGATAACGCACCTCAATTTCATATCTTAAGAGAGGGTTCTGAGGTGGACGGAATGTACTAGCAGCCACTGCAAGGGAATCAGCTATCATGTTTTGCTCTCTAGGCATAAATTGAATGTTAAATGCCAAGAAAAAAATTTCCACCAGGTCCCACACTTTGTTCCTATAAGCCCTCAGCCTAGGATGTCTGGTTTGACACTGATTCTTCACTTGTCTAACTACCAGTTCCGAATCTCCCAGAACCTTTAAACTCTGTATATTCATGCTTTTGGCTGTCTGTAACCCTAACAGAAGTGCTTCATAATCAGCCACATTATTGGTGGCTTCATATTCTAGCTTTAAAGACAATGGGACCCATTGGCTTGTAGGAGAAATCAATAATACTCCAGCCCCATTACCTTCTCTGGAATTTGCTCCGTCAAAATGAAGTGTCCATATTCCTGCTTCATTTCTCTCTAAGGACTGCTCGGTCTTAATCTAGCATAATGATGGTTCATGAGCATAATCTTGATCTTCTTCGAGCATCAAGCATGAGAAATCTCCCTCTTTACTATAGACTGGAGAATTAACTGAGCTGTCAGCTTTGGTAACTGTCTTGACAAATCTATATTCCCGGTACAACCTCCTCTCCTGGCCACCAAAAATCGAGATAGTAGCATAGGTCAAGTCCAACTTGATTGACCCACCAATTTTAGTCCCCCAGGACCTTGACAGCAACATGCCGAAGCGAGTTGGGATATCAGCCACCACGATGTCCATCACCACACTTTTGGCTGGGATCTGGGCCAAATTGACCACCAGATCCTTGATCATACCTAGGCATTTAACTCTTTTGGAATCAAATGAATAGAGATCTTTGTATGGATGGGTGATTTGTAGTCCTAGTTGTTCCATGACTGACAAAGGCAACATATTATGGGAAGCTCCTGAATCTAACATACAGTTATGTAATAGCAGGTCATGATTCACTAGAGACACATAAAAAGGAGGAGTAGAAGCATCTAATTCCTCAACGTGGGGGCCAAACACAACCATGGGTCTTTCTTCTTGAAGGTTGAGACTATATAGGATGTGTGCTGCTTCTGGAGGGAGCATGAAGGAAGTGACCTGGGACTGATATGTAGGCTGCTTTAACAATTCAGTCAAGGGAACTGGGATTTTGACCTTCTCAAGCTCCTTTTGTAAACTGAAGACAGAGGATGACTTATATACTAACATCTCTTTTGACTCTTTTCTTTGGATGAGGGGTTTGACTTCCTTTGTGACTAACTTGACAATAGGGGGAGTAACCACTTGTGAAGAGGAAGGAATTTGATCAGCAAACTGCAAAGATTCGTTAAGAGGCCTCTTACCTTTGTCTGTGGTCCTTTGAGCTATTGTCTCCTTCTGAGCAAATGCTTCCTTCTGGGGTGGCTCTTCTTCTTGATCTTGAGTACGAGTCCTTTTCCTAGAAGATCTGAGGTCATATCTTCTATTGAACTGTGCTTGCATGAAATCAACAAACTGATTACAATAGTCATCGATCTCTGGGTCTTCGGTGCTTTCATTAGCTCTTTCTTCCTCTTGTGATGGAATCTCCACTTCATCACCTTCTTGTAGGGGACATTCTACTTCGTCACTAGTTGAAAAAGCAAGGTATGCCTCCTCTTGCTCATAAGTGGTGTCTTCGGTGGGACCATCTACCTAACCTTCCAAGTACAGAGGGTGTGGTACCTGATCTTGTTGCTCCTTCCGTTCCCTTTGCAGTATCTGCAAGGGGGGTTTTCTATAATGAGAGTTGTAACCCCTATTTGGAGAATTCTGGAAATTCTTGGAGGATGAATTCTTGGCCTCTAGTTCAAGTTTGACCAGCTTACTTGAAAGATTCTTAATCATTTTGTTCATTTCCTCAATTCTTTCATTAGGTAAGTCTCTATCTTGGCTAGAGGTAGATACCTCCTCTTTGCCCTTTCTTCTAGCATCTTGTTCTGATTTTCCCTTAGATTTACTAGTGGAGGCAAAATTTGCCTCCAACTCTAGTGCATCTGTTTGAGCATCATCCAGGGTGGTGGGCTTTCTTTCTCTCAGAGAGAAACCGAATTCTGAGTCAAAAACGGCCACGAAAACAACTTTAGCAGCAGTTTGATGAGGTTTCATATCAGTAGGAAGGCTCAAATAGAATTTGTTAAACCTCTTGATGAACTCTGACACCCCTTCGTTATGTCTTTTATTGAGTGTGTTAAACTCAGTAAGACAATGTCCATGATCTTTTTTCTCCCCCCATTTTCTAAGAAAAGCATCTTCCATTCCTTCCCAAGTGGTGATGGAATGGTCTCCCAATGTCTTAAACCACTTTCTAGCTTCGCCATCAAGAGATTGAACAAACAATCTTAAGACTACATCTAGATTCTCCACATTAAAGTTCTCTGCAAAATAACAGAAGACCTCAAGATGTTTTTGAGCTTCAATCTCATTTTCCCCATTGAATCGGGGTAAGATTTTCAGATAGTCCTGTGGCATATCATTCAACACTTGAGGTAATGCCAGGGGGGCATATTTATTCAACAAGAAGCCAGGAATATTGGCCATTGGGGGAGGTGGAAGTAGTGTAAGGTTTTGGTGTGTAAAAGGAGGAGGAGGAGGTGGAAGTGAAGTATGAATGACAAAAGGAATGTATTGGACAATAGCTTGAGGTGTTGACGGGAACAACGGGCTGTTAATAGCAGATACTTCGATGACTTCTTTGACCTCTTCAACTTCAGGAGTAGGGTGAAAGGTGTAATATGTGGTATCCCTTGACTCAGCTTCATCTTTAATTCGAACACCTCCCCGGGGTGGACTATCTGAGTAGTAGTCGGTATCTCCCACAGTGGAGTCGGGACCTTGCACTTGGGCAACTTGAGAGGAGGAGGACGGAAAGTCTTCTAAAGAGAATTTAGGGATCTCAGTATGGACTGATTGTCTTTCCCTCCAACTCCTTTTATGTAGGATCTTCTCTGGGTCAGACATAGAAGGTGTCTTTGGCTGAGACGTATCTGACCTTAGGTGTGGCTTACGAGGAGCCAGGATTGCAAGTAAATTTTTCTGATAAATGAATGTGGAGTCGCCAAGGTGAGGGATCTACAACTCTCAACTCTTCATGCTCACCTTTCTGAAGAGTGAATAAAGATTGTGTCGAGACCCAGGGATTTAAATTTTCTTAACTTCGTTCCCCGGAAACGGCGCCAAAAAGATGTTGTCAACCCTAGAGACAGCCTTGAGTTGTGAAATACCAGTGCCTAGGACATCTTATACAGCAAGAAGCATATGATATAACATGGGAAGTTATCAGAAAAGGCTCTCATGCTATCTTTAGTAACAATATGGTTAATTTGAATGGGACCAAAACTTTCAAAAGCTTGACACAGGGAAAGCAATACAACAGAGACAAGGTGTGAAACTTTAATACAAGTGTATCAGACAATTCAAAGGCAGCTTACTGTAAAGAGGGTTGGGTTCTAAAATACCTCACAAAGATGAATAATTAGAAGGTGTTTACTATGTATGAAAGATTGAGATAATACTAACTGTCATTGAGATGATATCCATAAAAAATATCAACATGTAATGGGCTTACAAAATTAAGAATCCATACATGACAATAGTGTTTTAAAAATAACATCCCATAGAAGCTAACATAGCATAAGTATGGTTGGAGTGGAAAATGAAACAATATATCACGCCTGAGCCATATTTAAAGTGCCAGACAGTTTCTGATATAAGTATCGACTAGGATAAATTCATACCAAAACCAATGGGCTACTCGCATTCCAGAACATGATACAAGATAAATGGATGTGAATGAAATGAACAGCTAAACTATAACACATAGGAAATATTTACGAATTGTAAAGCACCAAGACCAGAATCCTCATTAAAGATAGAACTCCTCATCACTGAAACCCAACGGGCTCTTTTCATTCATATTAAAGCTTCAACCAAATGCATACAAAATTCTTTCACAACATGTTCTTCTGAAAATCTATAACCTGTTTTTCTCTTTAGTTGTTGCTTATATAGAAGCCTCAGAGACATGAGAGAGAAGATATTTTTGGGAAAAATATCTTCCTCGCGTGCTTGTAATCAGTTTGAGGTCTCCATCAAAAATAACCAAAATTCATGATGAGGAATAGGGGCATCTCCTCATTGACAGTTAGGCTCATGGCCGTTTTAAACAAAAATATTAAACAACAGTTTTTTATAGAAAGTAAAATGCAGGAGTGGAATGTGAATTCGACTCAAAATTTAAAAGTAACAAACTAAAATGAAAGTAAAAGGTCACTAGGGTCGAATCATAAATTAAAAATTATTCACTGACGAGATGGAGTAGAGGCGGTCGCTGACACAGGTGGTGGAACGTTGGTTGATGAGCTGGCGACCAGGTTGGCATACCGGGTGCATCTCTGCTGACTATCTGCTGCAGGTTCGGGCATTGTTGTGAATCCTTCCACCTTGATATAAGCTTCGGTGAGGTCGTCGAAACTTACATCGGTGGGGATTTTATGCTTTACCAAATGGAGGATAGCAAATTCTTGGCGGAGCGACGAAACAATGGTCTCAGCTTTTAATCGGGTGGTTTTACCTGAAAGTATATATGTCCGGTCCATCTCTTCCTAGAGACGTGCTTCGTACCCTGATAATGACTGTAACACGGTAGGAGTGGCGAAAGGAATGTTGTGGAGGCCTGTGGAAGCGATGGCGGAGCAGTGGAAAACTGATGAAAAACATGCGGAATGGGAAGAAACTAATGAAAATGAATGAAAGCGGGACCTTTGGATGGTGGGACCCGGCGGGTGGAGGGCGATTAGATGTGGTCCGTCAGATATCAGGAGGAGATCGATGGTTGAGATGCCGTGATGAAGTTAAATGGTTGCACGATGAACAAATATGCATGGAGGATGCGATGCAATGCAAACCGTCGATCTGGATCAAACGGATGATCACGATTGGATCGGGGGAGGCAGAGGGTGACGCTTTAAGGAACTTCCGATTGGCGATGCGTGATTGAGCGCCAGCCGTCCGATCTGGAACAAGATTGATGGCGGAGACTCAATCGGCGGGGAGACGGACGGGGGTAAAGGAGTGGAGCGGGAGAAATAAGGGTCATTGGATCAGAATGGATGGAGGGCGGAGATCGGATCGGGGGTCGGCAATCAGAGGAAACAGGAAGCGGTGCATTAAGTTTTTCTTATTGCGATTGGAGCGAGGTTACGATTGCGCGATAGCCATCAGAACAGGGTAGTAGATCGACGGTCGGCATGCGATCGGAGGGGTGAATGGGAAGAAATGATGGGCGCGATGAACAGGCCCGAACAGTTAGATCTATTAAAACCAACAACGGAGATTTCTTCAAAGGGCCGACAGACTTAACACTGTCGCATCGGGACTTTCATGGTTTACAAAGGAAAAATACGTTTCCGCTCCGATTCTCCGATGCGATTAGCGCCCAGGCCTTAAGAACTTGGGCGTGGGCGCGGGGCATATGGGTAAGTGGTTAAGGGGGCTGGCCGAAAAGGGGGTAAGCCTCATATGTGAAAAGTGGGTTTTTGGCCTAATTTCAATGCGTTTTAAGGTCGAAAGAAGGAAACGGTAGGGGTAATAAAAGGCCCTTAAACCAAACAAAGTGTGTTCGTAAGGTTAAAGCGGAAGATGGGATGATTTAGAGGGTTAATGAGGAATTAAGGGAGGGGAAAATTAGTGAGGAAAACAAAGGTTTAATGGGAATAAGAAAAGATGGAAAAGGGCCTTTTTGGGCATTCTTCTTCACGATCAGAGAGGCTTTATAATGGGACAACAGTGAGGATTTATCAAAGGACAGAAGGCACAATGAGGCTTCAAGGATGATGGGTTTTCAGAGGAGATGCATTCCTTGAAGGCTCAAAAACATTTTAGCCCCCTGTTTGCTTGTCAAAAAATTCATAGGGGGCTAACATTGGCTACTCAAGGTTATCTTTAAAAATGACTAATGTTAACCATATGATCAACAAGCTCAAAAAGGCTACAAATTGACCAAGCTAGGACTCTTTCTCCATTTCTCTCCTATTTGTCCTACAAGTTCACTAAACTGGCAAAACTAGCAACATTTTACTCCTTTGGAAGAACTGTCGAGCAACAATTTCGCACAGGGACGACAAAAATTATGCCAAAATTAGTGTGTTTTGTTGAACACTTTATCGAGCACATGTGCCCTAAATTATGCCCCTTTTCACAGTCATTTGGCACATAATATGGCTAGGGGCATGCACCAGAGGCCACACGCCCACCAACACTCCCCCCTTCGTCGATTTGTGCTCCATGTGGCTACGGGCTAGGCCTCGTGCCAACCCCTCTACTATGATCCCTTCGAAGACGATTTCATGTCGTTGAATGCGACCAGGGACCGCACTAACTGCTTGCCCCCTTCGCCTTGGTGCCACAGTTATATTAGGATCCATGTGACCCAGGGTTGGGGAAATGTGCCTCGCCCCTCTCGAAAATGCCATAAAAAAAATAAACTTAAATATAATTGTTACATGTTGTATAACAAGAACTGATGTGTGGTCTGTTGGTAACGCAGTTGGTTTGATCACCAGAGGTCACAAGGTTGACTCCCGTCGAGGTCTGTCATACCCCAAAAACACTTTTGGCACAAATACCGAGGGCCATGTGGCACCCTCCCATTACACCATGTGGTGCCTCCCAATTGGTCCACCCAAACACAATCAACCAATAAAATATGCCATTTATACTCATACGGGCATGCCATGTGTCTGCATGTGATTTGCCCATTTATTTGCCGTAAAACCCAATCAACTCGTTGACATAAATGCCATGTCACTATATGACCTACCCATTCAGTAGCCCAATCAACGCTGCAAGTTTACTTTTTAGTTAGTTGCCAAAAACCTTAGAAAGTGATAGCTTTCACATACGGTGTCGAATTGAGGTGATTCAAGCGTAATTGGAATCAAAACAATGAGATTTGTGATTTGGCACTACTTTCAAACTATTTTTAGCACTTCTATTTTTTAGCATATTTTTTATCTCCTAGAACATTCCTCCCCACTGGAAGATGTTATACCACCAAAAGTTGGTTTTACTCATCAAGTAAGTGGGGTTACAACTCTTTCACTTTTCTCATCTCAATCCACCTTGCTTTACTTGGATTGGTACCTTTGAGCCCCACTCGAAGGTACTCCACATTGCCTCTGCATGAAGTCTTGATTCTCTTGTCAAGTATTGAGTCTTCCTGCAACTCATCTAAATATTCAGGAGAAAAATATTCTATAGATGGAATCTGAACATTCTCTTCATGATCATCAATCGTTGTAGGCTCATACAATCTCAATTTTTCCACATTCACAATAGAATAAATTTGCATATAAGGTGGAAATCTAATTGGAAATCATTGTTATGAATGTTCTCTAAAATTTTTAAAGGACCATATATTATTAGTTTTAGCATTTTACCTTCACCTTGAAGTCTTTCCTTGTTGATGTACAACAAAACATTATCTCCCACTTGGAAATCATGATCAAGTCGATGCTTGCCATACCTTGCTTTGTATTTTGCTTTGATTTTCTCAAGTTTCTCTTGTACTCTTTGATGAATTATCTGAATTTGTTAAATGAAATGTGCTTTGTCCACATCACTATGTCCATCTACTGCAATATATTTACCAAATATGAAATCCAAAGGTCACTTTGGAAAATAACACAAACAAGCTTCAGTTGGAGATACTTGCGTAGATGAGTGCTTAGCACAATTGTAGGCATGTTGGATGTAACACAAAAGCTCATCCCAAAGTTTAGGATGCTTACCATGATATCCATGAAGAAGATGCACTGCTTTTTTTCTTACCACTTTTGTCTAGCCATATATTTGTGGATGAAATGTTGTGTTCTTCTTCAACTTATTGTCCATGAGTTCCCATAAACTTAACCAAAACTTCCCAATAAATCGAGAATCTCGATCACAAAAAATAGAAGCGGTCAACCCAAATTGAACCCAGACATTTTGGAAGAACATATTTGTGGTTTGTTCAGCGGTAACATGCCTCTTACATGGCATCAACACACACATTTTGCTTAAACGATCCGCAACAACATATAGATAATCATGAATATTCTTAGACATTGGTAGCCCCCCTACAAAATTCATATAAATACCTTCCCAAGGACGAGAAGGAATATGAATTGGAGTGTACAAACCCAATTTCCTATTGCTAGGCTTGCTATTAGCACACATGGAACATCCTCTTACATATCTTGAAACACTTTCATTCATGCGAGGCCAATAGCAATACCTCTGAATTTGTGCAATTGTTTTGCCTACACCAAAGTGACCAACAATAAGAGAAGTGTGGGCTTCCCTTATGACATTGACTCTTTCACCCCGTGGAACACATAACTTTCCAAGATGATACAACAACTTGTTATGAACATGATAATCCAACTCTTCAACATGATTGCCTTGAATAAAAGTTGCATAAATATTTTTAAAATCGTCATCTTGAGCATATTGTTCAATATAACTTTCATGCATGATTGAGTTATGGTTAATAATGACATATGCATTAACAATAGGCCTTGATAACATATCAACAACTTTGTTGTATATACCTTTATTGTACTTGATTACCAAATGAAATTGTTGTAGAAATTCCATCCACCCGAAATGTCTAGCTTGTTGTAGCTTGGATTGCGATTGTAAATATTGCAAAGGTTGTTGTTCAATATGAATAATCATTTATTTACCCATCAAATAGTGCTTCCATTTCTTCATGCTTTATGCCAAAGGATACAACTCTTTATCATAAATTGGATATTTAAATACTGCATTAGTAAAGATTTCATAATGATAACAAATAGGGTTACCATGTTGCACCAAAATTACTCCCATGGCATAATTGTTTGCATCAGTTTGAATCTCAAATGGCTGCTTAAGATCTCGAAGTGCTAGAACTAGTGTTGCACTGGTTTTCTATTTCAATGTGTCGAAGGCTTTCTGTTGCCTGCCTCCCCACTGAAAGACCTATTTCACACTTGTCAAAGCATGCAATGGTCTTGCAATATATGAGAAGTTAGCAATAAACTTTCTCTAATATTGGGTTGCTCCCAAAAAGATCCTAAGTTTTGTTACATTGTTGGGTTTAGGTAAATTCAGAATGACTTCAACTTTTGAAGGATCAATCTTCAATTCAACCCCTTCTACAATATGGCCCAAATAAACGAAAGAGGTTTTCTCAAATTCACGCTTAGACATTTTCGAATACATTTTTTCTTTCTTCAAGACATCCAAAAATAGCTTCACATGCTTGACATGCTCTTCACAAATCCTACTGAAAATCAGAATATCATATAAGTAGACTAAGACAAAATCATTAAGGAATGGTCTCAACACATCATTCATAACTCTCATGAAGGTTGCAGGTGCATTGCAAAGCCCAAACAACATAACTAACCATTCAAACAAACCTTGTTTTGTCTTGACATCAATTTTCCAAATATCATCTTTAGTAATCCTTATATGACGATAACCGCTTCTCAAATATAACTTAGTGAAATAAACAACATATTTTAACTGATCTAGAAAATAATCAATGCGAGGAAGAGGATATTGTTTCTTTACTGTGACTTTGTTCAAATCTCTAAAATCCACACACATGCGTCATGTACCATATTTCTTTGGAACAAAGACAATAGGAGACCCACAAGGAGATGTGCTAGGCCTAATGACCCCTTTGTCAAGAAGCTCTTGAATTCGCTTGTTGATTTCTGCATCCTCCAAAACTGACATCATATACATGCCAATGTTTGGAAGTGGTGCATCCTAATGCAAGTGAGTCTCATGTTGTATTCCTCTTTTAGGAGGAAACTCTTCAGGTTCCCGGAAAATCTTGTCATAAGTGTTAATAAATTCAACCAAATTCATGCTTGAGTTTAGAATCACATCCTTTTAAAGTTCCATATTCAACAGTATATTTAGATTTAATCATCAACAACACAAAATTCTTACTAGTATTTACAAGACTTCTCATTTCACCAACACTTACAAGAGATAAGCTCGTCTTCTTGTGATGTACTGCTCTAACAATATACTCAACTCCATATTTAAAAAGATAATATTTTTTCTCATGGAGATAGAATATGGATTTTTGATCATACATGTATGGACTCCCTAAAACAATCCCACATATGTCAAGTGTTACAACATGAAGCTTTATCTCATCAAAAAAATTTGCAATGATGCGGAATTTGAGTTCACATTTACTTGTCACTTGCAATTTGGCATCATCACATACCCAACCTGAAGGTTAATGTTTAGAATGAGGTGTAGTTTTTTATATTTAGTTTCTTCATAGTAGCTTCAGAAATAAGGTTGAATTGGGATCCACTATCAAATAAGTATCAACTTTAGTATGTTTTGTAATGACCCTTATATGAAAAAACTCACTTCTTTATTTATCATTTCGAGACTCAATAGGATTACTAGAAGAACTAGTACTTGCATTAGAAGATTTACCTTGAATTCCCATGGTCGTTATTTTGGTTTCATCACCTGAATCAGATCCCAAATCTTGTTGAGTTGTTGCGGCAGTCTTTTGTTTCCCATTGTTATTGAACTTCTTTGGTCTCATTTCTGGATGTAATTTCCAACAGTGGTTTTCACCATGGCCTTCTTTTGAGCAATGTTTGCAGTTAAGTTTCTCTCCCTCTCTCTTAAATGTAGCATTATTTTTTCATTTTCCTTTAAACTTCCCCTTTCCTTTGTCTCCAGACTTGGATGGTTTCTTGTTAGTCTCTTGATGAAAATTCTTGCCTCTAGCTTCTAAATGAGTTGCCTGAACGCATACTTCATCTAGATTAGTGGGATTAAACATAAGTATAATATGTCTCGAATAACTATGTAATCCACCTATGAGCATGTCCTTTTGGAGATCTTGGAGGAGTGTGACTAGGTGTTGAAGGAGGTGAGGATGGAGGTGACATAGGAGGTGGAGGCTTACTCCCTTCACTACCATTACCTTTTGGATGATTTGAAATCTCTCCTTGCAACCTTGTTGTCCTATCATTGTACAACAGTTTCACCATTTCAGACATGTCATAGAAAGCATTTATGAAATCTCTCCCATCCTCAAACATCAACTCTTGTCCTTCTTCATGTGCCATCACTGGTGAAGTTCTTGGATTTTGTGACCTCCTTGAACCAATTTGAGGATTTGGTTATTCGGGCACTCCTTCTCCTCTCTTCAACTTAGACCTTGTAATCATTCGAAAACACTTGAAAAAATAGTTAAACCTTCAAAAAACCTTTCTCTGATACCAAATTGATCTGAAAGTAAAAATTGAAGGTTTCTCGAAAAACTTTGCAATATAGTTGATGTCTTGTGGCCAATGGATTGAAATTGAAAAAGCACTTAAAGTTAGTATTTTTTAGTTAGATTTCAACCAGAGAAGAATAAACAACATGCAACACCACAAAACAACAATTTGATGACGGGGTTCACCCCTACTGGGCTACGTCTCAAGGTCTAGCTTCTAATGTTGGCCCTTTATATTATATGCTCAAAATGTAAATTACTTCAACATAAAATGCTCGAATCACCAAAATAATGCTTCCATTGTGTCTAGAACACCCCAAAACCCTTGTGTAGGTCTTCTTGGGCTCAAAAAGGTTGAAAAATGACCAAGTTAGGAACCTTTCTCCATTTATCTACTATATGTCCTGGAAATTCACCAAACTGGCAAAATTGGCAACATTTTCCTCCTTTGGAAAAACCGTCAAGGGACAATTTTGCGCGGGGATGGTGAAAATTCCTTTGAAATCAATGTGTTTTTTCGAACACTTCACTGGGCACCCGCGCCCTAAATTCTACCCCTTTTCAAGGTCATGTGGCACATAATATTGCCAAGGGCACAGGCCAAATTCCACGTGCTCATAGACTCTCTGCCCTTGTTCGAGTTGTGTTCCATGTGACCGTAGGTTGGGCCATGTGCAAGACCCTTTACTCTAAGCCCTCTATCGACAGTTACATGTTGTTGAATGGGATCGAGTGCTAGGTTAACCGCACACCCCCTCCGCCTCCACGCCATGGTTATATGAGGAGCCATGTGACCTAGGGCTGGGGCCATGTGCCCCAACCCTCCCGCAAATGCCATAACAACGGTAATTTAAGTATAAACATTACCCACTATATAAAAATAACTTATGTGTGGTCCGTTGGTAACGCAGTTGGTTTTCTCGCCAAGAGTTACGGGGTCAACTCCCGCCGAGGTCGGTCGTACCCTAAACACACTTTTGGCACAAATAAGGAGGACAACGTGGCGTCCTCCCATTGGGCCATGTGGCACCTCCTGATTGGTCCACCCAAACACAATCAACCAATAAAAATCCACCATTTTTCCTCATACGATCATGCCATGTGTAAGCACATGGTTGCCCATCTATCTGTCGTAAAGCCCAGTCAGCTTGTTGACGTCAGTGCCATATCATTGTATGTCTTTCCCAGTCAACCCTATAAGTTGACCTTTTAGTTTTTTTCCCAAAACTTCAGAACACGTTAATTTCACCTATGGTGTTGGATTTAGGCAATTCAAGTGTCGTTGGCATCAAAACAATGATATCTACGACTTGGCATAAGCTTTTGAACCCATAAACTAAGAAGGTTTTGGGGTTTAAAGAAATGAAAGACGTTGTCAAACAAGAAGTCTTATTGAGGGGAAAAGAACAAGAAAAAATATAGTTTGAATTGAAGGATGATGGACCAAACTCTACATAAAAACTAGAATAAGAAGAAGAAGAGGAACCTTGTACTTTTCTATTAAGGAGATTGGTTTGGGAAAGAAGGCAACCAGACAAGTATACTCCAATTGATTTTCATTCTAATTTTGCTTTATATATTATTGATGTTGATCCTATAACTGTCATAGAGGTAATAGATTCAAATGATGGCAAACTTTGGAGAGGAAATTGACGTTGGTGAGACTTTTTCTCTTGTTGCCAAGTTAACTTCTATTATATTTCTTTTATATATTTCTTCTACTTTTGATTTTGAAGTAGAACATATGGATGTGAAGAAAATGTTAGGATATTCCGACACATAGGAAATAGTTAAGTATAAATTGGTCTAGCGTAGAGTTTGGTAAACTGTGTTTCTTTATTATGTACTTTTGTAACTTATAATCTGATGGTCACGATATGTAGTGATTCGATGATTCATTCTCTCCTCGGTATTACCGACACTTGATATGTGGTTTGACACCTGATTGGTCCATGATCTCTATTTAAAGAGCATGAATGGTCATTTGTTTGATGACCGTTTATGAACGAAGCTTATGTAAATTTTCTTTATTTATATTAATAAATTGCCTGAAGTGGGTGTGTTGGCTCAAGCCGTGGATCGTTTCCCTCTTCGAGGGCTTTAACGACGTCAAATAATGGTGTATTGATCTGTGATCTGTTTATGAGCAGCAAACTTTGGTGTTTGATCTAAGGAACTTACCTGTAAATTTTTACATGGCATCAGAGATGTTTGAGGGTCACATCCGTTGTTGATCCAAATCCAAAGTTGGTTTTAACCGCATGCGACTACCGTTTTCCAAATCTATTGTTTCTGACCACTTTCATGCCGGGAGAACTGCTCTGTTGTGTCTGGAGCCTCTGTTATAGTGAGGAACCCCTTCGTTTCATGTGAAAAGGTTTTTGGGTTCCCTAGCTGTGTCATTTTAGATCTGGAGGTATAAAGTATTTTTTGAAACTATATTTAATTATCCTTCTATTTATTTCGATTTATAATCCTTTTTTTTTTAATTACCGAATCTATATCCTCTTCTCTGCGTATGCTCTGTGCTCTACGCTATGTGCGACCTGGCAAACCAGAAACAAAAAGACGAGAATTTTCTCCTATGTATGCTCTTTCCCCATGACTTTGTGCGATCTCGAGAAATAAAAAATAACGAGAAAAATATATAGTTGTCGGACGGACTAATCGGAAATATAACAAGAAGTTGGAATTGTATTTTTCTTGTTTGTTGTTTGTGTGGTTGTTTATTGCAAATATATATATATATATATATATATATATATATATATATATATATATATATATATATATATATATATATACTAGCTCACTAAAGTTACTTTATGAGAATAGAGGTCTTGGGTTCAAGTCTCTTTATCAAGTTATTTTTTCTATAAAAAAATTTGTCAAACTATTTTTTCTAAAAAACATTTGTCAAGTTATTTTTTCAAAAAACAAAAATTGTCTTTTTTTAAAAGACACGTGTAACTTATGTTTTAAAGTTATTTTATGTAATAGTGTTTTTCACCCATTATAAAAAGTGAGACACTTATAGTCTAAAGTCACTTTATCTTTTATCTAATTTACGCTCTACTTCGTCATTAGTTCATAAAGTAACATTGTAAAATTTACTCTCACTTATTTATAAAAATGGGTCACATAAAATAGTTTAAAAAAAAAAAAACTTAATATATTAAGTTTGGAAAGGGGAATAAACTTTTTTTTTAAGAAGTACAACTTCATCATCAACTTTCAACCTATCACGTGACTACTTGGCATCTACTTCAACATTTTAAAAAATGCATAACTTCTTCATCTGGAAGCCGTTTTCAGCGCTGTTTTTTTTTAACTGGCCTAATTTTTTGAGATCTTTCCATTGAAGCAGCTGGTTTCAACCTTTACAATTTCAGTTTTTAAAAATGAAAAGTGCATGCCTAGTTATTCTTAACAACAACAATTATTTCCAATGGCTATCTTACATGGTAGACTTACTTAGAAGTAAAAGACTTTATAGAATAGTCTCATGACTAGAATCTAAACCTACTGATGAAGATAAAAAGGCTAAATGGGAAAATAAACAAGATCAAGCACGAGAGTTGATAGGAATGTCCATTTCTCAAGATATTAGATTTCATATCCAAGAAATTGACTTCCCTGATGAAACTATGAAAAAACTAAATACTGATTTTTGCATTCAAAATGAAATCAAATCCCACCAGCTTGAAAATGAATTGCTTACTTTCGATCCCAATAATTTCTCCTCTATTGAAGATTTTTTGTCCAAATTCAAGACCCTTAGACTTCTCCTAGAAGGTTCTAAGGTCAAAAAGGAATATGGTAGTCTTATCTATTCCATTCTTACTAAGTTAGGTCCTGCATACTCTGTATTTGTTTCCACCTTCCATTCCACTAGAGAAGCCCTCATTTCTCAAGGAACACCCTACAAGTCCCCCTCTTTTGATGCCTTTTGTGATTCTTTGATAAGAGAACAGGAAAAACTCTTACACCTTGGTCTTATTAATACTGGAAACTCTTCTAAGAATGCCTTAGTAGCCCAGCAACAACCAAATCAAAATAATCTTAAGAAGCAGCATCCTAAAAAGAATGGTCATAAACCAAACAAGGGTCTTAAGCAATCTCAACCACAAACTGGAAAGAAAAAAAGAAAGAAGAAGAAGCTGATAAGGCAAATAAAAAAAAAGGGAAGAAGACATATAGACATTGCAACTTTTGTAATCGTGATGGCCATGTAGCGTCAAAATGTTTTAAGAAGATGGAAGTCTTGGAAGCAGCAATGAAGAAACACAACATCCATTTGGAGAACTCTTCAACTTCATTTACGGGAATGACACTTTCTACATGTGGTTGTCAAGCATCAAGATCTGGTTATGCATTGAATGTATCTTCTTCTTCTCATTCTCGTGAGTGGATCAATGATTTTGGAGCCTCTTACAACATGGAAAAAATAAAGCCATGTTTTCTTCTTTAAATGATTGTAACAACAAAAATATTTATGTTGGCGATGATAGATCTCTTAGTGTTGTAGGGCCTAGAACCATTCATCTAGATAATGGTAAGTTTAATGATGTATTATGTGTTCCTACCTTGTCGTGCAACCTTCTCTCTGTTTATCGGATAACTCATTCAGGTGAAGGGAAAACTGTAGAATTCTCACCTCATAATGTTGTAATTAAAGACCTAACAGATCCTAGACATATTTTA
This sequence comes from Pinus albicaulis, assembly GCA_034641835.2. Lineage (NCBI taxonomy): Eukaryota > Viridiplantae > Streptophyta > Pinopsida > Pinales > Pinaceae > Pinus > Pinus albicaulis. The sequence goes on along the minus strand of CM076575.1, from coordinate 803,077,913 downwards.
GCTATTGGAATTGTTGATGATTCCACAAAGTTGTATAAGTTTGACAACTTTGGGTCATCATGTCTTCCCTCCATTTTTTTTGCTCATAATGATAAAGTGAGCAAACTTTGGCATGAGTGATTTGGTTACTTAAACTATCACTCTCTTCAAACTCTATGTAAATAAAATATGGTGATAGGTCTTCCTATGGTATCTTGCTGCGATGTTGTTTGTTCCAATTGTGTACTCGTAAAACATCATCAGGATAGTTTTGACAAACGTACCTCTTGGCACGCTTCAACCCCTTTGCAGCTCGTGCATAGTGATTTATGTGGTCCACTTCCAGTTGTTTCTTTCTCTAGCTACAAGTACTTCTTAGCTTTCATTGATGATTTTTCCAGATGCACTTGGGTATACTTCTTAAAACTAAAGAGTGAAGTTTTTAACATGTTCTTTGCCTTTAAGGCCTTTGTTAAGAAACAATCTACACATCAAATTCTTAAGTTAAGATCTAATAATGGAGGAGAATATATTAACAACAAATTTACCAACTTTTGCGCTGAGCATGACATTCAATTACAACATATTGTTTCGTATACTCCACAACAAAATGGTGTAGTTGAAAGGAAGAATCACACTCTAAAAGAAATGGATAATTGTATACTTTAATCTAAGGGACCCAGTCTTAATTTTTGGGCAGAAGTAATTAACTGTGCAAATTGCATAGTAAATCACACTCCTACTAAGGTTTTAAGGAATATCACTCCAGAAGAAGCCCGGAGCTCAATCAAACCAGATGTAAGTCACTTTCGTGTTTTTGGAAGTGGAGCTTGGGCCCATATTCAAGATGAGCAACAGAAAGTCTTAGAACCTAAGAGTGAAAAATGCATTTTTGTTGGATATTCTGAAGATGTCAAAGGATATAAACTTCTTCAACCTAAATCCAAAAATGTAATCATTAGAAGAGATGTAAAATTTGATGAAAATATATCAGCCTACGAGCCTAGTTCGACAGGTGTGCCACCTTTGGCTTGCGAGCCTGATTCAGCATATGTGCCACCTTTCTCTATCTCTTCTACTTCTGACATCATTCCTTTTACTTCAGATGATGACAGGGAGGATAACAATCCTCCTCTACCTCCTCAAGATCTTCCTTCAGTTCCATAGCTTCCAAAATGGGTCCGCTCTACTCAGGATGCAACAAGTTCTCTTACAGGTTACCCTGCAGATTAACATCATACACGTTTTCAGTTCGATAGAGATTCTTCCTTATTAGCTCAAGTTCCTAAAAATCATGATCTAGATACCTTTGAAGAAGCTCTAGTTCATCCAAATTGGGATGTGACTATGAATGAAGAATATCGTTCCTTATTGGCAAACAATACTTGGGTTCTTGTTCCTCTTCCAAAGGGAAGAAAACTTGTCAAATGAAAATGAGTTTACATAACAAAGTTTGGACCATATGGAAAAGTGGATAAACATAAAGCTCATCTTGTTACTAAAGTATTTTCACAAGTTGAAGACATTGACTATACTAAAACCTTCTCCCTTGTTCCAAAATGAATTATATTTGCCTTTTTGTTGGAACAGGGTCCTCCAAAGGCTGCGAATTGGGACAGTTTTGAGAATTTTTGTATATTTTTGGCATATTTTAGTCTAGCGCAGGGGTTTTGGGGTGGTTCAAAGCTCCGAAAGCATTGTAATGGGTCAAAGGGTAGACCTAGAGTCCGCAAACCATAGTTTGTGGACCACAAGAAATATTAGGCTAGATCGTTATAAATAGGAGGACATTTTGAGTCAATAGAATGCATGAATCAAGATTGGTGCGAATTACAAATTAGTACATCTGTTTGGGTTATTTGGGGAAAGGACTCCTGCTGGCTGTGTGCACGGAGATCCTCAATCTTGATGTGTGTGGACCCTGTTGCTATGTGCACAGGTTGGGTTTTGGGTATTGTAAAAGGATCTGAAGGATTAAAGAAAGCGAAGGTTGTTGGAATATCTGAATCTATTAATGAGAATCTATGATATCTACTATGCTATGCATGGTTATGTGTTAAGCTACGAAAGTAACTGTGTTATTTGCTTATGTTGGGTTGACATCTAATCTAGATCTGTCTATTATACTTTATGCAAGAATATATGTGATAATTGCGTTATTGTTCTGTGAATTTATGATCTGTTGATTACTGTGATTATAATTGGTATTGTGTATGTGGATGTGAAGGGATCTATAGATCTTTGTTCTGTGATATACGATATGGTAATTGTGAAGTCGAACGCAGCTCTGCTTGACTTACCCACCCTCTCCCAGGGTGCGGAAACCTGGTTCCAACACCCTCCCATACTGCTTCAGGTGATACTTTGGCCTATGCAAGCAGGTCACTGCCGAAAGGGCCAGTAGTATAGGGGTTTCTTGGCAAACCTTAACCTCTGAACCTGGGTCAGGACCACTCAAGCCAACAAATGGTTCCGTTGCCGGGACCGGGAGCATTTTGAGAGAGGGATCGGGTAATGCCAAGGTCGTATTGGAAACCTCAAAGAAAAGAAATTGATGAATGGTTTGAACAGCAAGTTCAAGAATTCACAGTAAAAGAAAAATGCAGTAAGAGGTTGACCACTGAAGAGTGGAAGAATAAGTATATTTTCACAGAGATCTACGGGATCTTCTTTGTAACAATTGTGATCGAGCTCCAGGAGTGGCTCACAAGGTTGGTTGAATTTCATAAGTGTTGGAGGGACGAGCAGGTCACGTAGTGGACCTTAGAATTAATCCAACAGTTAGAGAAGACTGATAACACCATCACTCGCACGGTGGACCACTGGGTGGACAGTGTGCTAAGAGGGTTTGTGACATAATTTTCCATCGATCAGTTCATCTCCTACTCTGAAGCAGAGCGAAGATTCTTCAAGGGTTTCCGGGGTAAGTTTTTGAAGACCTTACCATTGCTAATTAAGATATTACTGTGCGAAAAGAGTATTCTATGTAGCCACACCGAATGAATGACCTTTGATCTGGATGGGAGTACGACACGAAGTGGCAAATACTATTGGACCAACCAAGAAGGAGATAGATCTGTCTACAGTCCGGTAAGAGAACCAGTTGCGTAGAGTCCTCCAGCCACACCACTTTCAAACCAGCATAGGGGTAAGAATTCACCTACACCTTCGCCGCCACCGGAAGATGACATGGATGCACACATGAAGTTGCCTACCTTTAAGGGTGTGGGAGATGAAGACATGGGTCAGTTCTGGTTTGTCGCAGAATCGGTATGGACTGTGCAAAACGTAGCTAGTGATGTGGTGAAGAGGGCACAACTGTCCCTTGCCTTCGAAGGAAGAGCTTTGGACTGGTACATGGGATACATCGGCCAAAATGCGAACGCAACCATTGAAGAGATTAAGAATGCCTTAAAGCAACGGTTCAAGAAGCCTAAGTCCCACTCTCAAATAGTGGTTGATCTAAAGGATTTCAAGCAAGGGCCTTATGAGTTTTTGTGGGAGGCCGATCGACGACTGAACAAGGTGATAAGAGAAGGAGGATTTCAGTATAATGACAGACAACACACAGAATGGTTCATTGCGGTGCTGCTACCTCACCTGTGCATACCTATGGGTCACCAAACTTTTGAATCATAGGAAAAAGCCTTGTAGGTCGCTAGGAAGTTAGAAGCTGCACCCAGAGATGATACCCAGCTGGGCGTCCAACAAATCCAAGGACAATTGGAGGCGATGCACATGGAGATCCAGAATTTGCGAAAGGAGCAAGGAGCAGAGGCTAGCCCTGAAAGATGGTGCATACGTTGCAGGACGAATGGTCACGCCAAGGATAACTTCCCTCTGTTAGCAAACTATATGCAGGCCGAGGGACCTATTCCGTTGCACCCTAGGGAATTTGCAGGATCAGGTGGGTCGGCGCTATGGTGCGATGATTGTCACGTTGCGGGGCTGCATGACACAAACCACTATCCCCGCCTTGCTGCGTATGTCCTAGAAGTAAAGCAACAATGGTGCAGGTTCTACAAGTCAGTAGGACACGATGAACAGAACTGTCGGACATATGATTTGATGATCGATCGAGGGAACCTCTATAAGGTACAGTCGGATCCCTCTCGAGCACAGGTGGCTCCCCAGCTAGGGGCAGGGGAGGCAGAAGAGGTGCAAGCGCGGGTCGGAGACGAGGGCAACTAATCTGTTATAATTGTGTAGAAATAGGACACTTTGCCAAGGACTATCCAAACCCTATAAGGCAGTCCTGCTAGTATTGTAGATAGTTGGACCATGTGATTGAAGACTGTCCAATCTTGATAGCAAAGATGCAGGAGAAGTAGATGACACCTACGCAGAACGTGCAAAAGGTTAAGGTTGAATTGTGAGACAAAGATCCAAGCGTGAATGTCGTAACACACAGTGGGATGGCCACCGAGGGGCCTGGGGAGAAGACTGCGATCGAACCTCTGATCTGACAAGTAGTTATCAAGCAGGAAGGTTTGGATCTAAAAAAGGAAAAAGAAGCATTTTTCGCAACTCGCAAAGACTTTGCTGAGGCAGAGGCATCTACTTCGCAGCCACCGGGAGACCTCAAGGAAGATGAGGAGGTCAAACCCTTTTTACAGGCATGTATGAAGCTGTTGCGCAACCCAAAGGTTGTGGAAAATCTTCAGGCATCAATAGATAGCTGCGTAGCACGACCTAGCCCCCCTCTGGAAATCAAGGACACACACAAACTATATAGATATAAGAAACACACTGGTAGGGAGATACGGTTGACTGCGCAGATTGGTGATTACGAGATGGATCAGGTTATTTTGGACCTAGGGTCAGATGCGAATGTATTACCTAAACAGACTTGGCAACGAATGGGGGAACCTAAGCTGGAATGGTCCACTATCCAGCTGCGTATGGCTAATCATCAGAAGATTATACCTTTGGGGAGATTGCCAAAGATTATGGTAGATATCGCAAGGGTCAAGGTCCGGGCTGATTTTGAAGTAATTCAGATTGTAGAAGATGCAGACCCCTACCCTGCGCTCCTAGGCTTGGATTGGGGCATTGATATGGGAGGCATCATGAACCTAAGGAAGAGAAGCATGGTATTTGAAAATAATGGTACAAGGGTGATAGAACCATTAGATCCCGCGGAAGGCGAACGATACACAGAGTCGGTGCAAGACAAAGAGGATGTCGATCACATCTATAAGTTGACTACGCGGGGTGAATATTGGATCAACCCCACGGCGGATGGAGTACTCTGCTTGGAAAAGGACAGTGAATGCTTCTCCGACTTTGATGGGGAGATAGAGAATTGGCAAAATCGGTTACATGATGTCTCTGCGTTGCGATGTCTTCGGGTCACAAAGGACTTCTGCTGCGTTTCCTCAGAGGTAAGAGACCTACCTTATTTTGATGGTTCTGGTAATATTAAGGAATTTTAACGAGCATTTAAAGCTGAGATTCCAAGGGAACGAAGGCTATGGGCCCTTAATCTAGCCATGCGTGGAACACCTGCGCGATGGTGGGAGACGCATGAGGAGGCGTTCCAGGATTGGAAGGAGTGTTGGGATATGATGATCCTACGATTTGAGGCCCCAGCTGACGTACGAGTCAAGACGTTCCTTGGGCCAGAAGACCTACATGAATATCTATTCGCTTGGATAGAACAGTGGTGCGACAGGACTACCGAAGAGTGGGTTCATATGTTTATTCATGCCCTGGGACCACTTCCCACTGCATGGTACTTAGATGCGTAGCTACATCAGCGCACCCACCACTGGGAGACTTTGAAGGATGAATTTCTGGGAACATTTGGGTTAGTAGGCGGGACATAGGCGCTTGACACAGCTCTGCAAGACATTGACACTGTAGCATGGGGTGAATTGCACCTGTATGTTGCACCTGAAGTGCCCACCTGGGAAACGTGGGTACCAAGCATGGTCAACTACCACAACCTAGCCCCAAAAGAAGGTAAGGATGATCCACAAGTTGTTTCTGACTCAGAATTGGACGAGATGCGCACAGTTACTGGACCGCTCAGGCTGCGAACGGGTAGCATTGAGACGCACCCCACATTGGCTAAGATTGGGGGTGTGGATACTGGAGGCAGAGTTATCATATATCCAACAAATCCTACAACAAGGGAACAACTACGTTCAATTCTCGGCCACACAAGTTATTACAGAAAGTTCATTCGGGGGTATGCACTGATCACAGCACCTCTGAAAGACTTGCTTATGAAGGAGGCCTGGTTCTATTGGGATGACATATGTCAGGCAAACATGTCTTTGGTTTTGAAGTACCTAGGGATCAAGCCTGTGTCGGGGGAGGATGCACAGGAGGTGCAGGTGTTTAACCCAAGCGTAGCAGGTATGCCAAGCGCACAGGAGGTGCGAAAACTAGCCGTTAGCACAGTAACATCTGGTAAAAATCAAAAGTTACCGTTGAAAGGAGTGGCCCGCTGGCATTTAATGGGGCAAATTTTGGGGATATTTTATCGTTTACCTGATGGTAAGTTCTAGGTGAAGTTTACCCTACCGTTGGACAATCACAGACACTATAAAAAGGGTAGGATAGCTCAAACAAGGGTTCCGTCTCACTTGCATAGCTTGTACTTATCGTCTTTGTCTCGAATGAACTTGAGCTATAATATTTGTTGGGTCTGCACTCTCCCTTTCATGTTTGATCAACCTCCTCCTTTTGACAGTAGCCACCTAGAGTTGGGATTCATTTTATGCGCTAGGATGACGGCCACTAACACTGCTGAACCCTCGGCACTTACAGACCCAGAAATTGAGGAAGTAATGGAGATTGGGTCTGAGGATGAAGAATTTCTCTCGACGTTGGTCACAAGGAAGGGAAAAGAGAAAGCACAGGGCTCAGGGAAGCCCCCGAAAGCTGCGAAATGGGCTGCGGGGAAGCCTAGGACTTCCCCAAGGCATGCCAAGTCCTCGCGAGCAACGCCTCAAACTCAGGCTGCGCAGGAGGAAGCCCAGCCCGCCATTCTGATCAACTTGTTACCTCCCTTCATTCAACCACGCAAGCCCTCGATGCGCACACCAAAGAACCTCGACTGGATGATTACTTATTTGCCGACGCCACTAACCCCTGGAGAGGTCCCTGTCCTTAGCGACCCTTGCGGAAGGCTCCATGAGGTCAAATTCAAAGATCACGACTTGGCGAATTATGAAGCCTTCCCTGAGTTGGCCCCCACATTGTACTTCAACACGATTTATGTGAATGATGGGGTCACAGTCGTTCCTCAGCACTGGGTATGTGGATTGGCTGGATCCAGGCTCTTGAACCTGCTGCGGATGCCCCACTTTGGCCACTACAACGTCACGGATTGGCTAGCCGGACAGTTTCTCGCCTTAATTCACGATGGCTTCTTATGGATTCGGGACATAGTTCCCATTGACGCTGCGTTGGTTCACGGAATTCCTAGCCTTCCCATGAACGAGCTGCACACTATGGAGCGTGTGGGCAAGAAATATAAGAGGGAAACTGCTGAATATGTGCATCAGACCTACCATGTGGAAAGGAATACACGGGGCTTCGTCATCAAATCTATCAGTGACCCCGCTACATAGATGGGTACCATGTTATTATCATGCAAGATAATGTGAAAGTGCCAAGTCGCAACCATCCCTCCTTATGTCATTCGGTTAGCAGGTCAGTGTGCGAAGGGGGTCTACCTCAATTGGGCCCAATACTTATGCGATGAGTTCTTGACCAATGTCCGCGAATCTCAGGAGCAGGGAAAAGCCTTTTTCTATACCTGGCTACTGTTCCTTATAGCCCTAGTTGCCTGGGAGGCCCCTGTGAAGTTGGTCATCCCGAGCTCACCCCAGATATGTGCGAAGGGGCTTAGTATGCCCATTTGTTGGATTCCAAGGACGTGTAGTGCATAGAGGATAGCCAAGTCTTCTGGGTCCTCTTCCATAGTAGCGTGGCAACAGCCATCAATTCTCGACCTCGGTTGTCCCCAATAGTATATGACAGATACAAAAGTATTACAGCATTCCAGGTTACCATGCACAACATTCAGATTCACGGCCACAAGGATAAAACATGGACGTCACTTCTTTATATGGTAGTAGACAAGGTACTTCACAATGTGATTGCTCTATGGCCTCCTGCTTGGAAGATAGGCTTCAAAACTAGCGTAAGGGGCACCACAGGTACTAGCACGACGCGGGTGCTCCCACCTGTTATCATCAAGGATACTAGAGGCCTGAGCAAGAGTACAGGGAAGGACTCAGGCGCAGCAGCGAAAAAGGACACGCAGCCAAAGCAGACCACCAAGAAGGACACCGAGGCCAAAACCTGGGTCGATTCATAGTAGATCTGGGCACGGAGGAAGTAAACATCGGAGGTACCACCTCCCCTCATGGTACAAAGCAAACATGCGAGCCTGTTAAGCGGCCCCGAAAGAAGCAGCGCGCCCAACAGAAGGAATGAGATGAGACGGTTACGTTGACTGAGGGAGATCTCGAACAAATTGCAGATACAGTCACACTGGCCACAGAAGACAAATGGGTAGCTTTAGAGGAACAACAAAAGGCTGCAATCAACACCATCCAGGCCGAGCATCGCACCCTGCAGTTAAAGACAGACACGCTATAGACCAGCATGATTCAGGGACGGACTCCCTTGACATTTAGCAGTACATCGCTAGTTACAGAGGAAATCCGTCTCTGTTCCTTACCTAGCGTCGCCCTTGTGATCAGTTCGCCTGACCAGGGAATACAACTCCAAGCAGGTACAAGGGTGCAGTTGAATCTAGGAAAGTTGCCCCATGAGGCATTGCAAGGTCTCCACACTGATGTGTTTCAGGAGATTCACCATCGGGACCAGTAAGTACACCAACAACTCGGTGTGGCCGAGCAGATCATCGCACAGCAAAATGCGGAAGTGCTCCTCGCTGTCGCGTAGTAAGTGGAGCTCGAAACCTTGATCCACTAGCTCTGCACGGAGGTTACAGAAGAGATCCCGTCCGCAGCCACCCCCAGGCTAAAGTTGAAGGATTGGTCGCAGCGTTGAAGGCTTCCAAGACAGAAATGCAGGTCATTAAGGCATAACTGGAGCAACAAATCACTGACTTACAGGCCAAATTGCAGCCTGAAACACCTCCGAAGGTACGATCCCAGCGCGCTGCCCTAGTGACTGTGACTACAAACACCATTACAGGGAATATTGCTCAGGGCGCCTAGTTACTAGAGACAGCCATGCAGTTATGGACCAAGGTCCAGCGCGATCCGATCCTCCGGAAAATAAATTAGGACTTGCGGCAGAAGGAGGAAGCTTTCGAGCATATCGAGGCTACATTACCCACCTTGGTTCTTGCACAACGTTTGGCATGATTGAGGACTAGCAACACCCTCCAAGATGAGATTGAGGAGCTCTGGCATAAGAAGCACGTCATCAGAGAACGCTTGAAGCCTTGGGCTGCCGCAGCCCTCCAGCTCTCATAGGATGTTGATGTTGCTATTAAGCGACTAAATCAGACATTGGAGAGTGTCATCGTTGTGACAGAAGGACCGACATCCCTAAAGCTCGTGGATATTGCGCAGAGCGCTGTTGGTCAGAGTCAAGAAGTGCTGCCCCCACTGGTCAGAGCCGTCAATGAACTGTGCGCGCAGGTGGAGACCCCACCACCATAGTGACTTGGGACGAGTCACAAGATTTTGTTGGGGAACTGTTGGAACAGGGTCCTCCAAAGGCTGCGAATTGGGACAATTTTGAGTATTTCTGTATATTTTTGGCATATTTTAGTCTAGCGCAAGGGTTTTGGGGTGGGTCAAAGCCCCAAAAGCATTGTAATGGGTCAAAGGGTAGACCTAGAGTCCGCAAACCATGGTTTATGGACCACAGGAAAGATTAGGCTATATCGTTATAAATAGAAGGAAATTTTGAGTCAATAGGAAGGCATGAATCAAGATTGGTGCGAATTACGAATTAGTAGATCTATTTAGGTTATTGGGGGAAAGGACTCCTGCTGGATATGTGCACAGAGATCCTCAGTCCTGCTATGTGCAGACCCTGCTGCTGTGTGCGCAGGTTGGGTTTTAGGTATTGTAAAAAGATCTGAAGGATTAATGAAAGCGGAAGGTTGTTGGAATATCTGAATATGTTAATGCGAATCTATAATATCTACTATGTTATGCATGGTTCTGTGTTAAGCTACGAAAGTAACTGTGTTATTTGCTTATGCTACGTTGACATCTGATCTGGATCTGTCAGTTATACTTTATGCAAGAATATCTGTGATAGTTGCGTTATTGTTCTGTGAATTTATGATATGTTGATTACTGTTATTATAATTGGTATTACGCACGTGGATGCGAAGGGATCTATAGATTTGGGTTCTGTGATATATGATCTGGTAATTTTGAAGTCAAACGCACCTCTAATTGACTTACCCAACCTCTCCCAGGGTGCGAAAACTTGGTTCCAGCACCCTCCCATATTGCTTCGGGTGAGACTATGGCCTGCGCAAGTAGGTCACTGCCGAAAGGGCTAGTAGTATAGGGGTTTGTTGGCAAACCTTAACCTCCGAACCTGGGTCAGGACCCCTCGAGCTAACACTTTTTCTTTCCCTTGTTGCCTCCTTTAAATGGGAAGTCCATCAGATGGATGTTAAATCCGCTACTATACATGGGGACTTGCATCCAGAAATCTACATGGAACAACCCCTTGGATTTATCCAAAATGACTCTAGCGTTGTTTGTTGCCTTAAGAAGTCTCTTTATGGTCTCCAATAAGCCCCTCAGGCTTGGTATGCCAAAATGGATAATTTTCTCTTAGATAATGGCTTTGCTATATGTCATTCCGACAACACTGTCTACATCAAGAAAGTGGGTAAGTCCTTAATCATCCTCGTTCTTTATGCCGACGATCTTATCCTTACTGGTACTGATTCCAACCATATAAACCATGTGAAGTCTAGCCTCAGAAAGAAGTTTGAAATGACAGACTTAGGACACTTTCATTATTTCCTTGGTCTTCAAGTCTTGCAATCCAAAGAAGGTATTACCCTTTCTTAGTCCAAGTATGTCTGTGATCTTCCACGCCACTTTCGCATGAAACACTGTAAGCCAGCCCCTTCTCCCTTCCAGTCTAGAGTCAAGCTTTCAGTCACTTGTACTTCCCCTGAAGTTGATGCTACCTTATATCGTCAACTGTTGGAAAACTTCTGTATGTAATCCATACCTGTCCTGACGTTTCCTTTGCCGTTGGTCTTATTGCTTAGTTTATGCACAAATCTCATGAAAGTCACTGGAAAGAAACTAAAAGCAAACTTTGATATATTCAAGGTACAGTTCAGTTTGGAATTCATTATAGTGTAGGAGCATCTCCATTGTTGATTGTTTTCACTGATTCTGATTAGGTTGGTGACCCTCATGATCGAAAGTCTACTGCAAGTTATGTATTCACTCTTGGTTCAAGGCCTATTACATGGTCTTGTAAGAAACAAAGTGCAATATCTCTTTCTTCGGCAGAATCAAAGTATCGTGGTGTTGTTGAAGACAACAAGGAATCCCCATGGCTTCGTCAGATCCTGTATAAATTTGGTCTTCATCAGCAACATCCAACTACACTTTGGTGGGATAATTAGAGTGCCATTCAACTATGCAAAGATCTAGTTCATCATCATCGCATGAAACACATTGAGCTACACATACACTTCATCGGAAAGCTCATTCACGACCATGTTCTTGAAGTGCATTATTGTTCAACCAATGATCAAGTTGCTGATATCTTTATAAAGGCTCTCACAGAGGCAAAGTTTACCAAACTTCGATATATTCTTGGAGTTAAGGAAAGTTATAATTAAGGGGGAATAGGCTCTAATGCCTCCTTCCTTCTCCTATTGTGTCACCTTTTTGAATCCTTCAATCCTATCCCGAGTTGTTCTTAAGGGGGGATGTTAGGATATTCCAACACATAGGAAAAGTTAAGTATAAATTGGTCTAGCATAGAGTTAGGTAAATTGTGATTATTTATTATGTACTTTTTTGACTTATAATTTGATGGTCACGATATGTAGTGATTCGATGGTTCATTCTCTCCTTGGTATTACCGACACTTGATTCGTGGCTTAACACCCGATTGGTCCATGATCTCTATTTAAAGAGAAAGGAGGGTCATTTGTTCGGTGACCATTTATGAGAGAAGCTTATGTAATGTTTATTTATTTATATTAATAAATTGCCTGAAGTGGTCGCGTTGGCTTAGGTCATGGACTGTTTCCTTCTTCGAGGGCTTTAACCACGTCAAATACTGGTGTACTGATATGTGATTTGTTTGTGAGTGGTGACCTTTTGTGTTTGATCTAAGGAACTTACCCTGTAAATTCCTACAGACAACATTCCTACATGGGGTATGAAAGAATAAATCTACATGAGGTAGCCAAAAAGATTTGTAGTGAAGGAAAAAAATAACTAATATACATGCTGAAAAAGTACTTATATCTATTAATGCAATTATCGAGAATGCAATATCGAAAATTTGATACTTATAGATTGAAACTTGGCTTCACAGGGAGCAAAGTGAATCATTGTGTGTATTTCAAATTAGTTGGGGACCATCTGATTTATTTAATCTTATTTGTGGATGATGTGTCGCTGATTGGAAAGAAGAAGGAAACCATCTAGGATGTGAAATCTGAGTTTTCCTCTAAATTTGACATGAAGGATCTTGGTGCTACAAATTTCATTTTGGGCATGGAAATTAAAAGAGATAAGAGCAAACATGAAACTTCGGTTAAATAAGAGGAAGTGTGCCGAGAAAATATTATAAAAGTTTAATATATAGGAATGTAAACCAGTAAAGATCCCTATTCATGTAGGTGTAAAGTTATTTACATATTAGTGTCCTGAGGCATAGGAAGATGAAGATGACATGTCCCGTGTTCCATATTCTAGTGCGGTTGGCAATTTGATGTATGCAATAATCTGTATTAGATTGGACATTGCACATGCAACAAGAGTGTTACACAAGTATTTGTTAAAACTAAGCAGCAATATGTAATAATAAAAAGGGACTTTAGGTATTTATGTGGTACTAGTAGTTATGGATTATGCTACAAAGGAAGACCATTATTGGATAGAATGTTGGACCATGTGGCTTGATGTAGATTGGACTGAAGATTTGGATCATAGAATGTCTACAAGGTGGCATGTGTTTAACCTACTTGGAGGAGCAATTAGTTGGATGAACAAGAGATAATTTGTAGTGGCACTTTCAACTATAGAAACCGAATACATGTAGTATCTCATGCAAGGAAGGAAGCAATATGGTTCTAAGGATTGTGTTCATGTATTGAGTTGATACAAGAAGCTATAATAATAACTTGCAACAACGAGAGCGCAATATTCTTGGCGAAGAACCCAACTTATCATTCTAAAACAAAGCATATTGATGCCCAATATCACTTTGTGAGAGACAATATCGTTATAAGGATTGTGTTCATGTATTGGGTTGATACAACAAGCTATACTAATGTCCAATATCACTTTTTCCTCTAACTTCCCTTGCATGCATATCTGTGTCTCCTCATCTCCCCTTTCTCCTATTTTCCTTTATTTCTTGAATTAAATTTCCATTTATTGCCTCTTTGCCTTTGCCATTTTCCATAGCTATTATTAAACCACACACGATGCTCACTATAATGTTCAACTTGGAATACGTGTCCCATGACCTTGGTTTTATTTTTCCTTTAATATCCTTTATTACATGAAACTTTAACCCGGGGTTGTTACAATATTCATTAAAACAAACCAATTTCTAGTGATTTTGAATAGTCTAGTTAGCATTCATTGCATTGGGTGATGTCCCCAAGGTTAAAGAAGTGGGTTTGAAACTAGTGAATATAATCATATAGCATAAATCACCACCTCCAATATTTGCAGCTGATAACTAAGACTTCCTTGGTGGTCACGCATTCCAATATTCCTTTGGATCAAACACATTTAACTACAAAGTTTCCCTTATTCAAGCTTACTTAGCTTGCTACCCATTTTACAAAATCTTAGCAAGTATTGTGACTTAAGAATTATTTAGTTAAAGCTCCCTTTATCCTTTTACTTAAGCATTGAGGGGCTTCCATATTCCAATGACCAAGACATTATTTTCGAGATTGTCTACATAGAGTAAGTCATTAATTTATGACCCATATTTGTATGTATTAGCCACAACTAACCTATTCTTCATGATTTTGAATAGGCCACTTAGTTTTCGTTGCATTGGGTGATGTTCTTAGAGGCGAAGAAGTGGGTTAAAACTAGTGAAATGAATTTCATACCATATAATCCAAATAATCCCCAAAATGATATATGATAAGAATCTTAGGCGAAATTTTAGGCACGAGTAGAGTTGTATCATGATCCAAGGCTCATGCATGGTAGAACAATGCTCTCAGCGATTTCATCCAGTTCTAAATTAACCCACATAATTATAAATTTGATTGGAGTTCTAAATATATAGGAACTAACTTTTTTATGCACAAGTAGAGTTATAACGTAATATAAGGCTCATGAATGGTAGAGAAATCCTACCAGGGTTTCACCCACTTCTAAATTGATATACATTGTCACAAATTTGATTAGAGTTCCATATGGATGGTAGCTCTAACTTTTTGTATTCTTGGATTCTAGGAATTAGATATTAGTTTGGAATAAGATTAGGTGTTTTTGATTACTTGTCAATGGAAGTCTATATTTTTTTCCTATGTTTTTCATAGTCTTCAGAGATTGGTGACCACTATGTCCACGTAAATATCTGCACCACACAAATAAACCCAAAAGGACCACTTACTCCTAGCTCAACCACAGAGCTTGACCCTGAAAGTGATGAAAGAATTGAACCTGTGACCTCTCGATAGCAAAGGTACTTTAATGACGGGGACTTGACCAATTGAGCTAACCCTTAGGGCTTCGATAGAAGTGTATATACCCTACCCACTTTAGATTTGAGCCTAAGACCCCCAAGAAGAAAACACAGATTTTGAGTTGTTAAACAACTTCAAGTTGCACTAAATTATTATTATTAATATATTGGATAAATATTTATTTTTTGTAAGCTTGGTAGGACCACATCTTCATCATGTCCAATATATCACCTTGATTAGGGCAGGGAATTAAACCACTGACTTCACATCAAGGAGTGAATTGAACCAATGACTTCACATTAAGGAGTGCCTTAACATAGCACCCTATCACTGTCTATCCAAGACTCGTGGCCAATATATTGGCTAAATATAAATCATACTCTAAATCATCTTAAATTTATGTAGCGTCAAATTTTTGTTTTGTTTGTTTGTTTGTTTTTGTTTTTTTTTAATAGTAAAGTCTAACTATTAAACATATTGGCTATCTTGCCACCATCATCTTCAATGGAAGCTACTACAGCAATGAAGCAACCACAAAGAAACTGCAGTTAGAGGTTTCAACGTCCCAAGGAATGGAACCCACGATCTCTCAGTCTTCGTAGACCGCACTGGTGGCTCCATTTGCATTAGTGCCCCAACAGCAATAGGCGAATAATCACAATGCGTTCGCCACTTTGCCACCTCCCGATATTATGCAACCCTATAGCCAAATTGGGCCACCGTGGGGCTCGATTCAACCACACGGGTGACACCCATTCCATTTTACGAGCCATTGAGTGCTCCTCCCCCGACATCCACGGTTGAAAGCCCCTCCGTCCCGCAACCTCCCGCGTGAGCTCCACTTATGCACCTCAAACCCTAAGCCAAACCCCACAACAACCTCAACAACATAATCCTCAAACCCTTGGTCCTTCAAACCCTCATACTCGGGTTCTAGGGTTTGGGCAGCGAGTCCCGTCGAGCGCTCGGCTGTGTCGGTTATCCTGGTTTCTCTGTTCGCTCACGTGCTGTTTCCGAGTGTCCACTCCCATGCGATATCGTAGCAACCTCCACGGCCATTGATGCAGGGAGCATCGAGCTCAATTTTTTCATTATTTAATTATGTAATGAGGGGGGGGTGAGACATTTTAATGATTTTATTAATTAAATTGTTTATTTTTAATAAATTAAGAGAAAAGTGAGGATTTTATATATACTCTTTTTAATAATTAAAAGGATATGAGGGAAAATAGAATTAGGTAGCAAATTTAGGGAGTAGGAATTCTATGTACGGGACTTTGTTGAGTCCACACCTAGTAATGAATCTAAATTAGATTTTGTTGAGATTTATGTGGAGAGATTTTTTGGAATGGATTAAATACATGTTTATGTATAAATAAGGGAGTTGTGTAAGGGAGAAATAAGCTAAGAGAGAGTGTGATATGAGGAATGGTTGGAGAAACTTTTGTAAAGGGCCAAGAGCTGGGAGAAGCTCTCCATTGTAATATACGGCCAGAGAATTTTATATATATTTTTTATATATATAGTTGATTGAATAGACTCTTTCTCCTTCATGTGAATTTACGGTTGAATATTTTTTATAGTTTTATTTAAAGAAAAAATTGAGCATTTTCATAATTGGGTGGAGCGGTGAGTTTTTTTACATGCTAGGATCCGCTTTCTAGTAGAATCCCTGCATCATTTGGTATCAAAGTAGGGAAAGATATATGTTTTGGATATATGCATAGACTGTGTGTGAACATGTGAGTGCGGGAAATTGACACTAGATTGAAGAAACAATCGCTTTGGAGTGAAGAGTATGATTATGGCGTAGTGGAGCCATAGGGCAATGTAATTTGTTAGTTGTTGCGAGATTGAAGAAAGGCACAATCGATATAGTTTGGAGCCACCAAAGCAACATATATCGGTTACCATTGACGTGGAGTGAGATCACGTGGGTTGACATATGGCATTGAAATGCTATCACAACCCGTGACTATAAGGAGTGAAGACCAAAACATTTGTGTCGAGTTTGGGCGGCTTCCAATGTGGAAGCGTTGCTATCTCTGCGGCGTTGAATGTCAAAACCCCTCGTGCGTATGTTCGTGGAGTTTATATGTGGTTTGGTTTGATGTGTATATAATTGTGTTGGCATCATATATGGCGTTTACCTCTGGTATGGCTTAACGCACAATTGCAATTGCATTACATATGGTATAGTTGGATATATGTTTGCGTTACATCCCATATGGTATGACTAAGATACATTGTGTGGAGGCGTTCGTCATCATCGCAACGATCAAAGGTCAATTGCCACAGCGGGCCATGCGCGTGGACTTACGCATGGTTTCGGCTTCATATATATTGATGTTACATCGCATATGGTATGAATAGAACCTTTATATACGTGGGGTTTATATTACATATGGGTAAGTTTGTAATATGTTTATGTAGGGCGTAACCGTAGCCTTACATATGGTGATTTGTGATACGTTTAAGATATGATTTGAGGTAATGTTAATTATGTTAACGTTGAAGTTTAACAACGTTGAACCTTGAGTGCATATGGTCGATCAAATGGTATATATGGTTACAAGTCATGAAGGTTGGGATAGCCATATAGTTTTAATTTAAATTTATGTCATTTAATCATTTGAATGGACTTCATTTGCTAATGATATAGTTCAAGTGGGATCTTTAAAATACCATTTGGAAAGAAATAAATAGTATGTGGTTTCAAGACTTTTACAAAAAAGGCAAAGTCTGTTGAATTTAAAGTGTAAGTGTAGGAATTGTGTGTTGTTTTCCTACATCATAATGTGCGAGTTTTGACATTTGCGTGAATAGCATTTGTGTGGAGTTGGGTGAATGGAAATAGTTCTTTTTGAAGATTCAATTTTTTTTGAGAATTACGAGAGAATGTATGTTTGATGGAGAATTAAAAGGAGATCGGACTTTAAGTTCGAAAGTTGATAGCACACAGAGATACGGTGCATATGAGAGATGGAACAAGATCACACAGAGATCTTGAAGGTGAGTTGATATGTTTTATTTTAACTCGATTTTTTTTGAAGATGATATTTGCAAAATACAGGGTTGCGAGACAGATTGACGAGAATCTCGGCAAACAAAGATTACGAGTTTTAAAAGTATTGATGAAAGAGACTAGTAATAGTTTCTAAATGAAGTAAAGTGTGGCGCAGAACCTTGAAGAATTCCAACGGAGATTGGATAAGAAGAGGCAATTGTGTGCGAGTGAGTTGAAGCCTAGAGGGAGCAGAGAGGATGCTCAAGAGGTTCCGGAGAATAGATAACCGATGCTTGCCAAAGACCAAGTCAGAGAGAGGATTGGTGAGGTAAGTGGCAACGGGGGGAAGACTTGCATTGCGAGAGGCTTTAGTACAGCTCATGATGAATGAGTGAGGAACTCATGAAGATCGAGAGAAAGATGACTACGAAGGTCATCACGGGGGTTACGAAGAAGACCACGGCGAGAGGAAATGAGAAGGAAGATGCCAAGTCAAATGGCATGAGAATGAGTCAAAAGCGGATTGAGAGAGAGAGAGCGAGATAAATTTCCGTCTCGAGTTGTTGATGGAAATGTTACGGGAGAGGTAAAGTAGACTAGAGATGTGGATGGAGTATGAAGAGGAAAATCACATGGCATAGATTGCAAGTGATGTGGGAACATAGAGTGAATGCTCGATTGAAGGAAGAGTTACTCGATTTTAAAAGAAGATTTGATATGTGAGCCGAAATTGGTCCATTACTTTACGAAAGTAGTGATGTGACAGAAGAGAATTTACGAGAGGAACTGAATCAAATGAAGGATTCGGAGCAACAAAGAGAGATCTTTGATCGAAACATCCGGTGGGACCACAAGGTCTTATGTTTTTAAGACTAATGATTTGGGTGTGATTACGGGTACATCACAGGGTGTTGAACAAACTTTGAAGTTTGTTAAAGAAGAAGAGTTGAATACGAAAATACATTCGGAATGATGCTGAGATAGCGAGATCTCGAAAAGAAATGAAGATAGAGGGGTCTCATGGAAATATTTGATGGAATATTAAAGCGAGAGGAAGAAGGACCATCTAATGATTGGTCAACAACAAATGAAGGTATGGAAAGTTATGTAAAGTTTCCAACTTCTACCCTAGTTGAGATTGTTCAATTATATCGGAAGTTAGATCTTCAGAGGAGAGAGTTGGAAAAGCGAGAGGATCTATTTTCGGGGAGAGTCTGTGAAGGACACAAAACAGGAAACATTTTTCAACGGATGATATGGAGGAAGGACTAATCGACGAGTCTCATGGAGGATTTAAATCAACATCTTGATGTGTCGATGGAAGAGGAAATTTCGGAAGCTGACATCCGAAATGTTGTCGAGAGGAAAAAAAGGCACTTAGGCCTTATATTTTTTATTTTAATAATTGTTTTATGAGTACGAGGTTTTATTGCGGATGCTGAGAAAATCTATTGGATAGAGAAATTGAGCGATAAGGCGGATAATGATGAAAGTATCCCGGAAGAAGCTAGCACGATAAAACAAAGAAAGAAGCGATAGAGGAAGACAACAGAAGATTGTGAAAGGCATAGCCGGTGAGGGCGATACGGCATAAAGTGTGGAGACACTGAGAAGAACAACAGATAGAAGCAACAACAAATGGAGAATTGCAGCACAAGATATGGGATCCCGGGAAGACAAAGATCCGAAACACATGATCATGCGATCATGGTTAATTTCAACCTTGGGAGTCGATGCGGGAGCATCGAGCTCAATTTTTCATTATTTAATTATGTAATAAGGGGGGTGAGACATTTTAATTATTTTATTAATTAAATTGTTTATTTTAATAAATTAAGAGAAAAAGTTGAAGATTTTGTATATATTCTCTTCATAATTAAAAGGATATGAGGGAAAATAGAATTAGGTAGCAAATTTAGGGAGTAGGAATTCTATGTATAGGACTTTGTTGAGTCTACACCTAGAATGAATCTAAATTAGATTTTGTTGAGATTTATGTGGAGAGGTTTTTGGAATGGATTAAATCCATGTTTATGTATAAATAAGGGAGTTGTGTAAGGGAGAAATAAGCTAAGAGAGAGTGTGATGTGAGGAATGGTTGGAGAACTTTTGTAAAGGGCCAAGAGTTGGGAGAAGCTCTCCATTGTAATATATGGCCAGAGAATTTTATTTTATTTTTTTTAATTAATTAATTAAATTTTTATCCGTAGTTGATTGAATGGCTCTTTCTCCTTCATGTGAATTTACGATTGAATATTTTTATAGTTTTATTTAAAGAAATATTGAGCATTTTCATAATTGGGTGGAGCAGTGAGTTTTTTTACATGCTAGGATCTGCTTTCAAGCATAATCCTGCATCGTACCATACTGACGACACCGAACGGTTACAACACCATGCCGTTGTCAGGGACTCCACGAGCACCCTGACCACAACAACAACTGCAGATGATGAATCTATTAGGTGAGTATTATTGAATTATTGATATCTCATGTAGATGTTGGTTTGCATTAGCAGATTTTCTCTTTGGTCATTGTCACATAATTTTAGAGTACAAAAAAGGGCTTTTATAGTGTTTCCAATTATTATACATCACTAATTATTCCCGGATGGCCTTTTATAGCATTCTCAAAAGTTTTCCAATATGATTATTATATATCACTCATTATTTCTAAAATAAAATTATGTTTAACTTTATTTAAATATTTACAAAAAGTTAAACATGATTTTATTTTTGAAAATAATTAATGATATATAATAATCATGATTTTTGTAGATGAACAATTTATTTATTTATTTAAAAAAATAATTATTAAAAAAAAAAAATAATTTTTTTAAACCAAACAAGACTCTAATACCTTCTATTACTCACTCTATAAAACAATATTTTAAAATTATTAATCATTAATTTAATTATATTTAAACTAAACCCCAAAAACTAATTATGTTTATATATATAACTCCACCATTAAAAAAAAAAAAAAAAAAACATAACAAACAAGCTATCGTAGTGGATGGAGCTAACAATAAATTTTGGCGTTATCAAAATTTCTACCATAATTTAACACCCGGTAGAATGATGCCCTTGAAAATTTGGACAAATTCCAATTCTATCTAAAATATGAAAAATTCAATTAAGGCTTGGGATCCATGTAAATCTTGAGAGCGTCCAAAATTCCGGCAATGAGAATCGTTGATCGACGTAAACACATTGGATTACGCTGATTAAGAATTTAAAAATTATTACAAAAGTCGACCAACGAAAAATTTAAAAACTCAACCCCTCTGAACTTTTCCATTTTCCTTTTATATTTCCATTGGAGCATTTTAGGACCTCCAAATTTAAAAGCTCTTCCCTACTCCCACGGTGGTTTGCGGGCGCGATTACTTGAGGCGGCAACAGGCTTCGGAGTAGTCCGGTATGTTGTAGCTTACTGTAAATGTGTTTCTACAAATCCCTGAATGCGTTGAGATGGAGGGTAAAACAATTGGCTCTAATTTTCTGCATAGGCTTTGAATTCTTTCATGCCGGCTTCTCTCTGAATACGTTAAGATGGAGAGTAAAACAGTCGGCTCTAAATTTTCTGCCTCGGTTCTGAATCCTTTTTTGCCTTCCTCTCTTACTCTGTATTTTCGAAGCGACGACTTCCTGATTTATTGGTGGGGGCAATAAAAGGAAACCGCTCTCACTTACCTGGCAAACCTTATTGGCAGTTACTGTTTATTTTGGGATCTCCTCAGATTATACTATTTATGCTGCAATATCTGAAATTAAAAAAATCGGCTTAATCTGTTTCGATTACTTTCCTCTGGCATTACTGGTAATCGCTCTGTATTGCATACGGAGACTAGAATGTTATTTCTCTGATGATGAAAATAACCACATTCAGTTTTCTCATACATGAAGGGAGCTTGCCCGCCAGGGTTTGAACATTGATAATAACCAGATTCAGTTCTCATACATGGATGACGGAGGGAGCTTACCCACCAAGGTTTGAACATGGATCATTGCCAACAACAACTATGCCAAATTACCCGTAAAGAACAACACCGCAAACTATTAAATATAATTTATATATTATATTTATATTTTAATAATATATTATTCATATACTTATGTACATTACACAAATCAAAGCAACATTTGTTTGATCTAAAGCTGTTTGTTTTTGGCTTCTTGACTTTCTGCCCTCTTCATTGGTCTGAGATAACCTGGACACCTGTAACTTTGAATCCCTCTTATTTGTAAATACTCTGGTGTTTTCTGGTGTTTATTTGTTATGACTCACCTTGTTGGCACTAGCTTTAATTATCACTCTCTGCTGGCCTAGTCTTGTCTTCATTTCTTATACTGCTTTTCTTTTCTTCTGAAATCTTTTTAATGTCACGCATGTCTTCTACAAGCTATGGCATGGCAATCTCATCTGATTATTCTTGTCTGTTATCTTCATCGAAGACCATCTTTATTGAATATTATGTCTTTCTCTTCTAATTCAAAGAACCTAGTCTTGAACTCTTCATTGTAATCTATAAACATATTTATGATATTTGTCTTCTAGCTTAAGCATTTGGCATAGGTGCATACACATCACAACCAATGATCTTGAGATGATTTATCTGTGCTTTACTACCACTCCATGCCCTTTTAGGTGTGTTTTTATGCTGTCCTTAACGTGGCTTTTGTTCAAGAGGTACACGGTTGTATGGATTGCTTCAGCCTAGTTGTTTAAGAAATCTTAGCCCATGCTCTTGGTCATCTCCACAATGGTCCTATTTTTCCCTCTCCGCAACATTGTTTCATTGTGGAGCATATGGGGAAGTAAGCTCTCTATCAATATCATGAGTTCTGCAGTAGTAGTAAAAATTATTAGATTTGTATTCTTCCCTTTTTGCTATCTTGAAGGCCTTACTCTTCTTTCTACTTTGTCTTTCAGTCATAGACTCGAATTCCTTGAGTATTTCAATAGCAATTAACTTGTACTAGAGAAAGTAGACCCGGTTGTTTCTTGAAAAGTCATCAATGTATGCTTGATATACTTTGCACTTGCTATTTGTGAAGTTTTCATGGGACCACAAAGGTCACTGTGCACTAATTTTATTGGATGCTTGATCACAATGCACCTTGTTTCTCAATTTAATCTCTATGTTGCTTGCTGAAAATGCAAGCTTCAAAACACAACTATCTCCTGTTGAATTGGAGGCAAACTGTGAAATGTGAACTATATTTTTTTAAAAAGTGCGAGGAGCAAATCTGTTGTGAGTTTCAACTTGTGACCACCTTCTTCAATACCTTTTACAACCAATCTCACTTCCTGTTGTCCTTTATGAGGCTCGTGTTTTCATCAAATTCAATCTTGAAATGGTCCTTTGCAATTTGATTGACTGGCAGTAGGCTTTTCATTAGGTTTGATACATATATAACAGTGTTGCACATCTTTTGATACCTACAGAAGGCGTCTTCATTGCCGTTATTCTTTGACATTTGACAGCATGTAACTTGTCATCTCTTAAAGCAATCTACTCTTTTTGATTTTCACTATATGGAATTTTGCATCTCATGCTCCTTGTAACACTCGAGCCTATATACAATGCCTCTAATGAAGCGAGAAAGAGTCCACTGTTGAATTTGTAGCTATGGTTGGTTTTCATAATTAATGTTTTAGCCCTTCAATTATATGTAAGCCATGTTCTTCATGTCGGCTTCAAAAGAAAGGGAAAATGAATTTTGAAATTTAAATTGTTTTTGCCTCCAAAATGTAAAGTCGGCCCGCCAAGAAGTACAGGTTGGCCTGCCCCTATAGACACACCATTTGGGTTCATCCA
Organism: Pinus albicaulis; assembly: GCA_034641835.2. Classification (NCBI taxonomy): domain Eukaryota; kingdom Viridiplantae; phylum Streptophyta; class Pinopsida; order Pinales; family Pinaceae; genus Pinus; species Pinus albicaulis. The sequence goes on along the minus strand of CM076575.1, from coordinate 803,054,222 downwards.
ATCACTATCTTTATGCCCATTTGACCTCATCAACTAGAAAGCAATTTTGGACCACTTATTCTTCCGTTCATCCACAGTAAGACGAATTCTGGGCAACGAATTTGGACCTCTTCTTATCTTCTGTTCAAGTGGGAGGTTTTTCTAAAGGCAATAGACTGAATTTATGGTCAGATTGATTCTCTGAGGTAGAAGGTGGAATCCTTGAGAAAGAAGACCTTATTCTCTGAGGTAGAAGGCTGAATTTTGAGGTAGGCAGAAGGCCAAATTCTGAGCAAACCAGACATAATATTTTGGGTAGAAGATTGACTTGTCTGGAGGGTAGTTTGACCAGATGTAATCAGGGCTATGTTACTAGCCAGTTTGACTTTATGTTTGACTTGAAGAGTTAGATGTATCTCTGTTGAAGTGAATAATTTCTCTAAGGAAAAGTTTTCTGGGTTTTCCCCATGTGGGTTTTCCCAGGGTAAAATTCTCGTGTCTCTTGTTTGGCTGCCTCTTTATGATCCTACTAGCATTTTATTTCTACTGTTGAGATCTTCTGTGTAATTGCCTTATGATGAATGTGAATGCAAGAAAGATTAATGTAAGAAATCATAAGAAGTATCTATCAGATTAGAAGATTCTTGAAAAACCAACAGGGTATCAGAGGTTGGGTGAAAGAGCAACCTTAATCAGCATGTTTCAAGTTACTTTTTCTGGGGCTTGTTCTCTATCAGATAGCATTACCCTTTCTTATCCTTAAGTTTTCAGGATGAAGAATCCTTCCCTAGAAACAACTACTCTCTAAAAGGTCGAGTCCTACCTATCTATTGACGAAAGGCCTTAGATTCAAGATGCTGACTTAAAAGTAGGCCGAAAGGCCTCAGTCCAAAAAACCTTAGGGCCATTGCAGGTAGGCTGAAAGGCCTTAATCTGTCACAATAGCCCAAGAAGGCCTTATAGTCTGTCACAATAGGCTGAGAGGCCTCAGACATGGCCTCAAAAGATCCGAAGTATCTCAAAATGAAAAACCTTAGTCAATAGAAAAGCCGACATAAAAATTGTTTCTTGTGCATGGGATCTAATGAAACTTGCTTAGACTACCGAGGGCACTGTGCATTAGAAAGGACTTGACTGATGTTTCACATGATCATTAAATGGTTTATTTCATGATATTCTGAAAACTCATTGTTGATTGGTTGAATTTCAATACAGTGGAATGGATTATTGCAGTGGATAGTAATATTATCGTGGATCATTGAATGTGTTGTTTGTTTCACCAAGCCAAGTTTAGAAAGGACTAAGTCAAAGCTTTAGAACCGTTGCCTTACTGAAGATATACATTATATGAGTGATATGAGTAAAGGAGAAGTCCTTGAAGATATACAAGCACAAAGGCAACATATGGTGTAAGCATAAGAAATGGTATATGTTATTGCAGTCAAAGATATAGTAAGCATGAATGAACACTTACTCGGGGTCATCAAGATGGATGTGGAAGATACACCCATTGATCTATGGGTGTATTTCAAGATGAATACTTCCTTTGATATGAATTAAAAAGCTAACTTATTGTTGCGGAGATCTAAGTCTCTATGACTAAGGGTTACCTGTCAAGTATACAGAAAATGCTTTGTTTTGTACTCATGTGATCATACTGGTACCATTTCTTGGTTTTGGCATCCGAAAAAAGTTTCTCATAATCGGTAGAATGCCACAAAGACATCTTATGGCATTTCATGAAGCCCTTTGACATAGCATTTGAAAGGACATTTATAAGTCCCTCATCAAGTTTTGAGACCAAAGTCCTCTTGAGAAGAACTGAATTTGTCTTTGTAAAAGACAGAATTATTGCTACCGTTGACTTAATTTGGAATGGAACAATATTCAGTTAAGAATGCATAATTGCAATTCTTTGCTTGAAGTTAATGGATATTAAAGACACCGATTTCAAATTTGTGAACTGATAAGACATAGACTGAAAGGGCACTCTCAAAGAAAAAGCCAAGTTCTCCTCTTTAGCTTTAAGTAGGCCAAGGATATTTACAAGTATGAGCTCGTAAGAAGTTGTTTGTACACCCGCTGCTCTGTTTTGGATTATGATAAGACCTGCAAGTGGGATGAACCAAATGTTTGTTCCATATATCTGTACTGAAAATGATTGGTAGACTGAAGATATATTGAATTGAACGAACCTGTGTAAGATATGTATTCAAGAGCAGAAGTGGTGCTGAGATCTAAATCCCTGAAGCCGTGAAAAATATTTTGTATGATTGAATAAGGTTTTCAGTATTGCATTGCACCATTGTGATTATGATTGTATTATCTGAGAGATGGTGCCATTACTTATATGGCAGAAATTTAGAAATATGAAGACACATCTCTGAAGTCCCTCCCTACAGAATGTTAAGAAGGTCATTTGCAAGCAATATTGCCATAGGACTGCCTGAGCCGAGAAGAAGTCATTCAACTGTTGAGAAGTTATCAGATCTGAAGCAAATCCCTTGAAGCCTTTGGTTAAGTCAGAATGCATCTTGGATACACTTGTTTCAAGTGTTATGAACTGATAGGACATTTTGGTGGTTTGAATTTAAATCATGCTCAAGGGCTGAGTTCAGTTTTGATGACATGATCTAATTATTGCTGCTGCTACAATAAGAAGGTTGAGTTACTTGGAAGGACCAAGGGTAATCATCTAGCTTGCACTTCTCAGAATTTGCTGATGCATTTGAAGATTGTATATCTATTAAGAGTTGATGAGTATTATAAGAACTAGGGTTTGTAAATTCTAGAAGACTAGAAGAGCCTTGGATGTGAAAGCCCTTAGGGCTTATGGATAAAACTGTTAGCTTTTGGACATTGTGGTAGCATCAGACATGTGCTCTAGTCTCTAAGGTGTCGAGAGGTTAAGAAACACAAGATCTCCAAAACCTATGAAAGGTTTCGGGAGAAAACACCTAGAGACCATTCAATTAAATTAATTGATCAATAATTAAAAATGTCTAAGTACAACTTAGGAAAAATGATTAATTAATGGGTATTAATTGAGGAAATCGACTTATGCTCTAGAGACTTCCGGAAAAGTGTATTGATGGAAATTGATCTTATCCATCGATCACGATTAAATCTTGGCCATTGATTCTCTAGAGAGATATTATAAGAGCAAGTCGATGGGATGGAGATAGACATAGTTGAGAGGGAGCAAGCAAGGCATATTGAGCTACTTAGTTCACAACTTTAGTGAGGGCGCAGTTCGAGCCAGAGGTGGAGCATCGGAGAGAGGGACTTGTGTAAGATATGTATTCAAGAGCAGAAGTGGTGCTAAGATGTAAATCCCTAAAGCCGTGAAAAAATATTTTGTATGATTGAATAAGGTTTTCAGTATTGCATTGCACCATTGTGTTATGATTAGTATTATACTGAGAGATGGTGCCATTACTTATATGGTAGAAATTTAGAAATATGAAGACACATCTCTCGAAGTCCCTCACGAGCGACATAATATTAAGAAGGTCACTTGCAAGCAATATTGCCATAGAAATTTGCTTTGAGCCAAGAAGAAGTCATTCAACTGTTGAGAAGTTATCAAATCTGAAGCAAATCCCTTGAAGCCTTTGGTTAAGTCAGAATGCATCTTGGATACACTTGTTTCAAGTGTTATGAACTGATAGGACATTTTGGTGGTTTGAATTTAAATCATGCTTAAGGGCCGAGTTGAGTTTTGATGACATGATCTAATTATTGCTGCTACTACAATAAGAAGGTTGAGTTACTTGGAATGACCAAGGGTAATCATCTAGCTTGCACTTCTCAGAATTCATTGATGCATTTGAAGATTGTATACCTATTAAGAGTTGATGAGTATTATAAGAACTAGGGTTTGTAAATCCTAGAAGACTAGAAGCCTTGGATGTGAAAGCCCTAGGGTTCGTGGATAAAATTGTTAGTTTTTGGACATTGTAATAGCATCAGACATGTGCTCTAGTCTCTAAGGTGTCAGAGAGGTTAAGAAACACAAGATCTCCAAAACCTATAAAAGGTTTCGGGAGAAAACACCTAGAGACCATTCAATTAAATTAATTGATCAATAATTAAAAATTTCTAAGTCCAACTTAGGAAAAATGATTAATTAATGGGTATTAATTGAGGAATGAGACTTCCAGAAAAGTGTATAGATGGAGTCAAATTGATCTTATCCATTGATTACGATTAAATCTTGGCCATTGATTCTCTAGAGAGATATTATAAGGGCAAGTCGATGGGATGGAGATAGACACAGTTGAGAGTGAGCAAGCAAGGCATATTGAGCTACCTAGTTCACAACTTTAGTGAGGGCGAAGTTCGAGCCTGAGGTAGAGCATCAGAGAGAGGGAGTAGCAGAAAATTTGCGAGCAGGATTCCAAAGAGTTTTCCAACATTTCTCCAGTGCTAGAGTGGCAGGAAATAGGAGGCTGCAAAAGCTAGTGTGAATAGCCTAAAACCCTTGAGTGAGTTGTTGGAAGAGAGAGGATTCAATTGCCGGAGGTCAGTTCAACTTCCAGGAGGTAGAGCGCTTCACTTCCAAAGGCAGAGGAAGGCAGGACGGTTCACTTGAAGCCAATTTCTAGGCAGTATGAATTATCCAGGCCCAACAGTGCGAGTTTGCCAGTGTGGGGTTCAAGTAGGCCAAAGGAGGCCGAAATTGATTGCAGAAGGAGAAAATCATCTCCAGATTATTTTGCTAGTATATTTGCCAAAGGATTCCTAGTTGGGCATCCAGATTATTGTACTCTCAAATTTGTTGCATAATAACAAAATAAACCCTCACCTGCTACACTAGTTTTCCCTTTGGGGTTTTTTGGGGACTATTAGTCCAAAAATATTGCTGTCAATTTTTTTATGGGTGTGCATCTATTTCTCGGTTCCTTATTTTACTTCCATAGCGTATTTTATTTGAGAAGAATGCATCAATGAAATATTAGGTATTTGTTGTAAGAAAATAAATTGCTAATCAGTTAGGAAAATAATATCCAGTTGTTCCATTCGTGGAAATTCCACAAAAACTCAAGAGTTGGACCTAGATCAACGTTTCTACTGAAAGAAGAAACCCCAGCTCATCCAAAGTAACTGATGATGAAGTCAAGGATGACAAGTTTGCCCAAAATGATTTATGCAAGATGGCAAGGATCGAGAGGGAATTGACAAATTCCCCTCAATCTTCAAAAGGTAAGTAACTTATATCTCTCTTCCTTGATTATTATTGTTGTTGTTGTTGTTTTACTATTAGTTAGCCTCTTGTCTTTGTTTCTTTTGTTGGGTTGTAATTGTTCTTCCATGGCCTCCTAGTGAGGATTGCAGGTGCATAATGAATGTTGCCAAGGCTTTGGCAGTAGATGGAAGTAGTGGAAGAACGAGGCAAAGCTGGTGACAAGAAGACTCCCAGAATTGGTGATCTATGTTGAAAAATATTGTACTAGATAAGGTCTGAGCTCAGAGGAAGCAGGCAGATCAACAAGTTTGAAGTATATCTTGATTATGTCGAAGGGAAGTCAGTGACGACTTCCAAATGGATCTACAAGATCTAGCGAGCAGTAAATAGCAGCATAGACAAGTACAAAGCAAGATTTGGGAAGGTTCTCCCAGAAAGAGGGAGAGGAACATGATAAGGCATTTGCTCCAGTTGTTAGGTACATTAATATTAGAATTATTTCTGCTTCTGTTATGGAACTACATCAGAAGGATGTAGAGGTTGTTTTTCTCCATGAAGAAATTGAGGAAGAAGTATACATGGCACCACCTCAAGACTTTGAGGGTCATGAAGGAGTCTCTTGATCGCAAATAAAAGAATGTATGTCAGACTTGGATTGATGGATCAAGGTTGATCCTATATGATTTGTTTTTGATGGAAGCAAGACTCATGTGACAAAGGGAGTAGTCAAAGCTTCCTCAGGAAGCCTTCAGAAGGAGTTGACCTTTGGGTTTGAGATGAAGGACCTAGATTTGATGTGTTACCTTTTTGATTAAAAGAAGCATACTATTGAGATCCTTCAGATATTTTTGGGATGATGGACTCTCATTGAGATTGTTAGGCCAGATAGATGATATGCTATAGTAACTAGAAAGCTGCAGTGGTAGGAGTAGCCCAGATCGCCATAGCAGGATTTGTTTCAAAAGGAGCAATCTGTTAGGGTAATCAGAAAGTAGTTGATCAACGTATGGTTGAGTGAAGGCATGTGGTTCACATGTGCTGAAGTACCAACACGATACAATTGGTTATGGCACAACTAGTTATGGTTTATGTCTCAAACAATGAAGTACAATTGCAATGATACACAAATTTAAATCGGGCAGGAAGTCCAGAGGACAGAAAGAGTTCATTAGGATATTGCTTTAGTTTGGGCTCTGTTATGATTTCTTGTATTAGCAAGAAGCAAACATCTATCATACTCAATATTGTAGAGGCTGAGTATGTTGCAACTTGGTTGGCGAGTTGAAAAGCTGTATGGCTTTAGAAGCTACTTGCGGGATTGTTTTGATTAGGTGCAGGTGACGACCATGATGACAAGTCGAAGCACAACGAGATCTAGTACCTGAGACATGGTAGAAAAGAAAGTAGTGCGGCTCCAGTAGTATTCTACAGATAAGCAGGTTGCTAACGATAGGGTTGCGGGGGAGTGCCCCCCCACACCCGCTCTCGAAGCGCACTCCAAACGAAAGCGCTTAAGGAGTGACCTAGGGAGTGCACCCTCGAAATGCTCCCTTTTGGGAGCACTCTCCCACAAAAAAATTGCTCCCTAGTCACTCTCGCAAAAAAAAAGGTCGATACCTCCCTAATGCTTTCACAAGTGGTTAATATTCTCAACCCCAGCAATGTTGGCAATCAACATTAATGTTAAATTCTTAAAGTAAAGCGACATTCCCTTTATCTTTCATTTTCATCCTTTTACTTATATTTTTAACATTACCACGAAATGACTTGGGATGTTTGAGAGTGGTTTCGACTTCATATGGAAAAACTAGTTTTTTAGATATCACTCACTCAAAATCCAACAGACTTAATGGTTTTTAGAATTTCAAGATTTAAGGGATTGCAATGTTTCCAATTGATTGTCATGCGTGAGGGTATGAGATTGGCATTTGATCAAGAGCATGAGGCCCTTTAAGTACCTTGATGTTAGTGTCATTGATTGTTGAACTCCTCTACCATGGCCTTAACTAAAATGTACCTTTCACTCAAAGGAAAATAATTGGTTAGGAATGCTTAAGCTTTTTCTACCATATTATAATGTTGAGGAGATGAACCCTTCACTCAAACCAAAATCATTGGTTAGGCATGTTAAGCTTTTTCAATTTCTACCATATTATAAGGTTAAGCGATCCAAGTCTGAAGACTTTGAGCTAGATGATGTTTATGTAGCTCTTGTTGATTATCCCATTTGTAGCAGTGCTAAATCAATGATGAGTTTCATGAGTCATCATGTTGATTAGTAATTTGTAGTTTTGATGTCTAGTTTTTCAACTACAACTACTGCTACTGAGGTTGCAGAGGAGTTTGAGGAGTCCTTAGACTCTAAGCCAAATGATGTTTAAGTAGCTCATGTTGATGATCCCATGTCTACTAGATGATTGATGTTATATGGTTTAATCCATGTTTTTATGCTTTTTATAACTAATTCATCATTCTACATGCTTTTGTTGACATATATGCTTCAAAATATATAAAAATATATATTATGTAAAATTCGGTCTTGATTCACTCTTAACCCAAAAGCTCTTGAAAATTGTCACTCCCCGCTCTTGCTTTTGCTTCCGCTTACAAGTAGACTTGGTTGAAAATGCCTCTGTCCCACGATGAAGTCTGTATACTTTGAGGACAAGCTTAGAGTGCCTCTCTCAGCAATAGGGAGTGTTGATGTGATAGCATCAAGGATAAAATTCTCCCTAGGTCAAGTATGTTGACCAAGATTAGGGAGAATGGTCCGATTGAGGACAAACATTTTTCCTGAGTCCAATATGTTGACTAAGATAAGGAAGAATGGTCCTAGAGGCCCAAAATTACTCAACCATATAGGTGAGTAGGTGCCTTTCAACATCACACTCAAATTACTCTCCAAATTGAGCCCATTTAGCATCATGGCCTAGAGTGAGGCCTTTGGATTTGGGACCAGAATACTCAAATGGATTGAGCGTGTCCCTAGGGTTTCACCATGAGTCAGAGATTGACTAGGATGATCGTGAACCACGACTAGTCCCCTATACCATGGGTCAGAGGCGTCGACCATAATAATGGTGACTAATTGATGCTAATGATGTACCATAGGTCAGAGATGCTAACCATTATGGTACTTAGTTGATGTTGTAGATTTTACCATAGGTCAAAGTTGTTGACTAGGATTATGGTAATTGAATGACGTTGATGCTGATGATGAATTATTATAACCTTTTCTTAGGAAAATTTGTCAACAAGATATCATCTGGATTGTCATTATGAATACCTCTCTAGCTAAGAGGGAGCGTTGAATTTTGTAGCTATGGTCGATCTTCATAATTAATGTTTTGGCCCTATATGTAAGACATGTTCTTCATGCTGGCTTCAAAATAGAGGGAAAATGAATTTTTGAAATTTAAATTAATTTTACCTCCAAAATGTAAAGTGTGCCTCCAAGAAGTATAGGTCGGCCTGCCCCTATCGACACACCACTTGGGTTCATCCAATCACTATATATATGCCCATTCTACCTCATCAATTGGAAAACAATTTTGGCCCTGTTAACCACTAGAGTGGCACCTGAAGATGTTTTGAAGACTCCATGCCCAAGGATGTATAATAGGCTTCATGTACCATCATAGTTCACCATATCATTAGTCTTTCAACTCTACTTCTTCTTCTCATCTTCTTTTGTTGTACTAAGATTCCACAAGCCCTGCGGGGATGATGTAAAGTGATGTTAGTATGATGAGTTGAGTCATGTAACAGGCCTAGGTAACTTGAAACCTTGTCATTAAATGATTTTACTCTAGGAGGTTTTTTTCACTTGTTTAATTATTATATCCTTATGGGGACTTAATAATTATTTGAGTTTTTTCCTCCATGCACAACCCCAAAGTCAGAGTACGGCTTGAAGACGAGGCCTTGGGTGAGTCTTAGTGTCTAGAGTCATTGTATATTACCATACTAGATCACTCGTAAAATTTCGTGGAATTTGACTAGGTCTAGGGGTCAGTGTCTAGAGTTAATTGTATATTACCATACTAGATCACTTGTAAAATTTTGTGGAATTTGACTAGGTCTAGGGGTCATTTTTAAAAATTGTATATTTCCCATGGGGCAGAAATTTGAATAAAATATGATTGTGAAATGTAATAAGTGATGTCAAGAGAAGTTGTATGGAATATGTGTGCTCAAATTACACCTCTCACCCTCAACTTTCTACTATGACACACTTTGATGGGTAAAAAATAAGTTCTAGACCCTCAAAGCCTAGTTTTCCTAAGTTTACTGGAAAATGTGGGAATAAATTAGCGCAACAATTAAATAAATGGAGAAAAATAAATATCCACACATGCTCAAATGATGTGGAAATGAGGTGGAAATTCATCTAAAGGTCAAAGTTGAGTTACCAAGTGATGTGGACTCCACATAAGCCACAAATCAACCAAATCGATTTTTTTGTGGAGAAGACGAGTTCCAGTGACAAGATCCACCATTTGAGGAAGTTGATTCGAGCTTCAAGGAGATATCACAAGTTGACTTAAGATTGGATTAGATTTCACTTGAGTGAGGTGGAGAGTGGTCTCCTACCACTCCACTTCACTCTCCCACACGTCGTCTCATCTAATTCAAACTCCCTCATCAAGGATTGCGTGGGCCTTTGAGGAAGAAATCAAGCTGCCATTTGGATAATTCGAATTTGCATGAAGGAGCATTGGGATGGTCACCCATTTGTCTTGGGATTGTCACCATTTGCCTTGGGATTGGCTCCTAGACTTCTATATAATAGAGCCATGGGCTCTCACTATGTATAATCAGTTGTTTACTAGCTATTGTGCTTGTGGAAGTGCCAATAAAACTATGTTGCCATGAAATGTGGGTTCGTTGGGGGCATATTATAATTTATATATATAATATATAAATATTATATTTTATAAATTATAATATATATGAATTTGTATATTTTTCAACTTTAAACAAGAAATCTAAATTATTTATGATTTAAACTGTGCCATGTTTTGATGATGCTTTAATGTTGAAAAAATATGATGGTTTACGACAATTGGCTGGTTGATTGCTTTTTGGTGTCGACAATGAAAATCATGAAAACACTAACATCACATGGACCATTGGTACATTTGGATATATAAGGTAAGAGAATCACTGCACTTTTCATGTCATAACCATAACTTAAAAGTAAAGTGTAAAAGAGTACTATCAATCAAATCACCAACTAAGCTAGAATAAACTTTTCCGCAATATGTAAGTGGTTTTATGTATAAAATCAACAAACTTTTCCGCAATATGTAAGTGGTTTTATGTATAAAATCAACAAAAACATGCTGTTGTTACAGGTTTTCGACAATAGTTACTGTAAGAAATTGCTATAAAAGCCAAATTGATTTCTTGTGATGTTCTCATTTTCCTTTTAGCATTGTTAGGGTTTTAAATCCTGAATGTAATTTTTGCTTTAATTACAGGTGTTTAAGGGTACATTTCATTTTTTCACTGAAGGCGGGCAAGAATCAAGAGTCAACTTCCTGTGGAGTGTGTGACGCGTCTCTGATTGAGTCACGCCGCACGGATTGTGTCTTGACTCTCCTGCAGACCAGTGAACAATCTTCTCAAGGCGTCGGTGTCTCTATGGAGGAAACCTCTACTCCATGTGCATACACCAACTAATTCCCCTCAAACACCTCAGCCTCTGAAGCCAAATGCCTCTTGTCGAATGCTCGTCCTCTGTCGCTGTCGAAGGGTGAACAAAATGAAAGCAAAGTCGACTTAGCCTTTAGGTTTTGGTATTTATGGTTTACCTTTAACTTTCAATAAATTTTTAAAATTTAAACTTTAAACTTTTATTAATTTTAATTTTTAACTTCCAATAACTTTTTTATTTAAATTTTTAATCCAAAATTGGTCCACACGAACCCCAAAGAACCCGATTTTGGGGTTCTAGGTACCTACCCATCATCAGGATTCTTCGTACTTGTCAAGACAAAAGAACCCAATTTGTTTTTAATGGAGAACCCGGTTCTTCATAGAAGAACTCGGTTCTTCTCAGAAGCACCCATACCTGAATCCGGTACTTGGGGAAGAGAACCCGAGACGGGTTTGAGAACCCCACCCCCGGGTTCGCCAAGTTCGCGAACCCATGCAACATAGCAATGAAAAGACTTTGGGGGTCCATTCATGGGTGTTCTTCCTTTGGAGCATGGTGCATTGTGAGCTATTGGTATAATCTCTTGTATTTATGATTTTAGTTATTTCATTTTCCATATACTATTGTAGACTTGCTAGTGCAAAGCTACCTTGCATTAACATTTGATTTTGGAAGTAGGCTCTAAATGTTGGAAGTTCTAGTTTATTTTCAAACAAATTTCTAGAAGTTTGAATTCATTGTTTGGTTCTCTAAATCTATATGGACTAATGTGTGATTGGAGTATTGTAGAAGAATTTTTTTTTGGTTGGATCGCGTGAAGTAAATCTTTGGGAGACCAACCCACTCTTAAAGCATCTTCAAAGGAACTCTCATTTGTTATTTGGATCTTCATAGTTCATCTTGCGAAGAATTCTTGCAGGGATTCATTTGGACATAGCTTGTATACAAGCAAACATTTCATATTTTAAATCTTTTCAAATAGTGCTTCATTGATTTCATATTAACTATTTGAGAGCATTTTCTAAACTAAAACAAGCAATAAGTTTCACTCCCATCACTTGATTTGGTTTCTTGAAAATTATTGTATTTTATTTAGTTGTTTTCATATTCTCTCTACACTAAATTTGTTTCTTGATCTTGCAGCCCATAGGTTGAGTGTTGGTGATAAGAGCATCAAGGAAGGATCACACAAACTCTAACACTTTTCCTTGTAGGACCTCTCAAACCCGTTCAAAGTTGATTTTTTTTGAGGAGGCCGTGGACAAAGAGGAGGGCTGTTAGTTGGAAAGGCTGTGAGCATTTGAGGAGGATTGGCTCATTGTCTCATGCAACATTTCATTCACCATTCGAAGCACAATATTGATACAAGAGACACTTCACTTCTTCAATCTTGAGAGCTTTCTCATTGTGCTTTTCTCATTTTCTGAATTTGACTTTCAAGAAGGATATCTTGGGCTTGAGAAGCCTCATATATTGTAAAGAGTCCTCTTGAAGATTTATTTGAGACCTCTTGAAGATTCCTCATTTTGTAACATTGTACTTTTCTCATTTTCTGAATTTGATTTTCAAGAAGGAGATCTTGGGCTTGAGAAGCCTCATATATTGTAAAGAGTCCTCTTGAAGATTTATTTGAGACCTCTTGAAGATTCCTCATTTTGTAACATCTAATAAAAACTTAATTTTTCTTGTGGGAGCTTGGGTTTTCACCCAAGGCATCCTTTTCTCATTTAAAAAAAAATGGGAGGAACATGTGGGTGGTTTGATCTTGTGTTTTTTTTCTTATTTTTTATCTTGCATGCCTTAAAGTTAACACAACCTCACCTTCAGAATCTAATTTTCTGAATTTGCTTCTGCTACTTATTTTCATTCTTATGCTTTGCCATTCCAAGTTTAAGCTTTCAAGTACAATTTTAAATTTTACTTTTGGAAACAATTTATTTTATTTTATGCAAGGCATCTCATTTCAAGTAACAAAGTTGATTTAGTTAGTGTAACAATTTGCTTCATGTTGGTGTCACAATAGACTCATTGTTACATGCTCATTTACTTCAAGTTATTTGCTCATTTTGCAAACACATAAATTGGAAGATTCAATTAATTGCTATAGTTGGCTATTGGTTTATCATTTGTTAAAGCAATTATTTTGAGCAACTTACAATCTTATATGTTCATGAAGCTTTTGTATCTTGCATTATTTTCAACAACTATCCAAGTTATATTTTTTGAGCATATTTCTATTTAATTGAAGCAAAGCATTTAGTATATTACTTAATTCATGTGCAAGCTAATTTCCTTTCCCAATTGAATTTACATTTGCAATCTACTTTGAGCACTATTGCCATTATATTGAAAACATTGCAAATCTCTATTTGGAAAACTTCCTTGCATACCATATTAGGCATTTAAAAAAAGTTGCATCTTAACTTAATTTACCTCAAAGCTTAAGTTTGGTTGAAAGACATTTGTTAGGGACCACTTTTTTTCATCAACTTGAGGGACATAGACCCTCTTATGTGGTTAACATGGTGACCTTGCAAATGTTTCAATTTGATTATCTTATTTAGCAAAGTATCATTTGGTTCACTTTTGCAAGGAAAGTTTAAATTGTTTCCTTTACAAGTCACTCTATATTACTTCCATACATGCTTTGAATTTGTGAATGATTACATGAATTTTGAAAACATTTCTTGAAAGAATATATTATATCTTGTATTAATATCCATATCTTGCTAACATCTTTTGTTTGATTGACAAATTACTTGTGTTTCAATTTGAAACACTTCATTTTATTTTGAGCAAATTTATTCTTAAAATAATATTTGAAGACACTGGTTTTATATATGCTAATCATTATCTCATGTGTTGATGGTTATTAAAGTTCATTTCATGTTATATTGCTCATTTTATTTGCTCACAATCTCAAGTAATCCAAATTTTACATCTCCTAGAAAGCTTCTTAGTTTTCCATTTAGGGACCACCCCCCTTAGCTAACCTAGGGGATAGCTTAAACGAAGAAAGTTGGGAATAGGTTACAACCCCATCTCTTAGTTCTTTCCACCAACCACACCTTGTGGGGTCAAGGGTTTTTCTCATATTAACTGGTAGGTGTGTGTGTCAGGCGGGAAGTGTAACATTTTTGGTGCTGTTGCCGGGGACAAGTCCTCTTGTACCTGGAATACGACTAACTTTTGGTTTTTGCATGTTGGATTTTTAGAGTTAGATTCTTGTTTAAGTGGCGACTCCACTCATTTCATTTTTTGCAAGAATTTCTGCTTGAAGGCTTCTTCTCGTAGACTTCTTGCTAATCTTGGACATGAGCCTCTCTCTGATATCCATTTGCTCTTTTAGGGTCAAGTGAGCGTGACATCATTAATGCTTTGCACGCCCCTTGTGGTTTTACTAACATTCCAGCCTATTCGAATTTTGTTCCGGATGAAGCCATTGAGACTATTGATGAGTTGTCTAGTTTTCTAGGTAACAATGCTATAAGTACTGAAACTCACCTTAGGAACTTCCACCTTTGTGTGAGCAAATGGTGCCATGATATTAACCATGAGGACGTTAAAATGAGACTTTTCATTTTTTCATTAGATTGCGATGCTATGGATTGGTTCATAGACTTACCTGCTAACAATTTCAATTCTCTAGAATTAATCATTGACACCTTTGAAGAAAAATATGGAGACAAAAGAAAGATCAAAGCGAAAACTCAAGCAAATGAGAATGATAAGGATCTCATTAAGGGGTTGACTGAAATGATTAAGGATATTGTTGGGTGCAACCCAACTTAGCCGAGATTTTGGCTAAGACTCTGCATTTTGAGGAGTAGAGCGCGAAGTGGACCGCACAACAAAGCATGTTGGATATACTGTGCAGTATCATAGGGGCTTTGGGGGTGGGTCGAAGCCCCTCCTTTTTGTAATGGGTTTTGGGTTATATTTGCTGGTTTGTGGAGCCTATGGTATTGTAATGATGAAATAATATATAAAGAGAAGTAATGTTATGTTTGGAAATCAATGAATTATGGTTATGGGCAAGTCTTGGTGATCTGTATTATGTAGCGAAGGGAAGGCTTTGCAACTGAGTGTGCAAAGACTTGGGAAGCGTCTGCAACTTAGTGTGTAGACCACCTGTAGCTTAGTGTGCAGGTCGAAGAACTCATTGTATTCAAAGATATATAATAATAAAGAAACAATTTTGGGAACGATATTCTGGTGTTTTTATGTGTTTTCTGTGTATATATTTGCTTAATATCTGTTGTTGCGAAGTATTATTGTAGTTGCATGTTATGTCAGTGCAGTACTGGTTTGTGATGTTATATGATGTGTTTCTTTGATCAATTGAATGTGGCGAAGTAACTTATAAGTTGGAAGTGTAAGATAACACAAAAATACCACATTTCCCAGTCCCTCAAGGCTGCAGAAACCTAGTTCTGCAACCACCCATAGTCACTTTGGGTGAGACTGTACTCTGCTTGCGGGTCATTGCTGAAAGGGCTAGTGATCAAGGGTTTTGTTGGTGTACAATATAGTTTGAACCTAGGTCTTCCCAAATAAAGCCAACAAATGGTTTTGTTGTCGAGACCAGGATCTGTTTGAGAGATATGTGGGTGTGGCACCTGTTGAAGAAGGAAATTGAAGATTGGATAGTCCAGAAGGAGCGAGAATTTGCAGATCAAGAAAACATAAATCCTCGTCTAACATCCGAAGCTTGGTTGCAGAGGTATATTTTCATAGAGCAATACAAAATTTTCTTCAGATCATTTCCTAGAGAGTTGTATGAGTGGATATCGAGGTTGATTGAAAGGAAGGACTGCTTTAAGAACGACGAACCTACAGTGTGGACTCCTGCGCTGATACATTGACTCAAGAGCATTAACAACAGGATTTCAAGGGCTATCGATTTTTGGATTGATAACATCTTGGGAGGATTCATTACAAAGTTCACAGTAGATTCAATTGTGTCCTACAACGAAGCAGAGTGCCGATTCTTTAAAGGACCACGAGTTAAGTACTTGAAATCTTTGAAACTTTGGATTAATATGCTTCTGTGTGAAAGGGGAGTTTTACGGATGCAATCGGATTTCTAGCTTACTTATGTTTGGAGGAAGAAGTAAATCTGAGCAAGAAATCGGTACAACACGAAGTGGAAAAAGATATAGAGTAGATACCAGAAAAAGATATCGTGGAAAAGACCCGAAGACCTTTGTAGAGACTGATTATAGTCCTCTTTTGAGTGAATCTGAAAGTGAAAGAGAAGATAACCCTTAGGTAACTTCACAGTATTCTCCTTCCTTGCTTGAGAGTTCACACAAATCAGAATCCAGTAATAGTTGTTGAGATTTTGGAGTAGCATCGGGTGTGCTCTAGCTCCGAAACTTTGTGGAGGGGTTGGAACAAACGACATCTCCAAGACCCAGAAAGCGTTTGGAGAAATTCCATCCGGTGTAATAGTTATTCAAATAATTAAATTTTTTGATGGGGACCCTCAGTCTAACTTGGGAAATTAAAAAATTAAAGTGAATTAATTTACGCATGTGATGAAATGTTCTAAGTGACGTGGATCAAACATTCTTTTAATCTGAGCCGTCGATTAGAGATTAGATCACGACTGTTGGTTTCCCAACGAGAAAGTTATAAAGGAAAGGCTTGGGGTTAGTTGGAGGACACACACATTGCAGAAGCACTGAAGCTAAGTCAAATTTCTGGGGCGGGTTTGCTGAGGAATTCGAAGTGAGTTTGTAGTGCAGTGAAGGGCAGAGATCAGCAAGGGATGATTTGATCTGAGGCTGAGAATATAGCACCAGAGAGGCAACATCGTACCAGGGTAGTGCAGAAGCTAGCAGGAGGGATGCAACCCAGCCAACCTGGCGCAAAGGCCACACAGAGGGTGACGCAGACCCTTCTGGGTGACACAGAGGCCTTCAGAGTGATGCATGGGCAACTTGTGCTGCGCAGAGGTTGTGCTGGGCTAGAGGGGCTGAAGCAGTTGCAGGAAGAGCTGTGCTGAGGGTTCCAGTGGGCCATAAAGGGCTCGATTTCGTAATTCCCCGTAGAGGGTTGGATCAGCCATATTTTCTGTCTTTGAGTGATAAGGTACAACTGCCGTGTAATTTCTCTATAGAGCAAACTGTTTCTGGTGCCCAGATTGTTGTATTCAGATTCTGCATAATAATAAAACCCTCTAGAGCTGCTGCACTAGTTTTCCCGTATTGGGTTTTTCTGGGGACATTTTCCCGAAAAATCTGTGTCATTTTGTTACATGTGTGTGATGTTCAGTAAATGAACTGTAGTTGTGTAGGCTGCTATTTGTGTTTACTTTGCTTTTTTTTCTAAATATTCAGTTAAATAACTTGTATAATAAATCAAGTAGGAGAAGTAAATCAATAGTTAGCAGTAGGGTTTATCTATTAAGGATTTAGAATTTTTCACAATAGTCAGGGTATTTTTCCCGCTCCCCCTACCCCTCCTACCCTCCATCCCCCTCCACCTTCCCCTCCCTAAGAAGAGATATGGCTGATGATATTAAGCTACCTGTTTTCAGAGGAACTGGATTGGAGGACCCAGAGTAGTTCTGGTTTTTATATGAAGCAGTATGGGTAGCAAAACAGATTAATGATGACAATATAAAGAAGGTGCAACTCATTACGACATTGCGCGACAAAGCATTGACTTGGTATATGAAGTATGTAAATAATCAGAATAGAACATTCACATATATAAAAAAAACCTTGGTCGGAGAGTTTAAGAAGACGAAGTTTCAGTCACGGTGCATTACTTAGCTGAAAGAAATCAAACAGAAACCTACTGAGTCTATTTGGGAGTTAGATTAGAGATTTAAGTTGTTATTGGATCAGGTAAGCTTCGACATAGCTTCTCAACAACATCAAGAATTGTTTATAGTTGTGCTGCTAACACATATCGGATTACCATTGATGCAACAGAAGATAGGAAGTCAAGTCGAAGCTCTAGAGATTGCAATGAAGTTGGAAGCCTCGCCTATAAGATATACCAGTGCAGTCATGCAACAGATTCTGTGTCAGCTAACAAATCTCACCCTGCAGATACAAGATATCAAGAAGGGCAAAGAAGTCAGAGAAGAAGTATGGTGTACAAAGTGAAAATCGGAGGGCCATTCTAAAGAGCAGTGCCCTGTCTTCAGAGATTACATGGCTAGTGGGGCACCAAATCCCTTAAACACAGGATTTAGCCTATGGTGCGAGATATGCAGGACTAGAGGCCAACATCGCTCAGAACACTGCTACTTGTTACAAAAATATGTACAGACTCCAAAGAATCTATTTTGTAAATTCTGCAAATCAGTAGGACATGATGAGAACAATTGTCGGGCTTATGATCTAATGATGGAGCATAGTAGTGATGCTTACAAGATGCAAGTGGAAGAGTATGGACGTGAGGACAACAAAAAACGCGGTGGTCGAGGAGGTTATCAAGGAAGAGGTTGAGGACGTGGACAGATAATCTGCTATAACTGCGGCTAGGCAGGTCACTTTGCGAGAGACTGTCAAAATCCCACAACGACATGTAAGTACTGCAAATCCTTTGATCATGTAATTGAAGATTGTCCTGTACTTATGGCGAAGATGCAAGAAAAAAGGAATCAACAGCCAACACAGAACATTCAGATGATGACTGCTGAAAAAGGGCTAATGAGCCGCTCATTAGTATTGTTACTAGAAATGGAGATGCGACTAGTAGTGATAAGACAAATGAAAATAAGGAATTTGAAAATCTAGGTGCATGGGTTAGAGAGACAACGAAGAAAGTTCCTATTTTTGATATTCAAAAAGTGTTTATGGAAGCAAAGTGAAGTATTATGGATGTAGGAGCTTCGACCTCTAGTGCATAATAAAAACCGAGTAATTGCGACGTGTCATCAATTTCGACACAGAGTCGAGCTTTGACACAGGATCAAACTCCGACGCAAGTGCAGGAGTCAGCAAGCCAAGTAAGTATTTTAAGGTCTTTTCTGCACACTTGTTGTAGTTGTTAAGAGATCAAAATGCTATAGAAGGGCTTCAAGAGTTGATAGACTCCCACACATCAAAAGAAACACCGCGAAGTGTGATACGCGCAGTCAATAACTTACATCGACAGAAGAGAAATGGAAGAGAAATGAGGCTAAGTGCGCAAATAAGAGAATATGAGATGGATCAAGTTATTATGGATATGGGATCTGATGCTAATGTTATGACAAAACAAACATGGGAATTGATGGGTAAGCCGAAGTTGCAGTGGTCACCAATTCAATTAAGGATGACAAATCAACAAAAGCTCTTTCCTATGGGAAGACTACGAGGTGTCACAGTAGATATTGAAGGAGTTCGCACTATTGCTGATTTTGAAGTAATAGAGATTGTCGATGATAACAACCCTTATCCTGCATCGCTTGCACTTGACTGGGCATTTGATAATTTGGCCATAATTAATCTAAAGAAGAGACAAATGATATTTGAAGGGAACAATATAAGGGTAATTGTGCCCTTGGATCCATCAAAAGGGGTAAGATATACAAAATCAATTAGAGAAGAGTACTGTGCAACTGACATAGATCATATTTATCAAATAAAAACAAAGGAAGAGGGATGGGTTAATCCTACTGTAGAAGGCAAGCTGAGTTGGGAGCATGATAGTTATTATACTTCAAATTCAGAATAAGAGTTGGAGAAATGGCAGAACAGTTTACATGAAGTGACCACAAGGTGATGTGCAAGAATGACTAAATCACTTCGTTGTATAATGACGGAGGTATGTAACTTGCCTTCTTCTGATGGTATAGGTGATATAAATGCTTTTCTTAAGGATTATGAAGAACAAGTTCCTATAAATCAAAGGTTGTTAGCCTTGAAAGCCACTTCTGCTAGATGGTGGAATGCACACAAAAAGAATATAAGAGATTGGCAGGAATGTCGAAGATTGATATGTATAAGGGTTGGGCAGATAGAGACAAAAATGGAGATAAAATATGATGGTCAAACTAATCCTAGGGGGCATATCTAGCTATGCGCTTCAGCATGGAAGGAGATTCCACACCAAGAGTGGGTGCATGGATTCATTTATACATTGGAGACAATCCCTCAGAATTGGTACCTAGAAACAAAACTTCGACATGTATTGAAAATTGGGCAGACATGGTTGATGGTTTCATATTGACAGTCAGTTTTGGGGATGATTGCCCATGCATAGATTTGGCCCTTCAGATAGTAAGGAAGATCTGTGAACACTGAAAACGTAACCTCACTGACATGGCAACAACCTGATTGGGATGTGCAGATAGAACATGCGTTGGAGTGCTATAACATTATTTCATGAAAAACAAGAAAATGTAGGAGGTCAAGAAGCCTACTCATTTACAGATGGATTCTCAGGTTATCATTAGATCATAATTGCACCTGAAGATCGACATAAGACCACATTTGCTACATAATGGGGCTCATATCAATACACAATGATGCCTTTTGGATTGAAGAATGCCCCTGCTATATTTTCTAGAGTGGTGGTTGCATCTTTTAAGGAGTACATCCACAAGTTTTTGGAGGTTTATTTTGATGATTGGACGATATTTGGATTGCTCAGCAAACATGTTGGAAGTCAGGTTGATGCTCGACACATGTAGACAACATCAAATTTCATTGAACCTAAAGAAGTGCATATTTTGTGTATCTTTTGGCATATTGTTGGGACATATTGTTTGTAAGCAAGGACTCATGGTGGACCTTGCTAAGATTGCTGTCATTGTGAACTTGGACCCACGTAAGACAGTAAGACAACTTCGCACTACCTTGGGACATACAGGGTATTACAGAAAGTTCATCAAGGGGTATGCGTAAATCACAACGCCTATGGAGAAATTGCTGAAGAAGGATGTAAGTTTTCAATGGGATGAAGAATGGTAGAAGAGCCTCGACATACTGAAAGAAAAGATGGTAGTTGCACCTATACTAGTGTTCCCTGATTAGAATAAGGAATTTCATGTGCATGTGGATGCCTCTTGCATAACTTTGGGAGTGGTATTGACATAACTTGGTGAATGAGAGATTGATCATCCTATAGCTTTTGCAAGTAGGAAGTTATCTAAAGCTGAGAAGAATTACACTGCTACAGAAAGAGAAGGCCTAGCTATGGTGTATGCTTTGCAAAAGTTTAGACACTATTTGTTGGGAGCACACTTCAAGATGTTTACAGATCATTCTGCATTAAAGTATTGTATTTGGTTAATAAGCCTGTCCTAGGAGGAAAGATCTGCAGATGGTTATTGTTATTTCAGGAATATGATTTTGAGATCATTGTTAAACCAGGAAGACTGAATGCAGGACTTGACCATTTGTCGAGATTGGAAACAGGGGAAGAACTAACCAACATAGAAGATAATCTCCCTGATGCACAGTTATTTGCAATTAGAGTAGCAGATGATCACTTCGCAAATATCATTCATTTTTTGAGTACAGTGATGGCTCCTTCAGAGTATACTACATAGAAGAAATTCAAGGTAAGAGACCTTGTTCTCCTTTATGACAGTAAGTTTGTAAAATTCCGGGAAAATTCAAAATGCATTTGTTGAGTCCATATATTATCAAGCATATTACTGATGGAGGCATAGTTCAATTAGCGAAGTTAAATGGAGACCTGATTCCAGGAAGAGTAAATGGCAGTAGGTTGAAGCTTTACAGGGACGACCCTGCCCCTACAACGTCACTCTGAAAAAGAAAGGAGGAAAGTCTTTGTGCCACCTACGGTTGAAAGTGGGCACTAGTCTATAAACTGTGCTGCAGAAAGAGCTTCGACGAAGGGAGTTGCTGCACTACAATCTGGATTATGTCGAAGTTCGTAGAAGCTGCGATGTACGGAGGATTGTGCACTGTAATACGAATGTGTCGAAGTTCGCTAGAAAAATATGACTGTTAAAGGTGAAAGTTGTCGTTGGAAGGTGCGGGAGGATGCATTTATGAAGACATATTGACAAGATCTAGCAACAACTATGCAGTTAATGAACAAAATCTGAACAAGATTTGAGCTAATGATGAGGTTAGAAGTTCAAAGTTGTTATAAAAAGCTGTGTCCCACCAAGATTTTGACACTTTGTTGTTTGAGAGCTCAAAAATTGCTAAGTATCGAGAAGTTGTAGAAGTTGTGCTACTATATTAACATTGAAGATTTCATTCACATATTTGAAGAGAAAGGTATAGAAGAGGAATCAATGGAAGACAAGGTTGCGAAGCTCGACCTTGCAATAAAGGATGTGAAAATTCCAAGTCTGAAATCCTACAGTAGCCAACTGAATTAAATTCGCCTACTTGTAAATTACATTAACAAGTTATTTACTGAATTCTTCTGTAAATACTGAAGCAACTTTCACTTAATTAAATTATTATGCGAAAACAATACACTGAGCAAAAGAAAGACATCACACAGGACACTGTTGTTTTTGGATAAACGTCCTTAGAAAAACCCAATGTGGGAAAACTGATGTAACAGATTTGAGGGTTTTATTATTAAGAAATAGTTATATCTGAATACAATCTCTGGATGCCTTGATGGCTATCCAGTATAGAGAATATCACTCAGCAGAAGAACAATTGTGAGATTACCTCACTCTACAAGTCCCGACTGATCCGGTAGCTGAAATGATGAAACCCCAGTAGCCTCTGCGCTGCCTTTGCGCAGTGATTTTGTAGGCCTGCGTGGGGACCTCTGAAGGACTGCATCACCTCCTCCGCTGGATCGATATGCTCTCAGGAAACTCGATTCCAGCCTTCTCGGCTCAGAATCCTGATCTCCTAGCAAAATCTCGGACTTTTGCTCAGGAATACTGCGCTGCCTCTGCGTATGGCCTTCGTGGCCCTGTGTCACCCTCTCTAGGTGCTACGTCTCCTCTCTGGGCACTGCGCTGCCTCCTCTGCGTCTTTTTTTGCCTCTTTGCTGAGTATTCTTGGCCTCGGAGAAGATCCTCCGACCAAAACTGTCTCTGCCCCTCAACTGCGTGAGAATCTCTCGATCAAAGTTTTCCTCTGAGCACTGCTCCTTCAGAAAATTCGATCTCTTCATCTCTCGGTGTGTTTTTCCAAATGATCCCAAGTCTTCTTTATAGTCTTCTCATTGAGTCTTCAACGACCGAGATTAGATCTCCAATCAACGGCTAAGATTACATTTTGACTTGATTTGCTTTTTCTAGAACATTCACACCCATATTCTATTAATTCACTTTATTTATTTTATTTTCCTAAGTTTAGACTAGGGTCACTTTAAAATAATTATTTTTCTTAATAAAATTCACTTCGGATGGAATTTCCCCAAACAAATTCTGGGTTATCTGGAATACATGTGTCTAAGCCTCTCCACAAAGTTTGAGACTTAGAGCACATCTGATGCTACACCAAATCAACACTCCCTCTTGCGAGGAATGTGCTCTCGCAAATATGCCTTGCTGCACACTGCTCTGACTCTGAAGCATCACCCTGTGCCCTGCTGATGTCTGACATGCTGTCCACCAACCACTGCGCTACTGCTGACCTTGCTGTTGGTACCATTTCATGACTTATATTTTTACCTAAAAGCTTCATTTTACCCATCATTTTCCTCATTTAACCTTCATAAAACTCTTATATCCCTTTGAAACTGATGAATATAGTGCCATTATTATTATTTTTACATTGAAATTAATTTTGGGAATTTTTGTGTTAAAACTAGAATTTTTCAAGAAATTACAGGTTCTTGTAACTTCCTGTAATGGCTTTATGTTCTGACACATTGCATGACAGGTGGACCAAATCGAAGACTGAGGGCTTAATCCTGAATGTACAAGGATGGTGAAAAATCTATTCCCCTTCAGATTCGAGGTCCATGGGTGGCCGGTCAACACTGGTCAAACTCAACCATTTCAGCAGAAAATCATGAGCAATTAATGAACAGACTTGATATTTTGCCTGTAAAAAAGAATCTGAACTAATTCGACTCCTTTGGGAGATTAGTTAGGATTTTGAGGAATAGGAATAGCCTCTTTTTGTTATGTAATTCAATAATAAATAATTAGAAGAAAGATGTTGAAGGCTAGAGAGACACAAGACATGAAACAATACGTGACAAGCTTCAAATTTTGGTTTATGTAATTAGTTTTCAGATTTAATACAGAGATCCAGTTCTTCATGGTGTTATAGTTCATCATTTTCTACATCTGAGTTATCTCAAGTGTGCCTGCAACGTGTGGAGGGCCCCCATTACAGCGTTGGTACACTTTCTTTGTATATTCTATTTACATTTGCATGTTCAGATCTGATAGTACATTTCTACTTAATTCTTATGATGCAAGTTCATGAATCATAGTTTAAAGTTGTGTTTACCATTTGATTTATTATTTTTTGCTTAATGGTCATGGTTATAATTGCAAAATTCAACTAAGTAGTTTAATGAATATACTTTGTAAGAGGATTTAACTATTGGTTGACTTCAAGATTATTACCTTGCTTTCTGTTTTGAATAAGTTTGATTGATGAGTGTGTTGGTTTAAGATTGAGAAGAGATAATTGATTTCAGTGTGTTAATCTAAGAATTTGGAAGAGGTTCTGTGATCTAAGTTTTTGTAAGAGAACTAGAATCTCAGACAAATCATAAGAACTCTGTTTTTAGAAGATTAGATTTGTTTTATTTAACGAAGTGTTCAAGTGTGGAAGGAGACAAAGAACAATCTCTTGTAAGAGAGTATTGAATCCCAAAACACTAAACTCTCATTTAGGAAACCAAATCTTTCTAGATATATATATTTTAGATAAGTACCTCTAAGTGTACCTACTCGGATTGACAAGAAATTGAAGCCTAATCTACATTAGCAGATTGGACCAAACACCTGCCACGATCAATACTGCATCCGTACAACAACTCCCTCTCAAATGTTGCATCTGCTACTAGCACTGCAACTCAGTTGCTGAGAGAAGCAACTGAAAAACATCCAAAATATGAACAAGTGTTCAATATGGATACATCTGGATGCTCAAACTCTGACTGCTGCTAGTCCCACGTTGTCCCTCTGAATCACTCCGCTGCTGTTGCTTTTGCACTGCGTCCCTCTGCACTGCGCTACTCATATTCTGGCGCTGCTAACCACTGCATCTGTCGCTCAAACACTCCTTTGCGCCAACTGAAATTCCTCTAGCTTGCTACTGCTGATCTTGGGTACTCGTAGCAAGGTCATGATCCAGGAGGTGGACTCCTCAAGGATCTTGCCCAACTAAAGTTCTTGTGAACTTACAGCTCGATATCGTCCCATTTCCCTCCTGGAGATACGTGGGCACTCATGGCATACTCATCCTCCTCGATCGTTGCGGACGCAACCTTGGATTCATGCTTCTCGTCCATGTCCTTTTTCTTCCAAAGACACTGCGTTGCGTAGTGACCAAGTTCACCACACCTGAAGCATTTAATCTTTGAGACATCTTTCTTCCATCTCCACTGCTCCTGCTGCCCCTTGGATGCAAGGGTTACATTTTCCTCCTATTTCATCTTTGACCCACTGCTGCTGTTGCCATCAAGTTTGCACTTGACTAGGTCCCTCCTTAGCTCTTCTTGCTGAAGAGAAACCCTCATCTCTTCCTAGCCTAGCAAGGTTGCTTTGCCCAGGATACTCTGGACAAAAACCTACCATTCTTCTGTGACTGCTTTAAGGGCCAAACTCACCATTGGTGCAGGAGAATGGGTGGACCCCATGGCTGCTAGCTGATCATGAGTTTCCTAAGGCCTAGTCAGGAACGGAACAATATGCTCCCCCTTCTGCATCTGCACCATCCTTAGTTTTTGCTCCAAGTACATCTTCTGCTGCTCGGAAGATCCTTTGTATATTGCTGCCAAGGCTTCCCACATCTGCCTAGCTGTGCCCTTGCCGGCTATGTGGGTCACAATGCGATCTTTGAATCCATCAAGGAGCAGCCTTTTAGCCTTCGCCATTTCAGCCTTGTACTTTTTCAGTGGATCTGGATCTGCAGGGACAACTACTGTACTAGTCACGAAAAGCTTCAGCGATCGTATTCATTTAGAAGGTATGCAATTCTCACCTTGCACATTACATAGTTGGAGGCTCCCACCAATCGTTCTTGATCTCGAAGCCCATGAGCTTCATTTCTGCCGAAAAGAAAACGTCGAATCTGCTCCCTCTCTTCCCCTCTACACAACATTGGATTGGCTTACGCACTCCTTGCTGGAGATTGTAGGTTTGCCACCTGGATCTGCTGCTCAGATCTTGAAAAAAATAGAATTCCCTAGTTAGGAACTCCATGAGGAAGAAAATTCCCTCACTGTGCTTCTTCTCTCTCTTCTCACGACTTTCTGCCCAACAATTTGCCTGGAAAAAAACTGTGTCCCACCAGCTCTGCACTGCTCCCTCTGGCTTGGCAAAATCTCGATCTGGAAGCTCTTCCTCTTTGTCGACTCACTTAGAGAGAGACTTTCTGCAAAACTTCAGCCCTCTTGGCCTGGATTGCGCAATTCCTCTGGGGATTCGAACTGTTGCCTTTTGTAGCTATTCGACCTCCTGCTCAACGCTGGATCTAGTCTTCCTATATCACCTGCAACCCTCTGATACCATATGGAAATTGCAAGTCTGGAATCCTACTGCAGCCAACTGAATCAACTTCACCTACTTGTATATTACATTAACAGGTTATTTATTGAATTCTTCTGTAAATACTAAAGCAATTACTGAAGCAACCTTCACTTAATTAAATTATTATGTGGAAACAAGAAACTGAGCAAAAGAAAGACATTGCATAAGAGACTGTTGTTTTTGGACAAACATCCCCGGAAAAACCCAATGCGGGAAAGTCAGTGCAACAGATTTGAGGGTTTTATTATTAAGCAACAGATATATCTGAATACAATCTTTGGATGCCTTGCTGGTTGTGCAGTACAGAGAATATCACTCGACAGAAGAAAAATTGTGAGATTACCTTACTTTGCAAGTCCCGACTGATCTGGTAGCTGAACTAACGAAATCCCAACACCCTTTGCGCTGCCTTTGCATAGTAATTGCGTAGGTCTGCGTGGGGACCTTTGAAGGACTGCGTCACGTCCTCCGCTGGATCGATATGCTCTCAGGAAACTTGATTCCAACCTTCTCGACTTTGAATCCCGATCTCCCAGCAAAATCTCAGACTTCTGCTCAGGAATACTGCGCTGCCTCTGCATGTGGCCTTCGTGGCCCTGCGTCACCCTCTCTTGGTGCTTCATCACCCTCTCTAGGCACTGCGCTGCCTCCTCTGTGTCTTTCTCTGCCTCTCTGATGAGTATTCTTGGCCGCGGAGAAGATCCTCCGACCAAAACTGTCTTTCCCCCTCAACTGCGTGAGAATCTCTCGATAAAAGTATTTCACTGAGCACTACTCCTTTATAAAATTCGATCTCTTGATCTCTCGGTGTGTTTTTCCAAATGATACTTAAGTCTTCTTTATAGTCTTCTCATTGAGACTTCAACGACCGAGCTTAGATCTCCAATCAACGGTTAAGATTACATTTTGACTTGATCTGCTTTTTCTAGAACATTCACACCCATATTCTATTAATTCACTTTAATTATTTTATTTCCTTAAGTTTAGACTTAGGGTCACTTTAAAATAATTGATTTTCTTAATAAAATACAATCCGGGTGAAATTTCCCCAAACAATTTCTGGGCTATCTGGAATACATGTGTCTAAGCCTCTCCACAAAGTTTGAGACTTAGAGAACATCTGATGCTACCCCAAATCAACAAAGGAATCTAGGAAGAATATCGGAGATGTGTAGTTTGAGTATGAGGTAAAAATCAGTGAGTTGCAAATGAAGCTGCAGCCAACTGCGCCACCAGAAGTATGAGAGCAGAGGGAGATCGACCTAGAGGCGATAGTGACAGGCATCTCCGAGACAGTGGCAAAATGTGGAAAGTTGCTGGAAGAAACTTTGCAGAATTGGACTTCGCTGCAGGAAGATCCAAATGTACAGAAAATAAAAGAAGATTTTCAGCAAAAGCAACAACAGTTGGAGGAAGCTCGGGAAACTGCGAAAACCTTGCCAGTCTTGCAGAAGCTCGCTAGGATTAGTTAAGGAAAGGCACTCTAAAAGCAGATAGAAAAACTGAGGAAAGAGGAGCATATTTTGACGGAGAGAACTCAACCATGGCAGGATGAGGCCCTCCAACTGGGCTCAGGAAGTGGATGGGAACCTCCAAGAGCTTCGACAAAGGGAAGGAGCAATGTTGCAGAACACTGTAGGACCAGTGACAGAAGCATTATTGGCAGAAGTATGCAGTGAGAAGAAGTAGGTCGCAAAAATGCTGCAACAATTCAACAGTGCATACAACAACATCGCAACAAAAATTAGAGGCAAAGCAGTTGAGTGACTCGGGACGAGTCACATGTGAGTGTTGGGGGCCTGTTGGGCACAACCCAACTTGGCCTAGATTTTGGTTAAGACTCTGCGTTTTGAGGAGCGAGGCGTGAAGTGGACCGCACAGTAAAGCATTTTGGATATACCACGCAGTATCATAGGGGCTTCGGGGTGGGTCAAAGCCTCTCATTTTTGTAATGGGTTTTGGGTTATATTTGCTTGTTTGTGGAGCCCATGGTATTTAGACTATGGTATTGTAATGATGAAATAATATATAAAGGGATGTAATGCTGTGCTTGAAAATCAATTAATTATGGTTATGGGCAACTCTTGGTGATTTGTATTTTATAGCGAAGGGAAGAGTCTGCAGCTTAGTGCACAGAGACCTGGGAAGAGTCTGCAACTTATTATGCAGGTCGAAGCACTGATTGTATTCAAAGATATATAATAATAAAGAAGCAGTTTTTGGAACGATATTCTGGTGTTCTTATGCGTTTTTTGTATGTATATTTGCTTAATATTTGTTGTTGCGATGTAGTTATTACAGTGGCATGTTATGTCAGCGCAATACTGGTTTGTGATATTATATGATGTGTTTCTGTTATCAATTGAATGTGGCGAAGTAACTTATAAGTTGGAAGTGTAAGATAACACAAAAATACCACGTCTCCCAGTCCCTCAAGGTTGCAGAAACTTGGTTTTGCAACCACCCATTGTCACTTCGGGAGAGACTGTGATCTGCTTGCATGTCGTTGCCGAAAGTGCCAGTGATCAAGGGTTTTGTTGGTGCGCAATATAGGTTGAACTTGGGTTAGCCCAAATGAAGCCAACTTTTATGCAACTTAACCAAGCTCAACTCATTAAGACCATGGAGGTAAATCAAGCACAAGCAATAAAGGCGATGGAATTCAGTCATTATAATCAGATGACATCTATTCAAAATCATTTGATTACAATAAAAGCAGACCGCGCTCAAGTAATAAGAACATGAAACTCAATCAAACAAGATTAATAACAGATCATGCAAAGGAAATGAGTACCATGGAGGTTAATCATTCTAATCAAATGGCCGCTCTTCAAAACAGGTTGCTCGCCATGGAAGAAAAACAATTACAGTTAATCAACACCATGGAAACAAATCATGCTAGGGAGATAAATGTTATGAAGGCTAATCAGGTCACTTTTCGGAATACGCTGGAGGAATTGGAAAGATTACATGTACAAAAATTCCAACTTAGGTTAGATGACGAATGGGAAGAGAACAAAGAAACAAATCATAAGCCTCCCAATCCACCAAAGCAAACTTCATCTTATTATGAGGAGGTCATTTATTCCATTGAAAAATGGCTAATTTAAGGTGACCTAGATAGAAAACAAACTGAGAGAAATCATGTTAATACTAATGAGATTGATCCATCACCCATGTCAGAGCAAATGCTGAATGGAGAAGGGCAAGTCATGGAAGTCTTGGATACTTCGAATTTTCCATTTGAGCATTTTCAAGATCGGGCAGAAAGGTCTACTTTGATCGCATCAACATCAACATCAACATCAACATCAACAACATGATCTATTAAGAAGAACAGAAAAAATCAGAAAAGATTTTGTAAATCTGATAGCCATATACAACACAGTGTTGCGACAGATCAAAGTCCTAAGATATTTAGAATTAGACAGGGCACATCAGAAAAGCAGCGCATGGATCTGCCTAAAAGTAAGTAGGTGCTCAACATGAACTTCATTGATGGCATCTTATGCCACGGGGCATCTCTGTATTGTATTTCTAACTTTATGCTTTGTCATTTTTGTTAAGTAGTTTCATTCTTGAATAAATTGTCATTTATGCTATTATAATAAGTTTTCATTTATGTATTTCTTCATTTTTGTAATTGATTTTATATGATGATATTTTGGACAGACGTTACTGATATATGTCTTTTGTTTGTGGATGCAGATTCTAGGTCCTTGCATGCTATCACTTCCTATCTAGCACGCATCCCCATGTGGAGTGAAATGTTTACCACTGGAGTGACACCTGAAGATTTTTTGAAGACTCCATGCCCAAGGATGTATTAGATGCTTCCTATACCATCATAGTTTACCACATCATCAGAGTTCTTCAACTCTACTTCTTTTCGTCTTTTTTTGTTGTACTCAGATTCCACAAGCACTGCGGGGATGATATAAAGTGATGCTAGTATGATGAGTAGATTCATGTAACAAACCTTGGTAACTTGAGACCTCGTCATCAAGTGAGTTTACTCTGGGAGGTTTTTTTTCACTTGGTTAATTGTTATATCCTTACGGGGATTTAATAATTAATTGAGTTTTTTCCTCCGAGCATAACCCCAAAGCTGGAGTACGACTTAAAGGTGAGGCCTTGGGTGAGTCCTAGTGTCTAGAGTCATTGTATATTACCATGCTAGATCACTCTTAAAATTTCGTGGAATTTGATTAGGTCTAGGGGTCTTTTTTAAATTTTTTTAAATTTCCTGCAAGGAGAAAATTTGAATAAAATCTGAATGTAAAATGTAATAAGTGATGTCTAGAGATGTTGTATGGAATATGTGTGCTCAAAATTACACTCTCACCACTCAACTTTCTAATTTGACACATTTTGAGGGGTAAAAAATATGTTTCAGACCCTCAAAACCTATTTTTCCTAAGTTTAGTGGAAAATGTGAGAATAAATTAGCCCAACATTTAAATAAACGGAGAAAAACAAATATCCACATGCTCAAATGATGTGGAAATAAGGTGGAAATGAGGTGCAAATTAATCTAAATGTCAAAATTGAGTTACCAAGTGATGTGGACTCCACATAAGCCACAAATCAAGCAAATCAATTTTTTTGTGGAGAAGACAATGAGTTCGAGTTACAAGATCCACGATTTGAGGAAGTTATCTCGAGCTTCAAGGAGATATCATGTGTTGAATTGAGATTGCATTAGATTTCACTTGAGTGAGGTGGAGAGTGGTCTTGTACCATTCCACTTCACTCTCCCACATGTCCTCTCATCTAATTCGAAATCCCTCATCAAGGATTGTGTGGGCCTCTAAGGAAGAAATCAAGTTGCCACTTGGGAAATTCGAATTTGCATGAAGGAGCATTGAGACAATCAGCCATTTGTCTTGGGATTGTCACCATTTGCCTTGGGATTGGCTCCCAAACTTCTATATAATAGAGCCATGGGCTCTCACTATGTATAATCAATTGTTTACTAGCTTTTGTGCTTGCAGAAATGCTGCTACTTTGTACTTTTTTTCAAGAATATCAATAAAAAGACTTTGGGGGTCCATTCATGGGTGCTCTTCCTTTGGAGCATGGTGCATTGTGAGCTATTGGTATAATCTTTTCTATTTATGCTTTTAATTATTTCATTTTCCATATACTCTTGTAGACTTGCTAGTGAAAAGCTATTTTGCATTAACATTTGATTTTGAAAGTAGACTCTAGATGTTGGAAGTTTAGTTTATTTTGAAATAAATTTCTAGAAGTTTCAATTCATTGTTTGTTTCTCTTATTCTATATGGGCTAATGTGTGATTGGAGTATTGTAAAAGAATTATTTTTGTTGGATCAAGCGTGAGCATCTTCAAAGGAACTCTCATTTGTTATTTGGATCTTCATAGTTCATCTTACGAAAAAGTGTTTTTGAAGGGATTCGTTTGGACATAGCTTGTATACAAACAAACATTTCATATTTTAAATCTTTTCAAATAGTGCTTCATTGATTTTATATTAGCTATTTGAGAGAATTTTCTAAACTAAAGCAAGTGATGGGTTTCACTCCCATCACTTGATTTGGTTTCTTGTATATTATTTATACTTTATTTAGTTGTTTCATATTTTCTCTACACTAAATTTGTTTCTTGATCTTGCAACCAATAGGTAGAGTGTTGGTGATAAGAGTATCAAGGAAGGATCACACAAACTCAACACTTTTCCTTGTAGGACCTCTCAAACCCTTTCAAAGTTAATTTTTTTTTGAGGAGGCCATGGACAAAGAGGAGGGTTGCTAGTTGGCAAGCCTGTGAGCATTTGAGGAGGATTGGATCCTTGTCTCATGCAACATTTCATTCACCATTGGAGGGAAAGTTTTGATACATCAAGAGACACTTAACTTATTTAATTCCTCATTTTCCTCATTTTACTTCCAAGAAGGAGATCTAGGGCTTGAGAAGCCTCATATATTGTAAAGACTCCTCTTGAAGATTTATTTGAGACCTCTTCAAAGGTCCTCATCTTGTAACATCTAATAGAAGCTTAGTTTTCCTTGTGGGAGCTTGGGTTTTCACACAAGGCATCCTTTTCTCCTTTTTAAAAAAAAAAGGGAGGAACATGTCAGTGGTTTGATCTTGCTTGTTTTCTTAGTTTTTATCTTGCATGCCTTAAAATTAACACTACCTCACCTTCACAATCTAATTTTCTAAATTTGATTTTGCTACTTATTTTCATTCTTATGCTTTGCCATTCCAAGTTTAGCTTTCAAGTACAATTTTAAATTTTACTTTTGGAAGCAGTTTATCTTATTTTATGCAAGACATTTCATTTCATGTAGCAAAGTTGATTTAGTTAGTGTAACAATTTGCTTCATGTTGGCATCGTAATAAGCGCATTGTTTACATGCTTATTTGCCCATTTTGCAAGCACATAAATTGGAAGATTCATTTCATTGCTGTAGTTGGTTATGGATTTATCATTTGTTAAAGCAATTATTTTGAGCAACTTACAATCTTATATGTTCATAAAGCTTATGTATCTTGAATTATCTTGAGCAACTATCCAAGTTATATTTTTTGAGCATATTTGTATTTACTTGAAGCAAAGTATTTAGTAATCTTAATTCATGTGCAAGCTAATTTCCTTTCACAATTGAGTTTACATTTGCAATCTACTTTGAGCACTATTTCCATTATATTGAAAGCATTGCAAATCTCTATTTGGAAAACTTACTTGCATACCATATTAGACATTTTAAAATAGTTGCATCTTAACTTAATTTACCTCCAAGCATAAGCTTGGTTGAAAGACATTTCTTAGGGACCTCTTTCTTTCATAAACTCGAGCGACATAGACCCTCTTTTGTGGTTTATATGGTGACCTTGCAGTTGTCAGAGCCACAGTCTCTGTAGCGCTAGTGGCATTGGGTGTATTGGGTAATCCAAGGAAAGTATCGTTAATATAGCTTTGACTATCTTTCTCTTGGACCCCTTCCACAACTCACATAAGAGACTTGTTTCAAAATAGTTTGAAGAAAGGTCACATCTAGACTAGGCATTTTAGTCTAAAAGTAACCAAGATAATTGCATCAAATTTTAGTTTAAGTGCATTTCATGCTAACACATCTTACAATTTTACTTGCAAATGATTTCATGTACTTGTCATTGATGCAAATGTTTCAATTTGATTATCTTATTTAGGCAAATATCATTTGGTTCACTTTTGCAAGTAAAGTTTAAATTGTTTCCATTACAAGTCACTCTATATTGCTTCCATAAATGCTTTGAATTTGTGAATGATGACATGAATTTTGAAAGCATCTTGAAAGCGTATTTTATATCTTGTATTGATATCATATCTTGCTAACATCTATTGTTTGATTGACTGAGTTACTTGTGTTTCAATTTGAAACACTTCATTTTATTTTGAGCAAGTATTATTTATTCTTAAAGCAATATTTGAAGACACTCGTTTTATATATGCTAATCATTATCTCATGTATATCAGTTATTAAAGTTCATTTCATGTTATATTGCTTATTTTATTTGCTCACAATCTCAAGTAATCCAAATTTTACATCTCCTAGAAACCTTCTAACTTAGTTTTCCATTTAGGGACCACCTTGTTAGCTAAAATAATAGATAGCTTAAATAGAGAGAGTTGGGAATAGGTGATAGCCCCATCTCTTAGTTCTTACCACCAACCACACCTTGTTGGGTTAAGGGCTTTTCTCACACTAACTGATAGGTGTGTGTGTCAGGCGACAAGTGTAATAGGACCACTTATTCTTCTATTCATCCATAGTAAGATGAATTCTGGGTAGCTAATTCAAAGCTCTTCTTATCTTTTGTACATGTGGGAGGTTTTCTAAAGGCAAGAAACCAAATTTATGGGCAGATTAATTCTATATGAGGCAGAAGGTTGAATCTCTGAGAATGAAGACCTTATTGTCTGAGGTAGAAGGCCGAATTTTGGGGCAAGTAGAGGCAGAATTTTGAGCAGACCGAACATAATTATTTGGGTTACAATTGACTTGTTAGGATGGCAGTTTGACTAGGTGTGATCAAGGCTATGTTACTAGTTAGTTTGAATGGAAGAATTAGATGTATCTTCGTTGAAGTGCATAATTCTCTAAGGAAAAGATTGTTGGGTTTTACCCCCATGTGGGTTTTCCCAAGGTAAGATTCTCGTGTCTTTTCTTTGGCTATCTCTTTATGATCCTACTAGGATTTTGTTTGTACTGTTGAGATCTTTTGTGTAATTGATTTATGATGAATGTGAATGCAAGAAAGATTAATGCAAGAAATCATAAGAAATAATTATCTAATTAGAAGATCCTTGAAAAATCAACATCCATAATTTTTTTTCTTTCTTTGACCATCATTGTTGCTGTCGTGCTCCTATTCAACATAATTTCTTGAATTTCTTTTAGGCTATGAGTGAGAAAAATCATCCTTCTTTTTCGTCCAGTCCTTCTTGTCATGACCCAACTTTGGATATAGCACTTGCCTTTTTTACCTAGGAAGAAGTTACACTTTCACGAATTTTAATGCTTGATGTTGCCTTTTTGGCTTCCTTTATTGTTTCTTTCATCCCCAAAAGTATGTGTTCCTTTGCCCTTATGATTTTGCTATAAAGTCAGGTTCACAATAGCCTTCTTCATTATAAAACTAAAACTTATTTCTTTGCTTCTCTCGGAAGAGTAGTCCACCTAGCTCATCAAATGCCAAGGGTATAACCCATAGGTGCACGTCTCGTGATAATATCATAATTATCACGATATTATTGTCGAAGTCTAGCATGTCAGTAATATCGGTAGTAACTATGGCAATGATTTGTTGGAAATGAAATTATCACGACAATGTCCCTATTTATCGCGAGACTATCCCAATTTATCACCCCGCTGCTTAAATCAACGTGA
The DNA here is from genome assembly GCA_034641835.2 of Pinus albicaulis. NCBI lineage: Eukaryota > Viridiplantae > Streptophyta > Pinopsida > Pinales > Pinaceae > Pinus > Pinus albicaulis. The sequence continues at coordinate 803,018,885 of CM076575.1, read as the reverse complement.
TAATGCTCCAATACAGGATTGAGCTTTGGTATTTCCTATGCCGAGATTGAGCTTTGAGGGTAGTGAGCCTTGTGATCATTTTTCATCCAACAAACAAGGGAAAATCCATAGTTTTCTTTGCCATCAGTTGAGCATTTGTGGAGTGGAGATCTACTCCAATATACCATATCCATATTTCCAAGTATGTAAGAAAAATTACCTTCCTTTTCTTTGTTTTTCAAGATCTAGTATAGTGATTCATTGGATATAGCTCTTTTTTCCCTCTTTGATTGGAGGATTTAACACTTATGTAGCTAGGGTATTTTAGTTGGAGCATTTTTGACGTTTCTTGTGGATTTGTATTTTAAGGTCCCCTTTGTTTTTTTGTCCCATAGGTTTACAAATTTAATCAATGCTCTAGAGTCTACACATTTCAATAATGAAGATTTCAAAGCCATTAGATCCAATGTGGGAGTATGATCTACCCTATGAGGGTCATAAAAAAATGAGTTTGAATGCAAATGGAAGTGTTTGACGAAATCAACCATTTGAAATACCACCTTGCCAAAATACAAGGGAATGAAGTGGAGATTTGCCAACATCCACCCAAGAAATTGTCCATGTGACCCACTAAGAAGTGGGCAATGCCTAGGAGAAATATTTTTTCTCTTTGGACAACCAACCAACCAATAAATTTATATTATCAACGCATAACCTGATGCTAGGATCCTCCACGTCTTTTTCTTGTTAGATTTCTATCCCATTTGGCATTGTTTCTTAAAGGAAGGTAGGTCATCCATCGATAGGTACTGTTACTACACAATCTAGCAGGGCCATAGGAGGGGAAACCTAAGCGGCAACTACTAAACTAAGTGACAACAATGGGACAGTGACCATTGTCACCTCGGTCAATGTCCCCTGCTCTTTATAGACTTTCACCAATGGGAGGAGTTCCTGTGAAAATTCTGTAAATCTGGAATCTTATTGCAGCAACTGGAAGATATTCACCTAATTGTTAATTTTAACTTAACAATTTATTTGCAGTTTCCTACGACAAACACTAAATACATCACACTACAACCTACACAAATAAACTACGGAAACAAAACTGAACAAGAATAGATCATGCACACATCTTACACAGTTATTTTTGGACCAATGTCCCCAGAAAAACCCAATGCGGGAAAACAAGTGCAGTAGCTGAGTGTTTATATTATTATGCAGTAATTATTTATGAGTACAAGTCTATAATTGACACATCCGTCAAATCATGTAGAAAAACTGACAGAAAAGATCTTGTGAGACAAACCTTACTCCTCCATGGGAACCCGACACTGATCAACACCCAAAACGACTGCCCTGCACTGCCCCTGCGCAGTTTCTGCGTTACAGCTATGACTGCCCTCTGTCTCTGCGCTAGTCTGTCTGTTGGCTGGAAACTGAGGCCTCCTGGCCTCCAGAAAATCTCTCCGGGATCTGGCACTGGCCCAATGCTGTCTCAGCAAGAAAACGACTTCCCTTCAGGCTCTGCGTAGTGATTGCGTAAGCACTGCGTCACTGGATTTGTGCTGCCTCTGTGGCTCTCTCTGTCTCTGCTGCTATGCACTCTTTGACTTAGGAATGCTTCCAACCGGAATTACTGCCCCTCTCTACGGAAGATCTCTCGATTGAAGTTTCTCCCTGAGCACTGCTCACTAAAGAAATTGATCTTTGATCTTTTCTTCGTCTTGTGTCTTTGATGTTATTTCCAAATGACCCTTCAAGCCAATCTTATAGTCTTCTCGTTGAAACTTCAACGACCCAGATTAGATCTCTAATCAACAGTTAAGATTAAATTTTGACTTGATCTGCCTTTTCTAGAACATTCACACCCATATTTTTATTAATTCACTTTAATTATTTATTTCCCTAAGTTTTAGACTTAGGGTCCCTATAAAAATAATTAATTATTTATTTCCGCTTCGGCCTGGGGATCATGCTTCTCATCCTTGTCCTTCTTTCTGAGAGGACACTGTGTGGCGTAATATCCCATCTCGCCACACTAGAAGCATTTGATCTTAGGAAGATCCTTCTTCCTCCTGCGTTGCTCTCGTTGCCCCTTTGATGCAAGGGTTGCATTCTCCTCCTCCTCATTCTTGACCTTCGAACCACTGCTACTGCTGCCCTCAAGTTGACACTTGAGTAACTCCCTCCTCATCTCTTCTTGCTGAAGAGCTGCCCACATAGACTCCCAGTTCGATAAATTCTCTCTGCCCAGGATGCTTAGGACAAAGACTTGATAGTCATCAGACACTGAGTTGAGGGCCAATTTGACCGTCTCTGTGGCCTTAGGAGTTGGTCCCACAACTACCAGCTGATCTTGGTTTTCCTGAAGTCTAGACAAGAACGGATCAATGTGCTCTCCTTTTGCATCCTGGTGGTCTGCATTTTCTCCTCCAAACACATCTTCCGCTACTCGGAAGACCCCTGATATAGCGTCTCCATCCCATCCCACATCTCCTTGGCTGTCCCTTTGGTAGAGATGTATGAAATGATATGATCCTTCACTCCATCTAGGATCAACCGCTTGGCTTTGGCCGTATTCTTCTTGAAGACCCTTAATGGTGTTGCATCCACCAGTTCAGCTTGAGCACTGTTAATAAAGTGCTTGAGGTCATGCTCATCTAAAAGGAAGGAGATCCTTGCCTTCTAGATTATATAGTTGGAGGCACCCTCCAACTGGTTCCGGTCACGCAATCCACTGGTGGCCATCTCACTCAACTATTGTAGATCTATTGCCTCTTCCTCTGCGCAGCTGGCTTTACGCACTCCCTGTTGCAACAAGGCACAAACTCTGTTGCTTCTGCACGAGAAATCTGAGTTTCTTGGGAAAGAAACTCACTAAGTTCAGAAATCCCCAAAAGTGTGTTCATCTACTCTTCTTGACGGTTTTGCATCGCCAATCACTGTTGTACAACAAACTACGTCCCTCCAGTGGCTGATCTGCGTAGATCTGCTACGCTGCTCCCTCTACCTCGGACAAACAACAATCTGGAAAATCCTACCTCTTTGTCGGCTCACTCAGAGAGAGATTTTCCTTGCTTGTCTAGACCTCTTGGCTTAGACTGTGCACTAGGAAATCGATCCGTTGCTTACGCAACTCCTTGATCCCCAACTTCTGCTTCAACGCTGGATCTGCTCTTCCGTTCCTCCTGCACTCAGCTTAAACAAGCTCTGATACCACGTGAAAATTCCGTAAATCTGGAATCCTATTGCAGCAACTGGAAGATATTCACGTAATTGTTAATTTTAACATAACAATTTATTTGCAGTTTCCTACGACAAACACTAAATACATCACACTGCAACCTACACAAATAAACTGCAGAAGAAATGTTAGTGCGGAAACAAAACTGAACAAGAATAGATCACACACACATCTTACACAGTTATTTTTGGATCAATGTCCTCGGAAAAACCCAATGCGAGAAAACTGGTGCAACAATCGAGGGTTTATATTATTATGCAGTAATTATTTTCGAGTACAAGTCTATGATTGACACATCTGTCAAATCATGCAGAGAAACTGACATAAAAGATCTTGTGAGACAAACCTCACTCCTCCACAGGAACTCGACACTGATCAACACCCAAAACGGACTGCCATGTGCTGCCTCTGTGCAGTGACTATGTCACTCTGCGAAGTCTCTGCATCACAGCTACGACTGCCCTCTATCTCTGTGCTTGTCTATTTGTTGGCTAGAAACTGAGGCCTCTTGGCCTCCGGAAAATCTCTCCAAGATCTGGCACTGACCCAACGCTGTCTCCTCAGCAAGAAAACGACTTCCCTTTAGGCTTTGCACAGCGACTGCGTAAGCACTGCGTCACTGGCTCTGCACTACCTTTGTGGTTCTCTGTCTCTGCTGCTATGCACTCTCCAGCTCAAGAATGCTTCCAACCAGAATTACTATCCCTCTTTGCGGAAGATCTCTCGATCGAAGTTTCTCCCTCAGCACTGCTCACTATTGAAATCTATCTCTGATCTTTTCTCCGTCTTGTGTCTTTGATGTTATTTCCAAATGACCCTTCAAGCTAATCTTATAGTCTTTTCGTTGAAACTTCATTGACCCAGATTAGATCTCTAATCAACGACTAATATTAACTTTTGACTTGATCTGCCTTTTCTAGAACATTCACACCCATATTCTATTAATTTGCTTTAACTATTTTATTTTCCTAAGTTTTAGGCTTAGGGTCCCCCTAAGAATAATTAATTATACTAATAAAGTATATTTCGGGTGGAATTTCACCAAACGATTTCTAGCTTATCTGGAATACATGTCTAAGCCTCCCTGCAAATTTTGAGACTTAGAGCACATCCGATGCTACCCCAAAATCAATAGTTCCAGTAGGTAGGAAGTCACTTAGAATGGATGCATCAATAACTAGGGACTAGGTGATTTCACAAAGCCAATTGAAGGAGGGATGCAATAAAGGCTCAATGCTTCAAAGAAGCGAACACGCTCTCTAAGAAAGGCGTTGGGGAGAGAAGATCAAGACCTAGGGTTTGAGATGTGCAATGGTAGTATGTATTCCTAAGGTCAAGACTTTAGGGGATGATGTAGGACCTCTCAAAGGAGTTCTATGTGATGATTTAACACTTCTAAAAGACTCTTCACTCTCTTTGAAAGACCCAAGACCTAGGGTTTTATGAAAGTGTGGGAAGAAATACTTCCAAGGTACTCACTAGGTCAAAGCAAGGGAGGAGAAAGGGCTTCTTATGATTTATTTTATTGAATACTAAGCTCATACAACGCTCCAAAAGGTCCCCAAGGTGAGAGAGAAAGACCTAGGTTTTCCCTCTTGGAGTGGCACCTAGGGCAAGAGATTTTATGGATGAAACTTGGGTGAATGCCTACCAAACTTGGAGCATAGGTAGCCTAGACTCTAAGCTTGATGTGTGGAGCCTCAGATTCCCAAAAAATCACCTCCCTAAAATTTCAGTAGAAGCCCTAGATTTCCGCCCTACCTTTTGGGGACCAAATTTTAGGAGGATAAATAATGGAGAAGAGAAGAGTTGATCACCAAACTTCTTGGACTAGTGCCTAGTCCTTTGGGCTATGGAGTCTTCGATGATTTAAAATTGGCCAAAACCGTACTTTAGGAGGCTAAAGATTGATGCCCTAGCAACCAACCTTTAACATTTATCCACTCAAGATTTATGGAGTTTTATGGAAGAAAGACAATATTTCATCCACTAGGAACAGTCTTCATTTGCCACACAATGAGTAACACATGCAATTGCCAACCAATAACCTTTTCCAAAAATGATTTTCAACAATTAGGGCACAAGAACATTAACCTAGTTGCAACAATTCCATACATTAGACATAATTCCAAGGAAATATTGAACAAGAAGCACTTACATGATTGCAATATGTTATATCCATCCACAAATCATGAGATAGTTCCAAAGAAGATAAAAAATTTCAGTTACAAATGTCAAAATGCCTTTAAGAATCTCCAATAGTCTCCAAAGAATAAGTGCGAGTTCTTTTTCAAGAGAAGAATCCAAGAGATGATGACGATTTCTCACAAATGAGACTCTTTTCTATTCATATGAGTCTCTCCTAATTCAATTTAGCCCAATAGCCCCAACAATAATAAAATAATGTGCAAATAACAAGTCCTTGGTGACAGGCCTACCAAGTAGCTAATAAAGTGATGAAGAAGCCATCGAAAGTGAGCCGAAATGATGAAATTGTGGTGTAGGAGGACCTCATTGAGTCCTCAAGGTGCCATGATGTAAGAGAGGCCTCCATGAATGGTAGACAAGCGGGTGGCCCCTTGATCTCTAGATAAATCGTCATGTGGTGGTGCTCCAAAATAGCTCTGGGGCACAAGTACTGGTCTCATGGGGCTCTTGATGAAAGATAAGCCTGTAGACTGCTCCAAATGAGGGCACTGAAGATGGTGCTAGCCCTTTGATGTCTCAAGGGTGAGACGAACCTCCTCTAAGCCTTGAATCAACTGCCAAACATTGTATATACTGCTAAGCCGACTGGGGGCACTGCTGGTCCAAGTGCATCATCTCACATATAATGTAGAGAAATCATCAAACTGCTGAAGGTGTTGAGGGTGCCCATAAGATGGGATAATGCTCTATCACATGACAGAGTCCCATGGCTCTCAACACATCCCCTACAAGTGTCAATATGAACCTCTAGTGGGCTCGGGTGCTAGTTAAGTTGCCCAACCCGTGATGAAACCACCTGCCAATTATGCATAAGATCTAATGTGTCTCCTCACCTTTAGGTACAATAATTCATTAGTGCTTCTATGTGAACCAAGCTTGTTAGTCAAGGGCACAAATGGCGTTACCTCCCTAGGTAGGAGTGACTAATAAATAACCCTATTGGTGTTCTCAATCCTATAGGGAAAGACATGTCCAAGGTACGTCCTTCAAGTGGCAGGTGTCATGTGGATAATGATGAGGTGGATTGGGTCACAAGGGTCTCAAGCAGGGTTGCGGGGACCCTCCCTAAAAAAGATGCTCCCTAAAAACTAGGGAGCGTTTTTTTGACCACAGGAGCGCACTCCCGAAAAATGCTCCCAAGGGGAGAAATTTCGAGAGCGCGCTCCGACGCGAAGCGCAAATCGGGAGTGAGTTCGAGTGGGGGGCGGGGGGGCGCCTGCTCTTGTGGTCAAAAAAACGCTCCTTGGTTTTTAGGGAGCATCTTTTTTAGGGAGGGAGCGTTTTGGAGTTGTTGAAGATTGCAAAGACTAGATTTGCTAGCTATTACCTCACCTTAGGCGCCTTTTGAAGGTAAGATAATCATTGGCTAGCATGGTTTCAAGTCCACATTGGTAGGTATTAAAGGACAGGGCAACAACAATAGTTGACAGGGAAGGTTTTGAATAGGTGGAGGAGACCGCTCTTGATGGTCTGTTTTGGGCACGTGTGAGAGAAATTTTGAATTTCACCAAGCCCATTTATAACATGATCCGCTTTGCAGATACAGATAAACCAGTGATTGGGGAGGTGTATGAGCAGATGGATAACATGTTGGGGCAAATAAAAGATGTTGTTAAGGAAAATTATCCCAACTTGCATTCAGTGATTCACAATTGTGTGTGTGCACGGTGGAATAAACTTAATGTTCCACTACATGCCTTGGCGTATATCCTTATGCCAAAATACTACTCTCCATCTTGGTTGGGCCAACCTGCTCTTGGGGGTGGGGTTAGGATCAAACCCCATACAGACCCAAAGGTACAAGAGGGATATATGAAAGCAGTAGACAAGTTGGTCCCTGACAGGGAGGAGTGTGCTAATTTGCGCCTTGAATTAGGCAGATATTTCAGTTGCACTGGTTTGTTTGGTTCTTTGCATGCAATGGAAGATAGAGACAGATTTAATGCTCTCACTTGGTGGGAAGCATATGGCAGCATGGGACATTTGCCAAAATTGGCAAAAAAAGTTCTCTCATAGGTTGTAAATACTTCTTCTGCAAAGAGGTGTTGGAGCACCTACAACTTCATCCATAATGTGAGAAGAAACAGACTCAATGAAAACTTAGCAGAAAGCTTGGTTTATGTGCACTACAACTTGAGGTTGTTGAGTCATTATTGTGATTGGGCTTATGAGGATATATCATATAAAGTTTGGGACAACAACCCAGAGGATGATAATTTGGAGGATGGCACTATACATCTAGAAGAATTGGAAGCAAAATTTTTGAGAGATGAGGATGAAGCAACAACAACCATGCCACCCCCACACCCACCATCCAGTAGCAGTGTCAGTGCCAGTGTTCGAGTTCCATCTATTGTTCCTTTGCTTACGCTGCCTCCACCTACATCCTCATGTGGAGGGCATGTGCTTTCTAGTTCTGGTCGTGGTACTATGTGGGAGGAGACTTCTAGAAGACCACCATTACCACGATCTGCTAAAAAAAAAGACATTTCTCGTGGCAAGAGGCCAAGCAATAGATAGAATATATTTACTTGTCTTTTCTAGTTTCTAGTATCTTTTAATTTTTTATAACTGTTGAAACTTGACTCTTTCATATTTATTATGATATATTTTGTAAACAATATATGACAATTTTAGTTTGAAGTTTGAAACTTTGAAGTTGGCAGCTATAAGTTCATAACTCATTATGAATTATGAATATGATGCTTCGTGAAAGTTGAAAGTTGTTTCATTTCGTTTCATTTGATAACATTTCATTTCATGTTAGATATTCTTTGTTGTAATGGTTACACTTAACTTACAAGTACAACTATGGTGATCAATGAATCAATGATGATAAATATTATATATTGAATTTTGAAAGCTTGAAACTTTAATATTGATGAATCATGAGACTCAAGAGTCAATATGTTGTATGTTTCTAAATTATGGACGTGGTTGATGAAGATTATAACTTCTAGATTATTGATGTTATATGGTTCAATCTATGTTTTTTATGTCTAATTCATCATTCTACATGCTTTTGTTGACATATATGCATCAAAATATAAAAAAATATAAAATATATATATTATATAAAAAACGCTCCCTGAAACGCTCCTAGACTGGGAGCTTCTAAAAATGACGCTCTCGCTCCTGCTTTGCGTTTTCACTCCCGCTCCCAAGTAACCTTGGTCCCAAGGCCAAATGCCATGGGCTCAAGAGTGGTAATGATGAGGGATGTCCACATATTTGAGTATAAGGTGTAGGAGGGAGCAATCGTGGTACATGCGTTACCACGACCTTTGTTTTTCCACCCTTTTTCATTTGGCTTTTGCCATTTTTAATTTTTAAAATTTTTCTTTTATAATACTGCTCAAGGCTTTGGGGATCAGAGCATGTTGTGTATGATATAAGTAGTGAATTCTCCCTTAAGGTTGGGTAGTTCATTGCTCATAGGGGCCTTAGGAACCAATGTGATAGTCGTAATGATAAGGGGTAGAGCTCATGTTTGGCTTTTGCCCACGCCCGACCATCTTTTGCATTTTGTGGTATTATTTCCTTTTGTATGCGGCTATGATATGCTTTTATTCCTTTTATTTTTTAGCTGCATCAACCTTCGGGGCAACATTCTAGGCCCAACCCAGACATGTGAACAACGAGAGGGGTTGTACCAGAGCCTTGTGGACCCGGTGGTCATGTGGACCTAGAGAGGGAAGATGATGAAATAGGGCATGTAATGTGTGGAGGGAGTGAAAAATGTGGAACGGGAAAGCGGGACCCTGCTACCAAAATCGAGATTTCCCAAGTAGTGCCCATCCTGAAGCTATAAGCCAGTAGGGGAGATCCCACAAGACTAGGGTTGAGGATTAACCCCCATTTAAGGTGAGGGAACAAGACTATAGTTGAAACCCTTCTTTCTTCCAAGTCACCCAATAATCCATTCCTGAGTGTACCCAAGGAAAAACAAGCATAAGCACTCGATTGCACAATGAAAAACATACCTTTAGGATTGGATGGTCCACCTTCAAACATATGCTCTTGACAGGTGGGCAAGGGGACACATGACTGGCTCAAGGAGCGGAGATCAATTGGAACAATATCAGCTACACTGGTGTCTATCGAGGGGCTACTAGCTATAGAGAAATCTAGGAGAAATGTTTTCTCCAATGGGGTCACCCAGTGGTGGGTAACAGGTACTTTAACCATTTTCATTTAGTGTAATGTGCTTACTAATATGAATAATGGAACAAAACTAGATATTGACCAATCATGATTGTATTCATGGTCCCTTACATCACTTAGGAGATTAGTTTTTGACTCTAGTCCAGTGCGACCTCCTTTGAGGGCTTAGAGTTTAGGAAGGGCACTACTAGGGAGGCATTGATTGACGTAGCATGTTCGAGGTAATCAATACTAACGACTTTCCATTTTTCCCTCAATCCATCTTCATTCTTTGCATTGGTGGTCATTAGTCATTGGGATTAGCACCCTTCATCCACATCCTTGAGTCTGCGCCTGAAAACTTAGCTTTGGAGGTTGATGAAACTAAAAGAAATGTAAAAGCATATAAAACCACAAATGAAAGAAAATGAAAAATGCAAAAGACGGTTGGGACATTATTTAGCGCATGGCAAAGAACTTAGCATGAGCTTGACCCCCCTCATTAGCCATCACTTAGTTCCTCATGCATTTAATGCTTCATCTAAATAAAGAAACTCTTGTAAGTCCCAACCCCGATGAGCGAGAAATTGCTTCATCTTGAGGAGGTAATGGAAAATTCCAAAAGCAAGCTTGGACTCCTAAGCTATGCACCTAATAAAGACAAATCATAAAAAATAAAAGGCTTACCACAGGAGTGGAAAAAGCAGTCTGAGGAAAGGGGTAACTCATGTCACTACAATTGCTCTTTTCTTATCTCTATACGCTCTGTATGTTGGATCCCATTAGTTGGTCACATGGATGTGGCACCCACCCTTGAGTCCTTCCCACCCCGTAACCATTATTATCATACACACCTATGGATTGATGGGCTAACCTTGGACATGCCACTCCCCTTGGGGCTGGAAACACTTCATAGGGTTGTTGACCTATAGGTGAGTTTCGTGTGAAGTATTTTTGTGCTCGTAACATTAGGTGTAGTCCACTATGATGCATTAATGGTCATTGTTCCTAATGATTGTTGATTTCACTTGATATTGAGACGTTTTTGTCAGATGGTGTTTTCACAACAAAAAAGAACTCTTGAGAGTTAGTCTTGATTCACTTCAACAACGCTCCAAAGGTCGTTGTACTCATTCCAGATAGCAATTATGACCTTGATGATGCAGTGTTTCCCCTCTAGAGATGAGTGTTGGGCTATGAGATGATTCCACACGGTACTTGACTCTCACGAGTACCCCTAGATGCTGAAACGTTGAGCCACTAATGGTTTGGTGCTGGACTTATTGATTAGGTGTCCAAATGGACCAGGGACACCCCTAGGTTGGCCTTGACATTGTTTGATGGACGTTGCTTGTTTCAAAGCCCAAACGATGATTGGCTATCCTTGAGATGACATGGGAGGGCTTGCACATCAACTCTGGACCCCGTCGCTTGAGCATGATGGTGCCACACCACTATTATTGCTCCTAGAAGGGTGATGTAGTCACAATGGTGATGACATCATGGTTTGAAAGGTATACCCATTGCACTTTGAGTTTTCCTTGGAGTATGGAAGATTCATGATCAATTTGTCACTTGCTTGTGGGGTATTGAACATTTATGAAGGATGGCATCATAGTGGAGGACATTATTTCCCAACATTTGGGCTATTTTGGCATTCATTGATATGTTCTTTAGCTATATTGAGGTTTGCTTGTGACCTCACACTTGTTGGACACTTAAGCAAACTTGTTTTAGGGCTTTGCTTGTAAAATTCATGGAAATAAGGCAAGTTAGTCCTCATATAAATAGAGGAGCCCTCATTCCAGTTTTCATTGTCACTCTCTCATCACCATTCTCACTCTAAAGACTGCAAATTAGTCTTCTTGTTTCTACTTGGGAAAAATGTGATATTTTGTGGTGCGTGTTTCTCTTGGAGATGATTTTTTGGGATTGATTGAAGTGTTTGTTTTGGAATTTTTTAAAAGTTTATTGCATATCTTTTATATTTTGCATATTATATTTGTGTAGTAGGGTTTCTAATTGTGCCATGATTTAATTGCTAAATTTATCTTGAAATCTTGCTCCTCTATGATATGTAAAATTGTTTTCCTAGAAACCTATAAGGAAACTCCTAGTGTGCATTCCTTAAATTTAAAATCTCCCTTAACAAGCAAATCGCTAGTATTTAATGTGGATGTCCTAATCATCCCTCACTTTACTTCAACAAGGCAGTTCTCATTGATTTAGCCTTAAAAGACTCCTTTTTCCCATTGTGTTGATCAAATATCTTTCTTTAATAACTTTCTTCTATTTTACTCCTAGATATCTAGGATTAGGGCTAGGGTTTTATATGAAAAATTGCTAAAAAGTAATTTGTGTTTGATGTTTTATTGCTCTTAAAATGGAGAATGCATTAATAAATTATATAAAAGCAAAATCTAGCATTGTTGGATGTTAAACACTACCTTCTAGGGTTGACGTCATCATTTTCCTGTTGTATATGCATGATTTCAGCCACAAAACTCCTTTAAAAACCCTAAATCCTCGGTATTTATTTGAAGGTCTTATCTCTGTTGTTGATTAATCATTTGAAGATATTTTCTTTTCGCTGTTATATGACATCACATGCATTATCATTGAAAATCTGCACAGCCCTAACTTATAACTTACCTCTTATTGGTCTAGGAATAGGTTACCTACAATTTGGCGTAAATCATTTAGGCCTTCTAGGCTTTGCCGATACTATATCCCAATTAGTAGACCTCATATCATTGCCTTGAGCCATTCTCATTAAATATCCAATAGCTGAGCATTTAGGGAAGCCTCTCTTGTGGTCAAATACCACTTAAGAGCAACCGATCTCATGTTTCCCTAAGGTTTGGTTCTGCCTAGTGGGTCTTTGCACTAGGCTTGCTAGATTTTGCTACCACAGTCCACATTGCAAACCAATCCATTTTTCACATGCATAAGAAAAGAGATCAAAAGGAAGAAGTGAGGATTGAGCTCACAAATAGATCTACAAGCTTCTTAGGAGTAGGGGAAAGCCAATCCTTGGGCTCACATTTTGCAATGGTTGGCCCCTAAACATCCTCACCTTTCTTTGCGCTAAGATTCATGCCTAAGGGGAAACTTTCTATTTGGCCAATGTTGAAATTGAAGGAGGAGGAGGAGGCTAACAAAATTTTGACAAAATGTTTTCTATTGAGTGAAATATCATTCAACATTGCCAAGAACAATCTATTTTACCATTCCATGTTTGAAGGTGTTTCCATTGTTGTTGGTTTGGGCTGCAAGGGCTCTTCTTATAGTGACTTGAGAGGGCATCTCCTGCAAGGGTAAAAGGTTGATTGCATAAGGAGATTAGTTGAATTGATGGAATCATGGGAGATCACATGATGCATTGTTATGGTAGATGGTTGGACAGATGGGAATCATGTTATCAGGACTGGACCGAACCAGTTTGAACTAGCCTGTCCAGTCGGTTTGAGGCCAAAACCAGTTCAGACTAGTGACCTGAACTGCTTTTGGTTTGTATGGTACTAATTGGGTTGGTTCTTGTACGAAATTGATCGATTTAGTATTGAATTGGCCTTTTTTCATTGAACCCACTGGTTTGGTATCGAACTTGTCTTTTTCACTGAACCGATTGGTTAAATACCGAATCAGTTGGTCTTGTACATTGCTGCCAAGGACACTTTGAATGCAATTTTTTTCAAAAAAACAATGATTTATGACAAAGGGAGCCTGTATTTGATCATATTGCCCTACTAATGCTATGCAATTCATGGTAATGTAAATTCTTAAAGTAAAAGGTCATCCTTTTACTTAAATTTTTAACATTGCCATGAAATGACTCAAGATGTTTGAGAGTGGTTTGACCTCATTGGATTTCATATGGAGAAAGTAGAATTTTAGGTCTCACTCAAAATCTAACACACTTAACAATTTTCTAGGATTCAGGATTAGGGGGATTGCAACGCTCCATTGGATTTTGTCATGTACGAGGGTATGAAATTAGTATTTAATCAAGAGCACCAAACCCTCTATGTATGTTGATGTTAGTGGCATTGGTTGTCGAACTCCTTTATCATGAGCCTACTAAAAGAAGTACCCATCACCCAAACAAAATCTTGACTTGACATGCTATGCTTTTTCCATCTTATTTTAATGCTTAGAGGGTGATATTGATGACGAAGATCCCAATATAGGCAATGATTTTGATGATATGTAGGTATTTGTTGTAGCATGTTTTTTTTTGGATGATAGAGGCCATGTGGAGCTTGTTTATTGACGTATTTATGATTTAGAGATGGATTGCACTCGATGCTATTTGGTTATGTGCACCTTTACATGCTATATAAATGAGAACTTTTGCTTATTTGTGTATAAATGGTTTGGATTCATATGGATGCACATGAATATATATGTTTTTCTTTACAATTTGAATATTTTATGTGTTTTTGGTTGACTAGTTTTTTGGTCCAATTTTTTTATTGGTTCCGGTCCAGTTCTAATCAGTTCTCGGTCCGGGGGGACTACTGGTTCAATGATTGGTCTGGTTCTGATAACATTGGATGGGAAGGGCAGGTCCATTTTGAATTTCTTGGTTAATTGTACCAGGAGGACAATGTTTATCAAATCTATTGATGCATCTACATATGTTAAAGATGCACAATTATTTTGTGAGTTATTGGATAACTTTATCCAAGAGATACGTCTGCAGTTTGTTGTCCAAGTCATTATGGACAATGCTACTAACTATGTTGTTGTTGGCAAGTTGCTCGTGGAGAGGTAACGAAGCTTATATTGAATCCCTTGTGCCACCCATTGCATTGATTTGATGCTAGACGACATTGGAAAAATTTCTTGGATCATAGAAATTGTTGAGTTGGCTAGGAGTGTTACAAAATATATTTAGAATTATACATTTGTTCTAACACTCATGAGACAATTCATAGGGCGCAAGGAGTTGATCCATCCTGCTATCTCACATTTCACTAGTAACTTCATTTCTCTTCAATTTCTCCACAATTATATGTTGGAGTTGTTGAGGATGTTTCTTTTATATGAGTGGAATGCTTATGTCTATAGCACTAAAGTAGATGGGCAAGCCATAACCCAACTTGTGAGACTCAATCATAGTTTTGGATGGGAGTGGAGGAGTTGTGTGCTATCAAGGAACCTTTGGTAAAGGTTCCTCGCTTGGTTGATGGTGAGAAGCCCGCAATTGGTTACTTGTATAAGGCCATGGATAGGGCCAGGGAAGCTATCCATCAGTAATATGAGGACAAGGGGGGAGATGGATTCACTAGATGAGACGAGATATGGGGTGTGATTGATGAACGACGGAACAACGACCTAGCTTTCGATTCATGCGACAGGGCTCTACCTCGACCCTACATTTTCTTATGCATTTAGATTTAGGTTTGATCTAGAGGTTATGGATGGATTTTACCAATATGTTCAGAGGACCATGTTGAATTCCACTCGATGCAACGAGATTTCCAAACAACTTGTGAGGTATATAAGCTGAGTTCTAGGACATTTGGGTATGATATGGCTATCCAAGACAAGACTGCTAGGATGCCAGATAAGTTACAAATAGAATTTGTTCAATTTTCAAGCTTTCAAATTTCAATGTGTTTCTTTTCTATCTTTTTGTTACTTAATGGAAAATTGAAATATAATTCATTATTTTTCCTTTGAAATTTGAATCCTTTCCATTTATTGCTGTAGATGTTTGGTGGGAAAACTATGGTAAAAGAGTCCTAGAGTTGTGAAAACTTGCCATTCGGGTGCTGAGTCAAACATGCAGCTCTTCAGGGTGAGTGCAATTGGAGTGTCTTTGAAAAAATACACTATAAGAAGTGCAACAAAATTTTCAAATTAAAATTGGAACATTTTATAAATTTGTTAATTTAATTTATGGCATATGCCTATGCGACATCATCCTTTAATTACGAAATGCCCCTCATGCAGGTTAGATGTCCAATGCCTGTCTATCACAATCTCAGGTTATGGGTGAGGTAAATAAGCAAAATACCTGGTATGAGTGCCCTTTCATTAGATGCACTTGACACCATGAGTTTGTGGAGGGTGAACACCGAGAGGCCTATCATGGAGGAGACACTTGAGTGGTTGGAGCAAAAGGCTGAGGAGTTGGAGGAGGAAGTTGGAGGAGGAGGAGGATGCTCCACTTTTAGGAGAGATAGATTTGGAGCCAATACTAAATAAATGTGAACCACTCATGATCTATGAGGAAAACAAGGCATTTGATTCTCATTTGTTTCTTTCCACTTTTTCTTTAAACTTAGGGTTTGTAAATCCACGACTTCAAACAACATCGTTGACGTGAAACTCAAGTTTAAGAAAAGCTATCTTGAGGTAAGGCTAAGATTCTAGTTGGTCTTGCCTTTGATTACACCAAAGTCAATGGGTCGACAAGCTGTAGGACTACACCGTGCTTGGAGGAAAGTTGAATTGTGGTCTATTTGTAATACACATCTATAGGATATTAAAAGCAAAAGAGGAAGAAAGCGTGTAGAATCGTGAGTGTTTGAGCAAAATATAGGCAACATTCCAAAAAAATATGATTTCACTTTGGGCAAGGCAAATAAAACAATGGGAATATTTTATGTGTCGTGAAACACATGCACTGTAGACGCATAATCAACAACAACAAACAAAAGAAGGCAAAGACAAGATAGTGGTGTGAATTGTCTTGTGGAGGATATTTTTGCATGGAGAGACTATCTTATGAATTGATGAAGTGATTCTTGCTTGAATTGTGTATGTTTAATGCCATCTTCTTCCATTTTGCATGGTATTTTTTAAAATTGGGGTTTATCTTGTGCCATATGAAAAAATGCAATAACTTTTTTGGATTCTTGTTTTTATGTGATTATGTAAAATTTGTCATTTAAGAATCCATCAAAAGGAATTGTTTTCATGCATCCTTTGAATTTAGATCTCCTATGAAAGAAGTTGCTAGGGTTTCTAAGAGAAGCAAATTAGGCTTCCACACTCTCTATCCAAGTCTTCTTATCATTGATCTTGCCCTAATTGACTCCATTGCTCAATTGAATAAAAGCATTAGTCTAGTTGTGGGATCAACTTTTAAAAATTTCTCTTTTTTCTTCATTTCATGGCAACTAGGGTTATGGTTTTGTCTAAATCTAGATTTTATTAAAAATTTACATCTAGATGTTAATGTTTTGTTAGTAGGAATTACATTAATAAATTTTAAAAGGGAAAAATATAGCATTAATTGTATGTTTTACCTCCAAAATAGGGTTGATGTCTAGATGTTTATTGTTGTTCCATGCTTTTAAAACCATTAAACTTAAAATTGACCTATCCCTTGCTTACCTCTTTAATAGCCTTTAATCCTTTGTTGATCTTATCATTTGGAGGCCATTTCTTTGCAATTATATGCTATTGAAAGCTGCAAATCTGCATACCCTAAAACCCTCTTCTCTAACAATTTTTCTTTAGTTGATTGGGGTTGGTGGAAAGTGTGCTTAAACATTTGTAACCCTTATTTGGGTTTGCAAGGCTTTGTCGATACAATTCTCCCAAGGTTACTTGGGAGCGGGAGTGCCATTTTCAAAAGCTCCCGGTTCGGGAGCGTTTTTTTAAAAATATATATATATATATATATATATATATATATATATATTATATTTTGATGCATATATTTCAACAAAAGCATGTAGAATGATGAGTTAGACATAAAAAACATAAAAACATAGATTGAACCATATAACATCAATCATCTAGAAGTTATAATCTTTATCAACCACGTCCACAAGTTAGAAACATACAACATATTAACTCTTGAGTCTCATGATTCATCAATCTTAAAATTTTAAGCTTTCAGAATTCAATATACAACATTTATCATCATTGATTCATTGATCACCATAGTTGTACTTGTAAGCAAAGTGTAACCATTACAACAAAGAATATTTAACATGAAACGAAATGTTATAAAATGAAACGAAATGAAACAACTTTCAACTTTCATGAAGCATGATATTCATAATTCATAATGACTTATAAACTTATAACTACCAACTTCAAAGTTTCAAACTTAAAACTTAAATTGTCATATATTGTTTACAAAAAATATCTTCCATTAAATATGAAATAGTCAAGTTTTAACAGTTATAAAAGATAAAAACTACTAGAACATAGAAAAGACTAGTAAACTGTAAATCTATTTTATCTATCGCTTAGCCTCTTGCCAGGAGAAATGTCTAATTTATGAGCAAATCGTGGTAATGGTGGTCTTCCAACAATCTCCTCGCGGGAAGTGTTGAGAATTTGGAGGGCTGGAGATTGATTCAAATTCTCTTCTTGATAATTATTTGTGAGCTTACTTGGGTTACTTATGTCTTCTCTTCTTTAGCTTATTTAATCTTTCATCAAGTCAATTATCAAAATATACGAGACACACAAATTAGGCTCCTAGAGCCAGGGCAAAACCTCTCCCTTTTGGAGAGGAAAACCCGCGAGAAATTTTTCTTATAGATTTCAGATGATAAGTACCATGACCCAGAATTAGACCCTTGACCTATTTATGCATCCAAGACCTTGTCCTTACTTCTTTGATGTCCTTCAATACTGATCCTTCTTTTCTTCACCAAGTTGCACTGTTCTGCACTAGTACTTTCTTTGAACCTTCAATTGATTCTTCAGTTATCTGATATATATATATATATATATATATATATAGAAGCTGTAGATAGGAAAGTAAATCAAAGATTTACTTTCCTTCTTTCTTCCTCTTTCCGACTGCTTCTTTTCTTAGTAGACCACTGTTCCAACCTTTTGTTGAACTGGAGACGAAAAACCGTGTCACCTTTTATCTGCAATGTTACTTCAGAATAGTCTGCAAATCATTCTTGAACAGATCCGCACTTTAATACCCAAACACTGCTCTTGAATTAACCCTGTCACGCTGTAGTTACTTCAATACTATCCGCACGTAATTTGCCGCACCCAAATCGTCAACGGTGTGTCCGGGCAACCAACCGCATCGCAGTTTGTTGCACCTAAATCCGCACTGCAGTTCGCTGCATCTAAATCCACACTGTTTCAGAGATCATCGAAAAACTTATGTAATTTCAGCGAGGTTGGCTAGGGTATATATCGTTGTTTGCCCTTGTATATAAGTCGACCTGACTTGTGGACCGATGTGACTATATTGGGAGCCGACATGACTGTTATGAGGCCGCTTCTCCAGCTGTTTGAAGGCCAACTTGACACATTATTTAGGCTCGTCTATCAACGTTGAATGAGGGTTGAATAATAGCCATTCTTCCACAGTTTATTGGACTAGGTCTTGGAGCATTCCATGACTACTAGTTTCTTTATATACATGACATTAAATACATTTATAAACCAAAGATAAACCCTAAATGGACATCAAGAAGAAGCCTATTAACCTAAGATAAAATCTTGCTCATGAAACCCATGAAGCAAGTCCAACAAATATATATTTTATTATCTTTGACTTCTTCTTTACATAAAATACATAATTACATAGTCAATATGAAGACCAACCTAGTTACACTTTTCAATAGGAAGTACCACGACCATAACTAGAAGGCCCATGCCCTCCACGTGAGGATGTAGGTGGAGGTTGCGTCAGCAAAGGAAGAATAGTTGGAACTCGAACACTAGCATTGGAACTGGCACTACTACCAGATGGTTGGTGTGACGATGGCATGGCTGCTGCTGCTTCATCCTTATCTCTCAAAAGATCTGCTTCCAATTCTTCCACATGTATAGTGCCGTCCTCCAAATTATCGTCCTCTGGGTTGTTGTCCCAAACTTTATATGAGAGATCCTCATAAGCTCGATCACAATAATGACTCAAGCCCGATCATAATAATGACTCACATGTATAGTGCCGTCCTCCAAATTATCGTCCTCTGGGTTGTTGTCCCAAACTTTATATGAGAGATCCTGCTTGGTTTTCGTTGAGTCTGTTTCTTCTCACATTATGGATGAAGCTGTAGGTGCTCCAACACCTCTCTGCTGCAGAAGTATTTACAATCTGTAAGAACTTTTTTTGCCAATTTTGGCAAAAGTCCCATGCCGCCATATGCTTCCCACCATGTGAGAGCATTAAACCTGTCTTCATCTTCCATTGCATGCAAAGAAGCAAACAAACCAGTGCAATTGAAGTATCTGCCTAATTCAAGGTGCAGATTAGCACACTCCTCCCTGTCAGGGACCAACTTGTCTAATGCTTTCATATATCCCTCTTGTACCTCTGGATCTGTATGAGGTTTGATTCTAACCCCACCCCAGGTGGAGGTCGGCCCACC
Organism: Pinus albicaulis; assembly: GCA_034641835.2. Taxonomy (NCBI): domain Eukaryota; kingdom Viridiplantae; phylum Streptophyta; class Pinopsida; order Pinales; family Pinaceae; genus Pinus; species Pinus albicaulis. The sequence goes on along the minus strand of CM076575.1, from coordinate 802,998,989 downwards.
CAAGATGGAGAGTAGTATTTTGGCATAAGGATACACGCCAAAGCATGTAGTGGAACATTAAGTTTATTCCATCGTGCACACACACAATTGTGAGTCATTGAATACAAGTTTGGATCTTTTACCTTAACAACATCTTTTATTTGCCCTAACATGCTATCCATCTGCTCATACACCACCCCAATCACTAGTTTATCTGTATCTGCAAAGTGAATCATGCTATAATTGGGCTTGGTGAAATTCAAAATTTCCCTCACACGTGCCCAAAACAAAGGATCAAGAGTAGTCTCCTCCACCTGTTCAAAACCTTGCCTGTCAACTGATGTTGTTGCCCTGTCCTTTAATGTCTGCCAGTGTGGAATTGATACCATGGTAGCCAATGACTCTCTTACCTTCAAAAGGCTCATGAAGGTGAGGTAATAGCTAGCAAATCTAGTCTTTGCTATCTTCAACAACTCCAATGTTGAGTGACTACGGAAAAGACCATGGGTATTGCTATGATTTGTAATAAATCCTATCATTTTTTTTCCTCTCTTGTACAAATCACCAAGCCATCTGTATTGAGGTTGTTTGTTTTTACTTATATCATGCATCAAAAGGTTCATTGTGTGAACCAAACACCCAGACCAAAATATGTTGGGGTATTTATCCTCAATAATATCTCTCGCTGCCTTACAATTAGCAGCATTATCAGTGATGACTTGGATGACATTGTATGGTCCAATACGTTCAGTTGTGTCAAGTAATGGTTCAACAATGTTGATGCCGGTCTCTAACGTGTCTGAATAATCATATGATGAAAAGGATATTGCACCACTAACAGACACATCAATAACACTTATCAATATCTTGCCTTTTACATTTGGCCATCCATCAGATACAATGGACACCCCATGCTCATTCCAAGAACTTGCCATTCTACTCAAAGAATGAGTAATTTTTGCTTTTTCATGATCAAGGCTCATGGTTCTAGCCTTGTCATACCCAGGGCTCTTGTATCCTTTGGGGGCATCATTAATGGCAGAAACCATTTCATGCCAATAAGGTGAGCGAAGAACATTGAATGGTACCCCACATGCATAGAGAAACCAGAAATTTTTTGAATCCACATCACTCCTAGACCCGTCGTCAAGGAAATCATATATGGTTCTACGCCTTAAACAGATGTTTGGTCCAGGTGTGCCTCCATATCCACTGCCATGGGTGGAAGTTGATGGACTTCTTTGTCCATGTTGTGATGGTGCATAAGATTCAATGAAACCCTTAGATCTTTTAGATTTGTATTGGGCTTCCTCCTCCTCCCTTATGTATTTGGCTCTATTTGTTGCTGACACACTTACACAAGTTTTGATTCTTATATTTTTATCTCCATCCCATGGCCTTTTCCCACAAAGGTGCCTTCTGGCACGGGTGTATGAACCTGTGTATTGTGTATTGCAATGGGGGCATATAAATTTAATGGTTCCACCCCCTTTCCATGATTCAGGCCTAGTAACATATTTCCACAATGGTGTTTGGTCAATTTTAGTTGGTGTCACTGTGGTCTCATTATCTCCACTCTCCCCTTCCTCCTCAATTTGGTACTCCTCTTCAAGATTTTCATCATGTCCACTGTAACTTACTTCTTCATCCTCTTGTTCTGGAATAGGCCTCTTTCTCTTACTCTCCAACACCATAATAACAAAAAATGGAACCAACATGAAGAAAATGCCAAGCCATATAGCCATGATGTTTCAACTTTCAAAATTCAAAATTTCAAGTTTTTAACCTGCAAAACAATGGAGGAATGCCAAATAGGAATAGGAAAAAATGCAACATAGAAAAAAATTCAATTTTTCATTTTTCAACAAATTAAAATGCAACATAGAAAAAAAAATTTCATCTTTTTTCATTTTTCAACAAATTAAAATACAACACAGCAAAAAAATATTCATTTTTTCATTTTTCAACAAGTTAATATGTACCATAGAAAAAAAATTCAAATTTTCATGTTTGAACAAATTAAAAACACAGAATTTTTTTTTTAGATCATTGGACTCTCCTACCTCTTTGTCCTTCGATGATTTCGATCCCAAGTAGAGACCTCCAAGCTCCTTGCTCTCTCCAATGGTCAACCTCTCCTTTCCCTTGCTCTCTCTTGCTCTTTCGCTGCTTCTCTCCTTTCCTCTCTTCCTGTTTCTCCTCTCTAGCTCTCCTCTCTTACTCTCTCTTCTCAAAGATGAATAATAGAATGGGAGGGAGGGCTTTTATTTCTTTCCCTCCCCTCCCCCCCTCCATTCCCTCCAAATTTCCGGCGGGCGACGTCATCCTCCTCCTCCGCGCGCGGACAGAAAGACGGGAGCGTTTTTTAGCATTCGGTAGCGAATGCTCCCCGAGCGCTCCCTCCTTAAAAAAGCGCTCCCGGAGTGTCTTTTTTAAGGAGGGAGCGCTTGGGGAGCATTCGCTCCCGAGCGCTCCTTGAAGCGCTCCCGAAAAGGTAGGGAGCATTTTGATAGCGCGGTGAGCGCGTGGAGCACGCTTCCTATGCGCTCCCAAAACTTTCCCACTTAGAGCACGTTTTGGGAGTGGGTTCGAGAGGGGGGGTGGGGGCGCTCCCCTGCAACCCTGCTTTCTCCCATAGCCATTAGACTTTTATCACACTTGAACCCTCCTTTATTGAAGACATTTCTAAGTGATCTTTCTACAAGCTCATTAGAGAGCCATTTGGATTGGAACCCTACTCATATAACCTCTAAGTCTTGCTAGCGAAGCCTTCCTTATGGGGATAACATCCAACCACAGAACAATAGGAGAGAGGCTGCTGAGGTGACAATGGTGGCTAATCTGTTTGTTGTCATAAGACCTAGATTTTCTAGTGAGGCTTTGCACCAGGCTTGCTAGATTTTGTAGTAACAGGGACTTAATGAGAGCTTCAATCACCCCCCTACTTTACTTATCAATTGGGGGATCTCTCTCTCGTCTAACCATCTGTTTGACTTTCCCACCAAGTTTGGGCATGGTCCCCTAACTTTAGCCAGGAAAATGATATCTTTAACTCTTCTTTTATGCCATGAACATTGAAATAAACTTCTGATTGTTACAACCATTTGTTTAGTTTAACAACATCAATCTCACCTTCATATGGTTTGATGTCCACTTTCTCTTCCACTTTAAATAGATATTGGGAAAAAGTGATGACACTATAACTTGGTCCCTCCATTTTTGGTTAGTTTTTCATCTCCCTTTCTTGGCTTTCATTATCTCTAGATTTTTAATTTGAGCTAGCTTCTGAGTTGGAGCTACCAAACTCCTTGAAAGGTCCAGAATTTCTTTGAGAGATACCATAAAGATTGTCATGTTTGAGAGATACTAACGACTTGTGCTTCTAGCATAGAGAATATCTCTTTTGACTCATCCCTCAAATTGTTATTGTACTTGTTACCCACCAAAAAATGGGTAACCCATAAGAGAAAACTCTTCTTCTCCTTGGAAAACCAACTAGCCAACAACCCTATATGATCAACACATAGCATGATGCCAGGATCCTCCACTTCTTGCTTTGGTCATGTTTCACTCTCCCAGGTGGCATTCCTCCCTGATGGAAGGTGGGTCATCCATTGATAGGTTCCTTAACCATTTTATAATCATGTGCTTTCACTTAATGTTTTTGGAATACTAATATGGACCAAGGGGTGAATTGGATGATTAACCAATATGTATTCTTGTTCTCTCACTTCACCTAGGAGGTTAGTCTTTGACTTTAGTCTAGTGGGACCTCCTCTGAGGTTTGAGGGTTATAGGGAGGACACTACTAGGGAGGCTTTGATTGAAGAAGTGTGTCCATGATATTCCATACTTACCACTTTCCATCTTTCCCATTATTCCATCTCCATTCTTCGGGCTATTAGTCATTGGTCATGGGGATTGGCACCCTTATCATCCTCATCTTTGAGTTTGGGACATAAAAATTTTCCCTAGAGGTTGATGCAACTAGGAAAAGGTAAAAGGATAGGAAATCCATAATGAAAGGAAAAGTTAAAATGCAAAAGATGGTTGGGACATTTGATTAGTGCATGGGCAAAAGCCTAGCATGAGCTCTACCCCCCTCATTAGCCATCACCTAGTTCCTCAAGCACCTGAATATTCCATCTATAAAAGGAAATTTTGTATTGTCCCAACCTTGATGAGCCATAAACTAAATTATCATGAAGGGGTATTGAATGCCAAACCTCAAAAAAACAAGCTTGGACTCCTGAACTATGCACCCAAATCAAAGCAAATCATAAAGAAGTAAAAAGCGCACTAAAGAGGTGGAAAAAGCAGGTTGAGAAAAGTTGCAACTTATGCCTCCATGATTGCTCCCTCCTTACATCTATATACTCAGAATGCTGGACCACAATTAGCTGATCACTTGGCTATGACATCTTGCCTTGAAGTCATTCCCACTCTGTTGCCACCTTTTCATACACACCTAATGGATTGATGGGCTAACTTGGGACCTACCACTTCCCCTTGGAGGCCAGAAACACCTAATAGGGATATCCATCTAACTATCCCTAACATAAGGAGGTAACTTGTTAACAACACTCAATCTAGTTAGATATTTTAAGGTGAGTTGTATGTGAAGTATTATTGTGCCGCCAACATTAGATGTGGTCCACGATGATGTATAGATGGTTATTGCACCTAATGATTGATGATTTTTACATGATCTTGAGAGGGTTTTGTTAGGTGGTTTCATCACAATAGGAGAGGCCTCGTGAGATGATTGACTTGTTTTCTTTGTAGCATTGCAGAGGTCATTTTACCCTTTCCAAAGAGAGAATATGACCTTGTTGATACAATGTTCCCTATTTATAGCAAAGCTTTGGGCTACTTGATGATCCCATATGATGCTTGACATTTTGAGTTACCCCAAGATGCTGAAACACTAAGCCCATGAAGCTTGGTGGTGAAGATATTGATGATGTGCCTAGTGGACCTAGGATGCCCCTAGGCTGTCCTTGACATTGTTTGATGGGCATTATTTGTTTTGGAGTGTGGATGATGATGGTAATCCTTGTGATGATAGTTGAGGGCTTGCACATCACTTCTGCGCCCCAACGCGTGAGTGAGAGAGTGCCACATCACCCCTCTTGTCCTTTGGAGGGTGACGTTGGGCACCATGGAGATAACATTTTAGTATGGAGGCACTTTGGAAGCATGCCCATGATCTATGAGCTACATCTTGGAGTATGGAGCACTCATTAGTCCACATGACACTTATTTGTGGCATTTAGAGCTCATTTGGAGGATGATGTCATACTTGAGGAGATTTTTCTCCCACACATGTGCATTTATGGCATCTTTTCTTATGTTTTGAGCTATGAGGTTGGTTTGTAACATTTATCTTTTGGAACACTTGAAGTAAACTTGTCATTAAGGCTTCTTTTGTTGTATTATTGTAGAGTTGAGTGGGATGAGTCTGATATAAATAGAGACTCCCCTCATTTCATTTTGTCATTATCACACATTTGATTATTTTCCTCTTTAAGAGAGTGCGAGATAGTCTTTTTTGCTACTATGGGCAAGATGTGGTCTTTATTGGTGTGACTTTCTTGTGGATGCGATTTTTGCATGGAGACATTATTCTGGGATTGAAAGAAATGCCATTTGTGGAGAATTTTATAAGTTTATTGCCTTATCATTGATATTTTGCATGTTAAATGTTTAAAAAGGGTTTCTATTATGCCATGATTAAATGTTTAATTATTGTTGAAATCTTGCTTCATTGGTGCCTGTAAAATTGTTCTCTCTAAGGCTTATAGGGAAACTCTTAATGTGCAGACCCTATATTTAATTTCTCCCCTCACAAGAATAATAGTTAGGGTTTTAAAAGTGGTTGCTTAGGTTATTCCATCAAGATCTTTCCCTTGAATTTTAGCCCCAAAGGCCTCCATTAAACCCGAGTAGGGTAAGGCACTAGTCGTTAGTGTGTTGATCATCCATAAAATTTTCTAAAAATCTTCTTTTTCCCTCTCCTAGACATCTGGGGCAGCCACTAGGGTTTCTAGGGCTGATTTATGCATTAAATTGGATTTTATGTGGCTCATAAATTAGGATATGCATCTATAAATTGTTTAACTGAAAGATCTAGCATTGTACATAGTTATACCCTTCTCATTAGGGCTGATGTCACCTTCCTTTTGCTGTCATGCATGTCTAACAATCCTAGAAATACATTTCCTAGCCTAATCCTAGCTTCTATTGGAAAATCTTTAATCTTTTGCTGTTGAATATTATTTTAAGATCTTTTCTTAGGCTGCTATATGACATTGAATAACCTTTCATTGCATATCATCAAAACCCTAACTTATAACAACCTCACTCTTGGTCTTAGGCATAGAGTGTTTGAACTTTGAACCATAGTATTGAAAATCTAGGTCATCTTAGGCCTTGCTGGTACTCTATCCAACATAATAGACCATTTTTCATCATCTTGAGCCATAGCATTAGAACATTGTTTAGGTGATTTAGGGAAGCCTTCCAAACCCTAACTTATAACAACCTCACTCTTGGTCTTAGGCATAGATTGTTTGAACCCTCGTATTGAAAATCTAGGTCATCTTAGGCCTTGCTGGTGCTCTATCCAACATAATAGACCATTTTTCATCACCTTGAGCCATAGCATTAGAACATTGTTTAGGTGATTTAGGGAAGCCTTCCTTGTGTTCTAATTCCACTAAAGCGCAAGAGAAGTGTTGCTGAGGTGACAGTGGCAGCCCTTTCTCTTGCTGCCATAAGGTCTAGCCTCTCCCAGTGAGGCTTTGCACCGAGCTTGCTATATTTTGCGTCAACATTACTTATTCACCATGGCTATGGTTTTGAGATTTATTTCTTATGTTAATTCCTATTTCATGCAACTGCGCACAAAAACTCTAAAGAAAGTTATTGTGATACCAATATCATTTGTAAATTGTTGTGGATATTCCACTAGAATAGTTTGTCATAGTAGATCTTACAAGACTCTGCAATCTCTTTATTATGTGGTGTTTTAATTTAGATTCATATCCAATCTTACTAGCTTATTGGTTATTGCACAAAACATTGAAATAAGTTGAAATTGAATTGGAAGAAGCTAACACAAATAACACATCGTCCACACAATGGACACAAGATGTATCATGGAAAAACCCAATATGGCAAAAACAGAACTAGAAGGTGAGGACTAGGCCGTCCTCTTTTCTGGTTAGTTATGGCATGGAAATACAAAGAAAGTGCACTCACTATGGAGTTGCCATGGACATTGTGGCTTGCAGGGTTGCTACATGATCATCCACTTCTTTTGTTTTGCTATGATATCCTATTCTGAATGCTTGTTCTACTATGGAACAATAATCATCTCTGCTCAAATCAGTAGCGGATCTTAACTCCATATCTATCAAGCGCCGAGAGGGATCAAATCTCTCAAGATGCAAACCTTTTTTATGAGTGAAAAACTTGAAGAAAGGTTTGCACCTCGAGAAATTTGATCCCTCTCGGAGCTTGATAGATCTGGAGTTAAGAGGGATCTAGGCTGGTTTAATTATTAATTTCATTTTTTAGCTTAATTTTTATTTGTATATAATTTTGCTGAGTCATTTTTATGTAATTTGATCAAGTCAAAATGTTTAGATAATATAATATAACTGGACATTACAACAACTCTTCCATATTGGGATGGAGAGTGTCTCTTGGCCCAAAAATGTAGTAAAAAAAAATAAAAAATAAATATTTTGATTGTGAAATGGGAGTTGAATCTTCGGCATGTGGTATTGATGAGCCATGGTATGGTATGGTTAATAATATCCATGTTTAAGTGGGGTGACTATCCATGGTTAAAAGTCTTGTTAATTGTAAGTATTATTTTGATTGTGAAATGAGGGATGGTTTTTAGGCATGTGGTATTGATGAGCCATTGTTTTAACCCATGGTATGGCATGGTTAATAATATCCATGGTAAAGTGGTGGTGAATATCCATGGTTAAAAATCTTGTTATATTGTGAGTATTAAGTTTTTTTGTGCTTATTAATGAAATTTAATTATGGTTACAAAATTATTATTTTAATTTATATGGTGAAATGGATCTTAATTTATAGCTACCATTTATATCTTAACTATTTAATATGAAATGGATCCGGAGTCAAATCAGTAACCGTTGAGAGTTGGGAAGCTGAACTATTAGCTGCATTTTGTATTGGTGGTTGCACCCTTGATTTTTACAAACTGGGATTTTAGTTGCTGGATTTCTATCTGTAGACAGCCGATGGGGACTTCATGCTTTTAATTCAAAATAAATGCCTAAATTGTAAACTTTACTTGGTGATTAATATGATATTAGTCTACTAAAATGAACTGGTCAAACATGGCCATCAAATTCCTTTTCTTTGAAGTAGATGAAATTCGGCTGATTTTCTGGGAATATGGCAGAAGTTGCTTTCTGGGTCACAGATCATGATGTTAAATCTTGTTGTATTGATGCAATATTGCCCACATAACTATTTGGGTCACAATATTATAGGCAGATGTAATCCACATAAATTGTCTACACATCTACAATGGCTGTGAGTCTTAGTGGCATAATGGTTCACTTCTTGGTGATGAAGTTGTTTTCTTTCAGCTATGCATTTATGTTCTAAATTTGGTTGGACACTGTGAAACCTTAACGTGTGAGCTTTTTATTAAGCCTTTGACATAGTTTTTGAACATGTTTCGAAAGAAATCTAAATTGTGTGCCCCGAGAACTTCTGAAAATTGCCTGGTGAGATCCTTCTGATTACAAGTTCCAAGCACTTTAACTTAAATATCATTGAATGACGCTTGATTTGTAGAAAGGGTCATGTCTTGTGAGCAATCCTTGCATGCATATTTTGCAATCTGATAGCTGTGAGTTTTATCAGTATTTAACAATCAGGTGGGATCAATTTAGCTTGAGTGGGCTTTAGATTTTCAATTTCGTTTCTACAGGTAGAAGCACGTACAGAAAAATGCTTAATACTTCGCTTGCAATATAATCTAGATTCCCAGCACTTTTTCTCTCTAGATAAAGATTGCCCTCAACTGGATGTGTTTATAACTACTATTATCTAAACACTGAATCTAATACATGGACAGAAAATAGGTATTGCAAACATTATTTCAGCAGAAATTCATATTGCAGACATTCTAATGAAAGTGTAGTGACAAATAAAGTAAAACTATAAATAGAAAGCTATAAAACTCATTGCCAACAAAAGGGTGAGACTATACAGTAATAAGCAAGAGTAAAAAGGCTCAAGAAGAATTTTGCAATATCCCTGGGAATCTCAACTTGATAAAATGTGAAATTTCATGAGGTGGTATGGAAGGAAGAAGAAGAACAGCTATATAACAAGTAGAAGCTGACATAGCACCAGGTTTGAGCAGACTCTAGAAGAATGAGCCAAGAGATTTGAGTTGATAATGCGTAAATCAGAAGACAGAATTGAAAAACCCCAGGGAGTGATTTGTGCAATCAGGTGTTAAGTGGTTAACAAACAGTATGCCTGCTTTGAAATAAGAGAACTAAGTTTCAAAGTTTCTTGGAGTTATTTTTTTAAAACAAAAGTCCCATGATTATCAATAGCTGAAGTAAATTAAATGAATCAACATGAAGGTATTATTTGAGAAATGAAATCTAGACTAATCTGTGTTTATTTTTTTAACTAGTGATCCCAATTCTATAATTGAAAAGAAATGGGTGCTACATTTATTTGTCAAAATATATAATCAGTGCAGAACTTGGACATGTATATATCCCTTGATATTAATAGCCTTATGCCGAAAATATATTGTTTGTCTTAGTTCTATTAAGGTTTTCAGTAATATTTGGTCACCAATTTGCTGTATGATGTTCATGTAACATGTTGTTTAGCATCGAAGAATATTTCTTTTGTCATTTTAGGCCTTTTTACCTCCTATAATCTAAAGTATTTCATTAACACTCCTTAGAATTTCATGACAAAGGAGTAAATGCAAGGAAAATGAGCTCAAACGCAAATATAAATGCATTTTTCTATGCAACTTCCTACCATCCAATTCAAGCAGGCAGCATTGATGGCACTGATATTACCGCTCATGACAATGGTGTATATCATGCAGTTCTTTGTGCTACAACTGGGCTCTGTGAGTAGTTATCCCCCTACCAGCATTTTATTAGTGTATTTGCTTCCTCCTTTAGGTTTTATGCACATGGTTACTTATTACTATGCTTGTAGTTTGATAAGCTTTGATATGTTCATTTGTTGCAGATGATCCCTCAAGTGATCCCAAGGTCATTGGTGATCCGTTTGTACCATTTTTGTAGGGCGCCTTTCGAATAGCACCACGGAAGAATCTTTGAAAGAGGTATTGCTGTTTGGGTTTACAAAATGACATGCAAAGAAAACTGTATGAAGTTTTCACATGCATTAATGTGGTAATTATTCTGTAGGCGATGAACAAATATGGAAGAGTGAAGAACCTCCGTTTGGTGCGCCACATTGGTAAAATGCCGTCATCTTTTTCCTTGTTGATCCTGTTAGTCTTTATATTTATCACAATTCATTTAATAGAAATATTCCTCTTTTGGAAGATTGTAATGTTTCAAATGATAAATTTGCTGGATATAGCTTCGAAATTTATGCCATCAATTTTAATAAATGGTTTGCAGAAATTGCACTATAAAATTAACGACAAAAACGAGAAATATATTCTGCAACTGAGGAATAAACAAGATAAACATGTAGAATAACTCAACGTTATTTTATTAATATAGATAGTACATGCAAATGCTGGAAATCACTGAGAGAATGACCTCCCACAAATATCTCTACAAGCTGAACCCAACCTCCAAAAATAACTGGACTGATGAGTGCAACATGTGAATTCTGGATGAATTCACCAAGGGAAGAGATGGGTCCTTGCCCACTCTCACTGAATCACCCGGGGGTTTCCATCTTGGGCCTACAACTGAAGCTGAGAATTCTCCAAACCTCTCCACAAGAAATAAACTCAACTCCGAGATGTCCCCAATTGATTTCCTCCTCTTCCTTTTAAAGGCTCCATAGATAGATCTCCAAGCCTCTAGAAGCATTTTATTTTTTTATTTTATTATTAGTTCAGAAGCTCTTCCCTTGACTTTATCTTAAGTGATTTTTTAATTTTATTTTTATTTCACGGTTCACCTAAGTCACTTTTGGCTTTTTTTCTCCAATTAATTAATTTTCCTCTTTTTAATTAAATGACTAATTAAAGTCATTTTAACCTGGGAAAATGGTAAATCACCTACCATACTCTCTCCGACCACTGGAAGTCACTTCTCAACATCCCATCCTGTAGATCTTCTCGTTCTGGTATCAATGAGCTATTACACTGAGGCGTTCCATCAAATGATCCTCCAGAAATGCCACCTCAAGCATAATTAATTGAGTCAGGCATGTTACCCACCACCAGTGGGTGACCCATATAGGAGAAATTTTCTCCTAGATTTGTCTTCAGTCAACAGCCAACAACCCCTTACAATCACCTGATAGCTCGATGTGCTACTATTCTCCGCCACCTCAGCCAACCATTGTGTGCCTTTGCTCATCTGTTATGATTATATGTTTGAAGGTAGGCCATCCAACCCTAAAGGTATGATTTTTCATTATGTAATTGGGTGTTTATGCTTGCTTTTCTTGGGCACACTTGGGCATGGATTAGTGGGGGGATTCAGCGGAAAGAACGGGAATTGACTGTACTCTTGTTCCCTTACCTCAACTTGGGGGTTAATCTTATATCCTAATCCAATGGGATCTCCTTTACTGGCTATTACCTTTAGGAGTGGCACTACATGGGAAACCATGATTTTGGTTGCGTCGTCCTGCTTCTTGATACCATATATTTCACTCCCCTCCTCTCATTACAAGCCATTTTCACATTTTCCCCATCTAGGTCCACATTTATCCATTGGGTCCATAAGGTGTTAGCCTACCCTTCCCCTTGTCCACACCTTACGTCGGGCTTGGAATGATGCCTCGAAGGTTGACACAACTTCCTAATTTGCAATCTCATTTGCCATCACTTGTGTTTTGTGATCTATTTCTCATTTGGTTAAGTTTTCACAATATACTACAAGTAAAGAAGCATAGCACTTTTAATTTATGGCAACTTGTGTTGTTGTTCTAACTATGGAGCTAATTTCCACTTAATTTTTTCCAATTGAAATCATTATTGCAATTTACGTTGAGCACTATCTCACTGTTATTGTTTTGAAGCATTGCAATCAACACTTCTTTTGGGAAAACTCACTTTCATATCATATTAGGCATTCTAATTTAGTTGCATATTTAAAATTAACCTCCAAACATAAGCTTGGTTGATAGAAATCATAGGAAAAAGACTTTCTTGGAAAGTTCTTCCAATTGGTACGAAGTAAGGTAAAGGCGTGTGACCCTGCAGTTATGAAGGTGGCTTGTCCCCTTGTAGGAACGAAGACACATGTTGGCTAGTAAAACTCAGGGGATGGGTATTGTTATTGACACCATCGTGTCCTCGCCCCCTCTTTCCTACTGTCACTAATTTTTACCCTTTGGTAAGAGCTCAAAAGGAAGATCTCTCACCTAGAGTAGTTACTTAGATTAAAAGTAACCAAGATAATTGCATCCAAATCTGCATTTCATATTAACACATCTCTTGGTTTTAGTTGCAATTAGTCATTATACTTGTCATTTTGAATATATGTTGAATTGAATACTTTGTTTTAGGCAAGTGTTATCTCATCTATATTGGAGTGATAAGGTGAAATTAAAACCAAGTTAGGATTGCATGAAACTTTTTAGTCATCAAATTTCAACATGGTATCAGAGCTACAGGCTGAAAAAGCAGTTTGAACAACAGACAATAGTTTGAGACAACAAACAGTGGTTTGGACAACAAACTAAATTTTTGGACAACAAAGTTAGTTTGGACAACAAACTGATATTTTGGGACATCAAGGTGAAATTTCACACAGACTGAACTTTTGGGACAACAAGGTGTGTTGGAAAGTTCATTTTTCCATTTTCTTGGTTTTGTAAATTTTGAACAACAGTGATGGCCATGTTCTTAAGGATAGAGGACAGACTGGATGGGGTATCCAACTATGCCATTTGGAAGGACAAAATTCAGGCAGTGTTTGAGGATGCAACAGTTTGGTACATAGTGTGACAAGAGGTTGTTCCTTCTACTGCTGTAGATGAACTTGCTGAATTCACAAAAAATAATGCAAAGGCAAAAAGGATTTTGATGGACAGTCTAAAGGATCATGTGGTTCCTCAGGTGAGAGGAAACACATATGCATATCAGACGTGGACAACTCTAACCACTCTCTATCAGAGTACCAATGAGAGCAGGAAGATGGTACTCAAAGAAAAACTGAAGAACATCAGGATGACAAAGGCTGAAAGTGTAGTTCATTATATTGGCAGGGTCAAACAGGTACGTGATCATTTGATTGCTATTGGTGAGGCAGTTTCACCCACAGAGTTAGTCATGATAGCTGTAGCGGGACTTCCTAAGTCTTGGGAGGTCTTTGGAGATACTGTTACCTCTAGGGAGAATCTTCCCAATTGGGACAAATTCTGGGATGATTGTGTGCAACATGAGATACAAAAGATTGGCAATGGTGGGGTGAAGATAGCAGATGAGGAGGATGTAGCCTTGACAGCCAGGGGGAAAAGCAAAGGGAAGGCCAAGAAAGGGGCCTCATCAGATGGGGCTAAGGGAAAGGAGTAGAAGAAGAAGAAAGATACAGATATGTCCGAAGTCAAATGTTGGGCATGTTCGAAGATGGGACACTATGTTGCTATGTGTCCTGAGAGGAAAACAAGGGGAAGAAGGGTATTGCAACTTCAATAGAGGTGGAGTAGTTTGCTTCACAGTTTGACAGGGACTTTGCATTTATTACTTCTACGTCTAGTAGGAGTACATCATCTGATGTGTGGTACATAGACAACAGGGCTTCCCGCCATATGACAGGTGCACAGGAGTTATTTTCAGAGCTTGCAGAGCGGGCACTTGATATTGAGATTGTAATAGGAGATGACCGCACTGTGAGAGCTATTGGTGTAGGGACTGTGACCTTTGAGAGGGAGTCTTTGCCTCCTTTGAAGGTCATGGATGTTTTGTATGTTCCGGGGATGAAGAAGAACTTGATTTCAGTGTCTGCTATGGAGGAGAAGGGGTTTGAAGTCACTTTCTTAGGAGGGTAGGTATTGATGCATCCCAGGGGAGCTTCCATCACTTCGGCCAAAGTGATTGGAGTCCACTCTGGGAAACTATACAGGTTCAGTTTTCAGTCGGCAGGAGCATTGGTGAGTAGCACATCTAGTAGCACTCACACTAGTACCAGCAGCAACAGAGACTTTGTGCGAGTTATGGCACCAAAGGATGACGCATATGCATCATGGAGCTTTGAGAGTTCTGGGGGAGATCACTACTGGAGTTCCTGATTTTAGTGTTGAGCATTATGAGTTCGACAGAGGGTGTGCTTTGGGCAAGTACACCAAGTTACCATTCCCAGCGAGCGACAACAGATCTATAGGTATACTAGACTTGATTCATATTGATGTTAGTGGTCGTATGTCTCATGTGTCTTTGGGTGGTTATGAGTATTGTGTTATATTCATTGATGGCTACTCTAGGAGGACTTGGATATATTTCCAGAAGACCAAGGGTGAGGTCTTCAGTCGCTTTAAAGAGTTCAAAGCTCTTGTGGAAAAGCAGACAGGTCTTCAGTCGCTTGGAAGAGTTCAAAGCTCGTCTCGCCATACTGTATGACCTGGAAACGCTTTTTTGTCCGTACTGGGCCTTTTCTCGTTGGGGAAACGTGCCCAGTATGGCCGGAAGCGCGTTTCCAGGCCGTACGGCTTCATTTCTGTCGCTTTAACTTGCTTTTTTTGTTTTTTTTGGTTTGTGTGTGTTTTATTATTTTTTTAATTGTGGAAAGTGTAATGTGATGTAAATTTAGAAACTTATAGTTTATGCTTTGAATGTAATAAATTATAATTTATCATGTATGTTTTATGATTTCACATAACATTTCTTAAATGACTTAAATTCTAATATATATATATATATATATCGTGTTTCCCCGTTTGCAAAATTTGGGAGGTCGCCTTTCGTACCCGTACCCGTTTCAGAAACTCATTTCCGTTTCCTCGTTTCGTGCAACTTAGTTATCGATAGATGAGCAGGTGGCCGATGTTCTCACGAAGTCCTTGCCAAGAGGCAAGCATGTCCATTTCAGGGACAAGATGGGTGTGGCGAGAAACACTTTCCTCGGTAAGAGGGAGTGTTGATTTTTAACGTGCCTTGGACAAGTGGTTTCCCATGGGTTAGTCTCTACCTAGGGAAAAGTGTCCAAAATAATTATTTTCTTAAGTGTGACTTTATAAAGTGAAAGTGACTTTATAAGTGGTAAAGTCAATGTTAAATTATAAAGTGGTAAGTGACTTTAGACATAAAGTACAATGTGGGTACTTTATTTAATGGGTGAGTTAAAAAATAGAAAGTGAGAATTAAATGCACATTTATTCTCATCCCTTGATCTAAATGAATCTTAGCCATTAGATCTTAGGGTTGACCAAAAGTCATTTAGGGAAAGAAAAGGGGGAAAAGAAAAGAGAGACTGCATTCATTCATTCTTCATGAGTAGATTGGAGAAAGGAGGCTGAGGGTTGGAGAAAAGTTCTAAAGGAGAAATTTGTTTCAACAAGCTGAAGGAGTGATTTCTAAGCAAAGCTGGGCACGAAAATCAAGGCATAGAAGACATCAAAAGGTATAGTACGAACAACATTTAATTGTGAGTTGCACGTAGTTGGAGAGAAGCTTTAGAGGTGATTTTTTTTTTTTTTCAAAAATCCGTATAGCGGTATTGAAATCCATACAGTTCGTACAGAATCTGTACAATATAGTCTGTATCCGTACTGTACATATTTTAGCTTCAAGTGGGCACAAAAATTGAGGCAATGTGGGCACGATTTTCAAGGAGTTTTGGGTTGAAGAGATAAGTTGTATTTTGCTGTTTTGTTTTGTCTGCAAATGTATTTTTCTTGAACTTGAAAGATAAATAAATTTGAAGAGCTCTCTAATAGGTTTTCCCCAGAGAAGATTGAAGGGACATCTGTGTGTATTTTTATGTGTTGTTGGTTTGTTTATGTCCATATTTATTTTTAGCATGTGTTGACAGTCAAATGTGTTTTAATTTGAAAATTTCATTTCCAGAATTCTATATGTTGAATGTATGTTTATGGGAAAGGGCATGAATGAGAGTGATAAGGTGAAATTAAAACCGGGTTGGGATTGCAGAAAACTTTTTAGTTATCAAATTTCAACATTTTATAACTAAAAAGAATTAAGTGAAGGAGATTACCTTAGCCATGGTAGAGATCTTTCACTTCCTCCTTTGTTGATTTCTTCTTTTCTGATTCTTCCACTTCGGTAACATGGGATTCATTTCTTTCCTTTCTCTTCCTTTTGTCCTTCTTGAGTTTGGGACAATTCCTTTTAAAGTGCCCATATTTATTACATTCATAGCATTGTATCTTTGACATATTGATCTTCTTCCTTTTTCAAGGATCAAACTTTCTAACTTTCCTTTCTTCCTAGCCATGGCAACAAATGCTTGAACTTGTTCATTTGATCAAACATCGCTTTTTGCTATTGACCTAGTTTCTTCAATCTTACATAATGACCAAAGTTCACTGAATGGAGTAGCTTCCTTCTTTCCATAGATACTTGATACAAAGTTTCCCCATTCATCAGAGGTAGTGCATTGAGCATAACAGTGGTCATTTCTTTATCAGACATTATTTCTCCTAATTCTTGTAGTTGATCTCTTATTTGCTACACCCTCATAAGGTATGAGGCTATCCCTTCTTCCTTTGATACCTTCATTTTGTATAGTTCGGTTCAAAACGATATAACTTCTCTTGTAGTGCTTACAAAGAACAATTCTCCCAACTTATCATAGATTTCTTTCGATATCTCCAACTTTGCTACATAAGGGATGAGGGAATCCTTGATTGATTCTATGAGAATTCTTTGAGCCCTTATTTTCCCTTTCATATACTTCAATAGTGCTTGAGCTTTCTCGTGTGATGGTTTGGAGATTGAACCCTTAACATGTCCAATAACTTCATTCTCTATGAGGATCAAATCTATCCTCTTCTTTCATGCAAAGAAATTTGATGACCCAACCAGTTTGTTGCTCTCCTTGTAGAATGAAGACATGTTGATAGTAGATTCATACATAAATATAGATGTACTTACTTGTCAAGTGAAGATGCTCCTAGATGATGATATCTTAAACTTAATGCTTTATTGATGATGATCTTCTTCAAGGATGTTTGACATGTGATCTTTACTTCAATGTGAGGGAGATCACCTTGATTTCTTTGATGATGATGGCAATGCTTCTTCTTGCTTTCTTTGGATGTAGAAATGTAGAATATGGAGACTTCAAGTTGCTTCAAATATGTAGTCCTTCTCTCTTTGAGTGGAGGTAGGGTCAGTGAGGTCTTCTTCTTCCACAAAGTGTTGATCCTTCTAGATGATATTATCCTTGAGATGAGATGGGTAGTCCTCTTTGATGTTCCTTAGATCCTTCCTTCAAGATGATGTGTGGATTAGTCCTTCTTAATGACTTCCTCGACCCTTAAGTATTCTTCTTCAATTGATGATCTTCTTCAAGCTGCCTTTCCTTGTAGTGTCACCTTAGCTTAGCTTTGATACCATATTGAAAAATCTAGGGGCAATTAGATTAAGTGATTTCTCTTACTTTGATAACTGCATGCAATGTATTTTAATTAACTTAATTAGCTTCTTCTTTCACTTGATTATAATTAGTGTTCTTCTCATCAAACAACTATCAAACTATAAAATACAATGAGACAAGAAGACGCAAGATATAAGCTATTAGCTAGGGCCAAAACCTCTCCTTTGAGAGGAGAACCCACAAGAACTCTTCTCTTCTTATAAAACTTCAAATGACGAATTCCAAGACCTAAGACTCTTGTGAAAGATCCCTCCAAGACCAAGTCAACCTCCTCCTTGAAGAACTTCCTTCTCTCAAAGTCAACCCAAGTCAAACTTGCCTTGAAACAACTACACCTTTTCCTTTTACCAAGATTTCCGACCTCCAACTTATGTCTACAATTTCGGCCTGCAATTTTTAAGCTTCCAGTACTTACTGCAACTTTGCATGTGTGGAAGTTTAGGGCTGAATCATAATAGTTCTTCCCTTTGCTTGGATTGGATCTTCCTCCCTGGGAACTCGACTTGCAAAGTGAGTCATCTTGACACCAAAAGGTGACTTCTTAATGGTTTTGCAATTCGGTTTTCCTGCAACAGATGGATGATCTAATTCACCTCGCACGTGTGAGAGATTTTAGCCCAAAAAAGGTCCCAGAAACTTCAATATTTTTCTTCTTTTAGTTCTTATCTTCACTCCTTCTAGGTCTTCTTCTTGCTCTTGATCGAACTTCTTGATGTTTGATCTGTCTCTTCAAAATGAGGTTGACGCCTTCCTTATATATAGCCTTCTCTTCATGGTCGAATAGCCCAACATGAGACCGACTTGTGATTGCTTGTAGGCTAACTTGATAAAGGTAGGTTGACTTGTCTTGGAGGGTCTATATAACACAAAATAATTTTTCCTGGATATGTAACATGATGCCCAAGAGGGTCTTTACATATTTCAATGAATTTTTTGATCTCTTTGACTCAATAACAAAACCTAAAGGTACTCAATGGGTGCTTGACCTAAATAAAATGACCTTGAGCATGGAACCTATGCATCAAGAATGACAATATTAAATTTCTTCTCTTTAATATTTTAAATACATAAAATCTTGATTACAAGTCATTATGAAGACCGAACTTAGTTACATATTTCAACACATTCAACCACCTTGGTTGATTTCTAGGAAGATTTACACTTTGAATGTGGTTGCTTGCTAATCTACATATCTTAGCGGCTTTTGGATGTCAATGTGGCAACTTGGAGACTTGTTTATCTAGATTGGATGAATATATTATTGTCATCCATCTCGATGCTTTTAGCATGGAAAATATGGAGGAATAAGCTTGGAGGCTCATTTTTACTTGCGGTCCCAGTTTGGAAAATTTCCGGTGAAAATTTTTAAGGGCCATTTTGAGGCCTTAAATGACCACTTTTGTGGTGTTGACTTTACATTGGACCTAGATTCCATACTTGAAAAACTAATACCTTTCCAATGACGCAAAAACCGCCTCAATAGGAGCTCATATGAGAAAATTATGCCTCCCAAAGTTTGACCTATCGAAATTAACCACCATAATTTGGGAGGATGCCACATCAACCCTTGCTACTCATGGAAAAGGGGCTGGCCACACGGGCACTATGACGAAGAATGTAGAAACATCGAGTTGTAACTCATATTAAGGGTTTAATGGGTTAAATTTTACCCCAAGTTAGCTATCTATCTGTGTTATACCCAAGGCACTAGGAGGAAAAGGGGTTCCATTCTATTCGAGTGCATTTTGTTCCATAGATGAGTGGAGTAGTTGAGAATGGATAGAGAGAGAGCAAACAAAGAGGGTTTGTACATTGTAGTAGTCCACGGGCCATAGGTCTCACTCCTTTGTACTTGCATCCTTTTCCATTCAGAGAAAGAGAGAGTAGAGCAGACTCACTTTCCACCTAGGTTTTCTCCCGGATGGGTTTCCCAGATATTATATTGTGTTCATTGTGGTTTGTGAATTTTATTTCTCTATTCTCTATGTTCTATATTTTATTTGTTGCATGCATAAGCATAACACAATAATTTACAAATCTAGAAATCAAAGTTAACCCTCATAGTGTAAGTTTTGGATTTTCAACTATATTTTATTAGATTTGTTGTGACGAATTGTCCAGTGGAAAATCCACGACAATTTATGGCTCAATTATTTCAAGGGGAATCCCCTCTCTTGGGTTTTTTGTTCATTTTTTTCATTGTACAAGTAGCATGACCACTTTTATTTTATTGTTGTATTATATTTGTTGAGATTTTGTGTATTTGGGGTAGCATCAGTTGTGCTCTAGCTCCCAAATTTTGGGGAGGGACTAGAGTACACTTGATCTACAAGACCCAGAAATGGATTTCGGAAATTTCATCTGGTTTAAGAGATATTAAATTAATTAATTATTTTAAGTGTATTTCCTAAGTTAAAACTTAGGGAACTTAAATAATTCAAGTGAATTTAATTAAACATGTGATGAAATTGTTTTAAGTCACACGGATCAAGCTTTCTTTTAATCCTAGTCGTTGATTCAAGATCTGATCATGGTTGTTTGTTTCCCAATGAGAAAAGTATAAAGGAAAGGCTTGGAGTCATTTGTGAAGACACACAGAGGCTTGAGGGGTCTTGACCTAGGTTCGGAGGTTAAGGTTTGCCAACAAACCTCTATACTACTGGCCCTTTTGGCAGTGACCCACTTGCGCAGGCCAAAGTCTCACCCGAAGTAGTATGGGAGGGTGTTGGAATTAGGTTTCCGCACCCTGAGAGAGAATAGGTAAGTCTCAGGTAGATCTATGTTCGCAACCCTTCAGGCTTACACAGATCAGATCTATTCACAAGTTCATTCATAGTATAATTTGCAAGTAATCACACAATGCTATTACCATACACAGATCTATTCAAGAGCTTCGCATCCACGTGCGTATCATCAATTACCATAAAAGAGTATTATAATCGCAGCCCATAATAGATCATAGATTACTTATACCAGAAACCTAAATACTTTCGTAGCTTAAGCAATAACACAGATACTTTCGCAGCTCAACCCAATAACACAGATGCATACATAGCTTAAGTAGATATCATAGATTCACATCAACATCCAATATAAGAGATCCAGATATCACACAGATTCTTCAACAGTACTTTCGCATTCATTTAACATTCAGATCTACTTACAACCAAAACCAGCCCGTGCACACAGCCTAGCGGGGTCCGCACATAGCAGGATTGAGGATCTCTGCACACACAGCTAGCAGGAGTCCTTACCCAAACAACCCTAGACAGATCTAACAATTTGCAGATAGCATCAATCTTAATTCTTCTCCCTCTCTAGACTCAAAATGATCATCTATTTATATCTAATTATCCTATGCTTTCCTGTGGTTTGCAAATCGACTCTAGGTCTACCCTTGACCCATTACAATGAGTTCGGGGCTTTGACCCACCCCAAAACCCCTGCGCTAGACTAATTAATGCCAAAAATATACAAAATTATACCAAATTCGCAGCTTTAGGGGACCCTGTTCCAACAATCCTCCAACACAATCTTGTGACTCGTCCCGAGTCACGGCGGTCGTGGGTCCTCCATCTTTGCCTGAAGCTGCTTGACTGCATCGATCAGTGGGGGCAGCACTCCTTTGATCTTCGCAGCAGTAGTCTGAGCAATTTCTACCAACTTTTGCGAAGTTGGTCCCTCTGTAGCTGCAGCGACGCTTTCCAATGTCTAGTTCAACTGCTTTACGGTGACATCAATCTCCTGGGACAACTTGTGGGCCTCATCTGCCCATGGCTTGAGGTGATCACTCAATGTCTGCTTCCACTGTCGAAGGGCCTCCATGTCGTCTTTGAGGGCCTGGCTGGTGCGCAGGCAAGCCAATCGCTAATCCGGGACCAAAGTAGTTAGTGTTGCTTCTATCTGGTCAAACTCTTCTTCTTTCTGGCGTAGGGCTTGGTTGATTTCACGGAGGAGAGGATCACGCTGCACCTTGGTCCATAGTTCCATCGCTGTCTCCAATAATGCTGCACCTTGAGCGATTTGTCCTGTAATCACGTTTGTAGCCTCGGTAACCAGCGTAGCTTGTTGGGCCCTTATCTCTGGAGGCGTTTCTGGCTGCAACTTGGCCTGCAAGTCTGCGATTTGTTGTTCCATCAGTGTTTTGAACATCGAAATCTCCGTCCTGGAGGCCTTTAATGCTGCGATCAACCCCTCAATCTTGGCCTAGGGGGTGGTCGTGGCCGGGATTTCTTATGTAACATCTGCGCAGAGTCTACTAATTAAGTGCTCCAGCTTCGTTTGCTGCGCGGTGGCGAGGGTACATGCAGCCTGTACCTGGGAAACTTCAGCGTTCTTTTGCTTGATCGTCTGCTCAGCTACACTGAGCTGCTGGTGCACCTGATGGTCCCGGTGTTGAATTTCTGCAAACAAGGAGGTGTGGAGACCCTGCAATGCTTCATGGGGCAACCTGGCTAGATCCAGCTGTACCTCTGCACACACCTAGACCTGCGCTCCTAAGTCGGGTGGACTTATCGTGAGGGCTACGCCTGGCAAGGAACAAAGGCGGCTTTCTGTTGTAATAAGTGCTGCATTGCTAGTTGCTGTTTTATTGAACCATACTGGTTTGCAGCGTGTCTGTCTTCAGCTGCAGAGCTCGGAGCTCGGCCTGGAGCGTGTCGACCGCAACTTTCTGCTGCTCTTTCAGAGCCAACCATTTGTCTTCTGCGGCCAAAGTGACCGCGTTAGCGATTTGCTCGAGGTCCCCTTCTGTCAGTGTAACTGTTTCGTCGCGTTCTATTTGTTGGGAGCGCTGCTTCTTTCGTGGCCCTTTAGCCGGTTCACCAGTGCGCTTCGTTCCTCGAGGGGAGTCAACACCTCTCGCCTCTTGTCCTTCTGTACCTAGATTCTGCTGTGGATCCTTCTGCGAGGCTACATCCGCACCCTTTCCCATACAACTCGGCTGGGAACCCTTTTGTGATGCGGTCCCTGCGCCCTGTCTTGTGCTTGTGCCCTGTCCTCCGGCTTCCTTGGCGGCGACCTGTGGGGTGATCTTTGTGGTGCTCGTTCCCTCAGCGCCCTTCGCACCTGCTTTGAAGCCAAGCTTCCACTGTGGAGGCCAGTACTCAATTAGCCGGTCAATCTCTTCATCTGCAACCATATAGGGAAGTGGAACCCATGCCGGATCCTTGCGGCTTTTGATTTGGACGTTATGCATAGTCACTTGGAATGTGGCAATGCTTTAATACTTGTCATAGATGGTGGGCGATAGACGCGGCTGGGAGTTGATAGCTGCTGCGAGCCCACTCTGATACAACACCCAAAAGACTTGATTGTCCTCGATACGTTGCGCCTCCTTAGAGTCCCACAAATGTGCATAACGCACCCCTTCACACATGTCTGAGGTGAGCTCAGGGAGGACTGATTCCTCAGGTGCTTCCCAGGCGACCAACGTAATGAGAAGCAACAACCAACAATAACAAAAGGCTCTCCCTGGTCCTGGGATTCTCGGACATTGGCCAAAAAATCATCGCACAAGTGTTGGGACCAATTGAAGCAGACCCCTTTCCCGCATTGGCCTGCTAGCTGAATGACATATGCAGGGACGATGGCGACCTGGCATTTTCGCATCATCTTACATGCCAACAACATGGTACCCAACTGCGTACCAGGGTCACTGATGGATTTGATTATGAAGCCTTGAGTGTTCCGCTCCACATGGTAGGTTTTGCGCACATATTCAACAATCTCCCCCTCATACTTCTTGCCAACACGCTCCAAAGGGTTTGGTTCTTTCATGGGAAGACCAGTAATTCAATGAATGAGCGCCGCATTGATGGTGATTCGATCCTGGATCCACAAGCAACCCTCATGAACCAGGGCGAGCAACTGTCGTGCCAGACGGTCCGTGATATTGTAGTGGCCGAAGTGCGGCATCCGTAGCAGGTTCAAGAGCTCGGACCCGTCCAATCCACGTATCCAGTGCATGGGGACAATCTTTATCCTGTCATCCTCCTCAATTCTTTCCAGATAGAGCTCGGGCGCCAACTCGGGGAAGGCCTCCAGATTGGCCAAGTCATGATCATCGAATTTCACCTCATGAAGCTTGCTGAAAGGTTCGCCAATGACAGGGACCTCTCCCGGGGTCAGTGGCATCTGCAGGTAGGTGCACAGGCCATCAAGATTCTTCGGCGTACGTGTGGAGGACCTGCGGGGCCGAACAAAGGGTGGCAACCAATTAATTGGTTGGGCTACCTGGGCCTTTTCTTGAGCAGATACAGGTCGCGTTGCCGGCTTAGGTGAGCCTGTCGGGGCCGCCCCTCGTGGGGATTTCACATTGCGAGGAGAAGTGCGGGGCTTCATCGCAACCCATTCTGTAGGTTTCCCCAACCCTTGCGCTTTTTCTTTTCCCTTCTTCTTTGCTTGAATCGGCGTGGATATGACTTCTTTAGTTTCCGATTCAACTTCCACTACGTCCTCGGCCTCCTGCTCTGTTGAGACTACTGTCCGTGAGGACTCAGTAGGGTTGGTGGCTGTCATTTTGGTGCGGAAAATGAACCCCAACCCCCTGTGGCTACTGTCAGAGGATGTAGGATGCTCAGACATGAACGAAGTGCAGTAGGCACAAACTTTCTCAAGGCACGAACTCGCAAAGCACACACAAGACAAGAGATACAGAACCCTCTTTCGACCTAGCCGCCTTCTTTTATAATCGCAGAGATCAACTAACGGTCGGGTGAACCTTATTCGAAACTTACCATCAGGTAAACGGTAAAAAATCTCCAAAAATCGCCTCATTAAATGTCGGTTGCCTGCTCCTTTCAACGGTAACTTTTGCTTTTTACCTGATTTTACTGTTCCAATGGCTAGTTTTCGCACCTCCCGTGCGCCCACGCATATCTGTGCTCTCGGTGCACCTGCGGTGCCTTGAACATATACCTGTGCCTCCTGTGCACCCCTCCGGGCTTCCAAATCTGTGGTCGCTTCCTGTGCGTACCCTGGTCCTTTCTGTACCTATCTTCCTTGGTGGGCGTACCCCGCCCTATACAACTACTCTGACCATATAGTCATTTGATCCAATACAGTTTAAGCCGATTGCCATTAACATAGCCTAGTAACATATCGCCGTGCAGGGTAGCTAACCGAACTGCTCCACCATCCGTGATTTCCTTAACTGTATAGGGACCTAGCCAGTGCTGTCGGAACTTTCCTGGGTGTTTCACAAACTGACTATCATATAATAGGACCAATTCGCCCTCTGCGAATGTCTTTTGTCGAATATGGCGATCATGCCATGCCTTATCCCAAGCCTTCTGGACCTGCTGATGGAAATTAACAATGAAACGATCTTCCTCTAAAGCCACAAGCTGCGCTAAACGCTCCTCCATGATTGCAGGCTCCGCCATATTCGTAAATGCTGCGATGTGCAGACTAGGCACAATATACTCCATCGGCATAATGGCCTCCTTTCCATAGACCATCCTAAATGGTGTTTTCCCTGTCAACTTCTTACAGGTGGTTCGATAAGCCCAAAGAACAGACAGGATGCACACGTCCCAGTTGTTGTGATCTGCGTTGCAGACCTTTGTCAGTGCCTGCTCCAAGATTTTATTAAAAGTGTCTATTGCTTCGTTTGCCTGCGGGTGACACAAAGTGCTTTTCGCATGATGGATCCGGAATTCTTCAGTCAAGGCCTGAATCATTTCATTAACAAAGTGCGTACCCCTATCGCTCATTAGGATCTTCGGACAACAAAACCTGGTCAAGATTTGCTCAAAAATGAAGTGCGCAGCTGTATTAGCAGTGCAATCTTTCACCGCTTGTGCTTCATCCCATCGGGTTACATCATTAGTGGCGGTTATAATGTAGCGTGCACCTGTCTTCTTTCCTGGCGGGTTGATAGGCCCTACAAAATCGATGGCCCACTTGTCAAATGCTTGCAGGGCTACTTGCAGTTGTAAGTGCATGTCATCTCTGCGCGATGGCCTGCCTGTTCGTTGGCACGTATTGCAAGCTTTGCAATAGTCGTGGGAGTCATTATGCAGAGTAGGCCACCATAACCCAGCTCTCAAGATCTTTTGCGTTGTTGCTTTCCTTGCGTAGTGACCTCCTGCTACGCCCTCGTGAGCTTCAACTAAAATAGCATGCCTTTTATGCTCCAAAACATACCTTTGCAGCACCTCATCAGCTCCCAGTTTATACAGATGGCCTGAGATAATGGTAAAATCTGCGGCACGGGTTACCAGCTCTTTCTTCTGTTGTACCGAGTACTCCACAAGAGCCATCCCCGTAGTTAGGAATTGAATGATATTAGCGAAGTGTGCATCAAATACCTTAATAGCGAACAACTGCGTATCAGGCAATCCTTCTTTTAAGTTGGTCGGTTCTTTGCCATTCTTGATTCGGGACAAGTGGTTCGGCCCAACATTCAACTTCCTCGGCTTGACAATAATCTCGAAGTCGTACTCCTGAAACAATAGTAGCCATCGGCAGATTTTCCCCCCCAACACAGGTTTATTCACCAGGTACTTCAAAGTCGAGTGATCTGTAAACATTTTGAAGTGCCCTCCTAATAGATAGTGCCGATACTTTTGCAAGGCATAGACCATGGCCAGACCCTCCCGCTCTGTAGTGGAGTAGTTGCGCTCCACACCAGAAAGATTCCTACTCGCGAATGCAACAGGATGGTCAATATCTTCTTCTCCAGGTTGCACAAGGACTGCTCCCAGGGCAATTCCTGACGCATCGACGTGAACATGAAATACCTTCGCCCAATCCAGAAATATGAGAATAGGCACAGAGACCATCTTCTCCTTGAGTAACTCAAAGCTCTTCTGACACTCGTCATCCCAAAAGAACGAAACATCTTTCTTGAGCAATTTTCCCATAGGTGTCGTAATCAGCGCATACCCTTGAATGGACTTCATGTAGTAGCCTGTGTGTCCAAGGATTGAGCGCAGCTGTTTCTCAGTTGTCGGTACTGCCAAGTTTATGATAACTGCGACTTTGGTAGGATCCACCATCGATCCTTGTCAACAAACTATGTGGCCGAGTAAGATTCTGAAGGATACGCAGAATATGCACTTTTTGATATTCGGGGAAATTTGGTGCTTTCGATAGTCATCCAACATTATGTCGTAATCAGCGCATACCCTTGAATGAACTTCATGTAGTAGCCTATATGTCCAAGGATTGAGCGCAACTGTTTCTCAGTTGTCGGTACTGCCAAGTTTATGATAACTGCGACTTTGGTAGGATCCACCATCGATCCTTGTCAACAAACTATGTGGCCGAGTAAGATTCTGAAGGATACACAGAATATGCACTTTTTGATATTCGGGGAAATTTGGTGCTTTCGATAGTCATCCAACATTATGCGCAGGTTCGAGACGTGCTTCTTCAGCAACCCGAAGATAGTCCAGTCATCAAAATAAACCTCCAAAAACTTGTGGATGAACTCTTTGAACACTGTGACCACCACCCGCGAAAAGATGGCCAGTGCATTTTTGATCCTAACGGCATGACAGTATACTGAAAAGATCCCCACTCTATGGCGAACGTGGTTTTGTTGCGATCTTCAGGTGCGATTTGGATCTGATGATACCCTGAGAACCCATCCGTGAAGGAAAATGCTTCCTGCCCCCCCACGCTGTCTAGAATTTCGTCTGAGAATGGCATAGGGAAGGGATCATGCACGCAGGCATCATTCAGTTTGTGCAGGTCAACATAGATCCGAATTTCTCCCTTAGTCTTTTTCTCCTGAACCACAATCGGACTTACCCAGTCTGACAGTTCGACAGGTTTGATGATACCGACAATGAGCATTTTGTCGAGTTCTTCCTTGACCTTTTGTTTATACTTGGGATTGAACCGATAAGGTCGTTACTTCATAGGGTGCGTATCTGGTTTTAGAGTGATATGCATAACTCCTAGGTCCCCTGTGATCCCCTTAAGCTCCGAAAACTTTGTTGGGAATAAGTCCTGATATTCCGTAAGTAGTTTTGCAACTTTGCCTACTTTATCCTCATCCCAGTAGTCCCTGATCTTAGCCAACTTGGGTTGCTCCTCCGTACCAATGTTGACCTTTCGCAGCTTGAGAGGCTTAGTAATATCGACAATTTGCAATGGAGGTCTAGCAGCTGCGCGTTCTCCCTCTGATTTCAGGATAGAGACGTTTCGCGGGTCTTCCTCATATGCTTCCGTTGCTAAGTTGCGGCAGTTGACAATATCCTGAATCTGTGTTTCCCATGTTGGCGCCCCAGGTGCTGCGTATGGGCGTGATTTATCAAATACTAAGGTATCAATATCCTGCAGAGCTGCGTCAAGTGCCTTCGTTCCACCTACTAACCCAAATGTCCCTATAAACTCATCCTTCAGCGTTTCCTAGTGGCGGGTGTGCTGATGTAGCTCCGCGTCTAAATACCATGCTGTGGGAATTGGTTCCAAGGCATGAATAAACAGATGAACCCATTCTTCCGTAGTCCGGTCACACCTTTTCTCCATCCAAGCGAACAAGTGCTCGCGCGGGTCTCCTGGGCCAAGGAATATTTTTATGCGCAAGTGAACTGGAGGTTCAAATCGCAGGATCATCATATCTCAACACTCTTCCCAATCTTGGAATGCCCCCTTATGCGTGTCCCACCACCTCGCAGGTGTTGCACACATGGCGAGATTAAGGGCCCATAACCTTCGTTCTCTTGGATCCTCAACTTCAAATGCTCGCAAAAACTCCTTAATACTACTAGAACCATCAAAGTAGGGCAGTTCTTTGACCTCTGAGGAGATGCATCGGAAGTTCTTTGTGATCTTAAGACATCATAGCGCAGATACATCATGTAATCGATTCTGCCAGTTTTCTATTTCTCCATCGGAGTCAGAGAAACATTCGCTATCTTTTTCCCAGCAAAGTACACCATTGGCTGTAGGATTGATCCAATCTTCGTCTTGTGTAGTCAACTTATAGATGTGATCCACATCCTATTCTTCGCGCACTGGCTCCGTATACCGTTCTCCTTTCGCAGGATCTAACGGTACTATCACCTGCGTACCTTCATTTTTAAACACCATACTTCTTTTCTTTAGGTTGATGATACCTCTCATATCTATGGCCCAGTCCAATCCTAGGAGCGCGGGATAGGGGTCCACATCATCTACAATCTGAATTACCTCAAAGTCGGCTTGGACCTTAACTCCTACGATATCAACCATGATCTTTGACAGTCTCCCCAACAGTATGATCTTCTACTAATTGGCCATGCGTAGTTGGATAGTGGACCATTCTAACTTAGGTTCTCCCATTCATTGCCAAGTTTGCTTGAGCAATACGTTCGCATCTGTTCCCAGGTCCAGAATAACCTGATCCATTTCATAATCGCCAATCTGCGTTGTTAGTCGCATTTCCCTACCAGTGCGTTTCTTATACTTGTATAGTTTGTGCATGTCCTTTACTTCCATGGGTGGGTTGGCTCTCTCTGCGCAGCTGTCTATTAATGCTTGAAGATTTTCTATGACCCTTTGGTTGCACAGCAGCTTCATACATGCCTGCAAAAATGGTTTGACCTCATCATCTGCTTCGAGGTTTGCGGGGGCCTGAGAAGTAGACGCCTCAACCTTAGCAAAGTCGTTGCGAGCTGCAACAAAGGTTTCCTTTTCCTTCTGTAGGTACAAACCTTCTTGTTTGATAGCTGTTTTTCGGATAAGAGGTTCAGCCGCAGCTTTCTCCTCAGCTCCCCCAGTGGCCATACCGTTGCGTGTTATGATATTAATGCTTGGTCCTTCGTCTCGAGGTTCTGCCTTAACCGTCTGCACATTCTACATAGGTGTCTAGTGTTTCTCCTGCATTTTTTCTATCAGAATTGGACAGTCTTCAATTGCATGGTCCAGCTGTCTACAGTACCGGCAGGATTGCCTCGCAGGGTTTGGTGAGTCCCTCGCAAAGTGCCCTACTTCTCCACAGTTATAATAGATCAATTGTCCTCTACCCCGACCTGCGCTTCCACCTCTTCCTCCCCCCTACCCCTGGCTGGGGAGCCTCCCAAGCCTGAGGGAGATCGTGGTGAAGATGGGTCATCCTGTACTCTGTATAGGTTTCCTCGATCTATCATCAAATCATAGGTTCGATAGTTCTGTTCATCATGTCCTACTAATTGGTAAAATCGGCACCATTGTTGTTTTAGCTGTGGAACATAAGCAACCAGGCGGGGGCGGTGGTTGGTATCGTGCAGTCCTACTACACGACAGTCAGCGCACCATAAGGTCGAACTACTCGGTCCCGGACTTTCCCTAGGACGCAGCGGGCTGGGCCTTCTGGCCTGCATGTAATCTGCTAGTAGAGGGCACTGATCCTTGGTGTGCGCAGACATCCTACATCTTATACACCATATGTCCGGGCTGGCTTCTTTCCCTCGGTCCTTTTGCAGGTTTTGGATTTCCATGTGCATTGCCTCCAACTGTCCTTGGATTTGTTGTACGCCTAACTGGGTATCATCTCTTGGCGCGACTTCTAACTTCATAGCAATCTCCAAAGCTTTTTCCCGCGATTCAATGGCTTGATGTCCCATAGGTACACGCAAGTGAGGTAATAACATAGCGATGAACCATTCCATGTGCTGTCTGTCATCATACTGAAATCCTCCTTATCTGATCACCTTTTTTAGTCGTTGGTCAGCCTCCCATACAGACTCAGATGGCCCTTGTTTGAAATCTTTTAGGTCATTCACTATCTGAGAGTAGGACTTAGGCTTCCGAAACTGCTGTTTTAAGGCATCTTTAACCTCTTGAATGGTCGCATTCGCATGCTGA
Source organism: Pinus albicaulis (assembly GCA_034641835.2). Lineage (NCBI taxonomy): Eukaryota > Viridiplantae > Streptophyta > Pinopsida > Pinales > Pinaceae > Pinus > Pinus albicaulis. Next base: position 802,968,420 of record CM076575.1, on the reverse strand, counting down.
GCCACATATCCCATATACCAGTCTAGGGCCCTTCGTTCAAAGGCAAGCGACAACTATGCTCTCTTTACAGCATCAGTAACCACGTTCTGCGTAGTCCATACTGACTTTGCCATAAACCAAAATCGATCCATATCCTCATCTCCTACACCTTTGAAGGTAGGTAGCTTCAGGTGCGTGGCCATATCGTCCTCTAGGGGTGGCGGAGGTGTGGGAGAGTTTTTTCCCCTGTGCTGGCTTAAAGGTGGTGTAGCTGGGGGACTTTGCACAACCGCCTCTCTTAATGCACTGTAGACGGATCTATCTCCTTGATTAGTTCGATAGTATTTACCACTTCGTGTTGTACTTCCGTCCAGATCAGAGGTCATTCACTCGGTGTGGTTGCACAAAATACCCTTTTCGCACAATAATATTTTGATCAACAAAGGCAATGTTTTTAAAAACTTACCTTGGAAACCCTTGAAGAACCTCCATTCTGCTTCAGAATATGATATGAATTGATCGACTGCGAATTCCGTCATAAACCCTCCCAACACACTATCCACCCAGTGATCTACGGTTCGGGTGATTGTATTATCGATCCTCTCCAACTGCTGGATCAACTCTGAAGTCCACTATGTGACCCGCTCGTCCTTCCAACACGTCTGGAAATCTACAAGCCTTGCCAACCACTCCTGAAGTTCGTGCACAAAGGTTACAAAGAAAATTTCATGGACTTCAGTAAATATATACTTGTTCTTCCACGTTTCCGCCGTCAACTTCGTGTTGCGATTCTCTTTTACCACAAATTCTTAGACTTACTTTTCAAACCACTTTTCAATTTATTTCTTCTCAGGTCTCCAATGTTCCCTTGGCATTACTTGATCTCTCTCTCAAAATGCTCCCGGTCCCGGCAACGGAACCATTTGTTGGCTTGAGGGGTCCTGACCCAGGTTCGGAAGTTAATGTTTGCCAACAAACCCCTATACTACTGGCCCTTTCAGTAGTGACCCGCTTGCGCAGGCCAAAGTCTCACCCGAAGTAGTATGGGAGGGTGTTGGAACCAGGTTTCCGCACCTTGAAAGAGAGTAGGTAAGTCTCAGGCATATCTATGTTCGCAACCCTTCATGCTTACACAGATTAGATCTATTTACAAGTTCATTCACAATATAATTTGCAAGTAATCACACAAAGCTATTACCATACACAGATCTATTCGAGAGCTTTGCATCCACGTGTGTATCATCAATTACCATAATAGAGTATTATAATCGCAGCCCATACCAGATCATAGATTACTTATACCAGAAACCTAAATAATTTTGCAACTTAAGCAATAACACAGATACTTTTGCAGCTCAACCCAGTACACAGATGCATACACAACTTAAGCAGATATCATATATTCATATCAACATCCAATATAACAGATCCAGATATCACACAGATTCTTCAACAATATTTTCGCATTCATTTAACATTCAGATCTACATACAACCAAAACCAGCCCGCACACACAGCCTAGCAGGGTCCACACACAGCAGGACTGAGGATCTCCGCACACACAGCCAACAGGAGTCTTTACCCAAACAACCCTAGATAGATCTAACAATTCACACGTAGCATCAATCTTAATTCTTCCTCCTCTCTAGACTCAAAATGATCATCTATTTATATCTAATTAGCCTATGCTTTCCTGTGGTCCACAAACCGTGCGGACTCTAGGTCTACCCTTGACCCATTACAATGCATTCGGGGCTTTGACCCACTTCAAAACCCCTGCGCTAGACTAATTAATGCCAAAAATGTACAAAATTATACCAAATCCGTAGCTTTAGGGGACCCTGTTCCAACATACAAGTAGCGTGACCACTTTATTTTATTGTTGTATTATATTTGTTGAGATTTTGTGTATTTGGGGTAGCATCAATTATGCTATAGCTCCCAAATTTTGGGGACAGACAAGAGTACACCTGATCTACAAGACCTAGAAATGGATTTGGGAAATTTCATCTGGTTTAGGAGATATTAAATTAATTAATTATTTTAAATGTATTTCTTTTAATATTAGCCATTGATTCAAGATTTGATCATGGCTGTTGATTTTTCAACCAAAAAAGTATAAAGGAAAGGCTTGGGGTCATTTGTAAAGACACACAGAGGTAGAGCAATGAAGCTAAGTTGAGATTCGAGGGCAGGGTTTGCTAATAATACTCAGAAGTGTTTCAGCTGCAGACAAGGGAATTTAGGCCAAGGGGATGATCTGATCCCGAGGTGTATAATACACAACAGGTAGAGATCAGCTCAATGAAAACGCAGAGGAAGGCAGCAGCAACAGCAGCAAGGAAAATGCAGTCCCTCCAAGGAAAACGTGATTTTCAGCAGGAAACCCTCAGGGGTTACGCAGAGACCCTTCAGGGGCAGCATAGTGACTGTGTCACCCAGTCTGGAGTAATGAAGTCCCTTCCAGAGCAGCACTGAGGGTTTGGAGGACTTCAAAGGCTGACGCAGAGCCTTTCAGGGGCTTCAAAGGCTGACACAGAGCCTTTTAGGGGCTTCAGAGGCTGATGCAGAGCCTTTCAGGGGTAGCGATGGGGTTTCTAGGCCCTAATCTTCACCAGTTCCTCAGAATCCCATTTAAGGGTGTGGATCAGTCATTATTTTGGCCCTAGATCAGCTAGTAAGTTGTAGATATAGAGTTTTATCTGTCGGGTTTTCCAGATCTGGAACCAAGAGTTGTGTATTCAGAAATATTCTTAATAATAGAACCCTCCAACAGCCAGAGACCAGTTTTCCCACCTTGGTTTTTTTCAGGGACTATTTTTCCAGAAATAACTGTGTCACTTTGTCTATGTGTGCATGTGCTTATTCTAGATCTGAATTGGTAGAGATCTGTTATGTGTTTTTCTTTGATGTTAACTTGAATTTATTCAGTTAATAACTTATCTAAGTAGGAGGAGCTTGACCAGATTAACAGTAATAATTTCTGCATAAGATATAAGATTCAGAAATTCTACATGGTATCACAGCAATTGCAGATCTAGGAGGGACACCAGTTGAAGAGACTGAAGGTTCTAGCTGCAGAAAGCAGCTGGAAAAGCAGCAGAAACGCAGATTTGAAGGGAAACACAGTTTTTAGGAGTAGATTCATGCAGAGGGAAGGGTGACGCTGTCCAGCGTTGTGACCTAGCAAGCCCACGCAATTATTGCACAGAGGCAGCTCAGAAATAGTGCTAGTTTGGTCTGAAGCAAGCCAATGTGATTCAGATCTTAATCTGTCAGATCCAGAAAAAACTGCAAAAATTTAGAAGCGCTGGTGGGGTTAAAATTCTGAAGTTTTCAGATTTTTAGCCTTAGCACAAGTAACAAAGATTGGGAGGAGATCAACTTCTCAAGAAGTTTCTTGCTAAAGGAAACTTAGAGTTTGATTAGAGGATCAAAGAAGAAGCTAAATCATAGTTGATTTGGTAGATTTCCAAGAAGGGAAATCAAGTGTTAGAGGGAGCAGAAGGCACCTGTTTCACTAAGGGCCTTAGATCCATTTCTCTAGCAAAGGGAAAAGGAAGTTCTGACACATTCTGAGCAGATGGCTTCTTATGGATTGCGTGATCAGGATAGGCTAGATGGCCTCTCAATATTTTCGGTTTGGAAGGCAAGGATCCTGATTGTCAGCAGGCGTACAATCTAAGAGACCATGTAGAGCGGAGACTCTAGCCACACCAACAAATGCGGATCTCCTACGGAAGCGCTAAGGAAGTTGTTGGGCATGCCAAGCGGTGATAATGGATGGTATCATGGACTATATTGTACCACACGTAGCTAAGAAGAAGATAATGAGATGTAGAAGGCCTTCACTACTTCAATCTTGATCACGGATGAGTGGGAAACCTTTGTCCAAAGTATCTTGGGCAGAGTGGACCTCCCAGATTGGGACAACTTGTGGTCAATTCTGTGTCAAGAAGAACTCCGCAGATTCACCAAGAGGCAGCACAGCCCAGGATTGAGCAAAGTGAAGAAAGAAGATGAGGAAGATGCAGCCTTGGCATCAAAGAAGCAGTCGAAGAAGAAGAAGGATCTTTCAAAGATCAAGTGCTTCCAGTGCGGTGAAATGGGACATTTTGCCAGCCATTGTCCAGAGAAGAAAAGGGACAAGGAAGCATCTTCTTCCAAAGCAGCTGTGGTAGATGATGGGTCAGGAGATGATGCAGCCATGATTGCTCATGAACCACGGAGGTGAGGTGACATGGACATGTAGAGGAGCTACATGGAAGAGAGGCAGGATCCTTGAGCAGCTCATCTCTTGGATCACAAGCAAGATATGATACTATGATAGCGTTAAGACGGTAGCGAGATAGCGGGACAAGTGGGGCGGTGGGTGCATAGATCATAGATGAAGTAGAAGAAGAGCGGAAACGAGAAGGCGGAAGAGCGGCGCAAGAAAAGCAACAGCGGTGTAGAAACGTGGTAGTGTAGAGGCTCATGTGACTTTAGCGGCGGCGCGAAGCGGTGCGCTTCGTAATGCGAGGCTGCGGCCGGCACAAAAATCTTCGAGAGGACATTGCGGTGCGGCAACACGTTGATAAATTTCAACACAGGGTTTGATGTGACTTCATGGTACGGAGGGAGTCGATTTACGCGAGCGAGTTGTAGTTGTGCATCATTCTTTAGATGCGGCACAGATCTGTAGCCTATGGAGCTTCAGTGATGAGGATGCAACCCATCAGACTTGTTTTTCAAAGATTGGGCAGGAGATTCAGTCGTTTCTCTCAACAACTAAAGTTGCAATGCAACAGATCAACAGTGGCAATGCTATGAGCAGCACAGATGCAACATATTGAGAGGGAGTTGCAGTACAGTGGTTGTAGTGGCAGTGGAAGAGTCATGGGCAGCAATACATAATGGCAAAAACAGTGTAGAGTTGAGTGGTAGCAGGCCAAGAATCAGCAACATAGAACCACTGCCCAAAATCATGTAATGCATAAGTGTGATGTATTACTAGAGCACACCCTTGATGCTAAGGGGGAGTGTTGAGATTTTGTGTATTTGGAGTAGCATCAGTTGTGCTCTAGCTCCCAAATTTTGTGGAGGGACTAGAGTACACCTGATCTACAAGACCCAGAAATGGATTTGGGAAATTTCATCTGGTTTAGGAGATATTAAATTAATTAATTATTTTAATGTATTTCCTAAGTTAAAACTTAGGAAAATAAAATAATTAAACTGAATTTAATTAAACATGTGATGAAATTGTCTTAAGTCACACGGATCAAGCTTTCTTTTTAATCTTAGCCATTGATTAAAAATTTAATCTTGGCCATTGATTTGTCAACGAGAAAAGTATAAAGGAAAGGCTTGGGGTCATTTGTAAAGACACATAGAGGCAGAGCACTGAAGCTAAGCTGAGATTCTAGGGCATGGTTTGCTAAGAATACTTAGAAGTGTTTCAGTTGCAGAGAGGGGAATTTAGACCAAGGGGATGATTTGATCCTAGGGTCTAGAATACACAAGAGGCAGAGATCAGCTCAAGGACAATGTAGAGGAAGGCAATAGCGATGCTTCGACAAGGACGGCCACGGTCCCTCGAGGACCTTTGTGATTTCGGCGAGAAACCCTCGGGGGTTACGAGAGACCTTTCGGGGGTAGTGTAGTGAGTTGCATCACCTGAGTACGGGGTACTTGCGCGATTCCTTCCGGAAGCGGTGAGGATTTGGAGGACTTCATAGGTGACATAGAGCCTTTCGAGCGTGACTGGGGGTTCCTAGGCCCTAATGTTTGCTAAGTTCTATAAATCCCATTTGAGGGTGTGGATCAATCATTATTTTGGCCCTAGATCAGCCAGTGAGCTATAGATCTAGTATTTTCTCTTTCGGGTTGTCCAGATCTGGAACTCAGATTTGTGTATTTAGAACTATTCTTAATAATAGAACCCTCCAGCAGCTAGAGGTTTGTTTTCCCGCATTGGGTTTTTTCGGGGACTACTTGTCCAGAAATAACTGTGTCACTTTGTCAATGTGTGCATGTGCTTATTCTAGATTTGAATTGGTATAGATTTGTTATGTGTTTTGCTTCGATGTTAACTTGAATTTATTCAGTTAATAACTTGTCTAAGTAGGAGGAGCTTAACCAGATTAACACTAATAATTTCTGCATAAGATATAAGATTCAGAAATTTCTACAACATTATTTAGTTATAATTTTATTTTTCTTAAAATAGATCTAAGGCATGATATGAGATATTACTATTTTTGAAGTTTAGCATCACTCTATATAAAGACACACACTTCCTCATTTTCACTCATGGTTGGATTTTTGGGAGATTTTTCTCATTGTAGCTTAATTGATATATCTTTCTTAGAACATTTATAGTATAAATTGTTTCTTTCTATGTGGTTGAATGTTCTCAACTCTTAAAGATTCTATTTCTTGATTTTATTTTGGTGCTTGAGCATCAATTTTCAAGTCTTATAAAAGGCTTTCAATATTAATCTATGGAAGGATAACTTTATCATGTGGAAGGAAGAATTTTTTGGATTTGTCTTCACTTCTACTTTTGTTGATTTGGTGATTATTTGTTATCGTGCTTTGTCTTCCCTAATGGTTCCTTAGTTTTTTTTTAATTTTTTTTTATTTGGTAAATTAGGCTAATCTATATTATTTCGAAAATGGAAATAGTACATATGCTATAGGTTGGGTTGGTAAGCTGCGCTTAACCAATCCCAGCCTTTGTTGTGCGGTTTCGAGGCTGCCTCCGTGGAGGAGCGGCTCGAAGTATGAAGCAATTACAAAATGTGTAGAAGCATTGGTGTAACAAAAAATTACAAAATATGCAGAATCATAAGTATAACTTGAAATTCCATGGTGATAGCAAGCATGACAGAAAACAAGGAAGAATTGAGCAGCTTCACAGTCTAATGGTTCCTTAGTTGAAGCATTAAGTAACTTAATTAAGTCATAGTTGATTTTGAATGGTGATGATTTTCTTCAATTGAAGCTCCCACAGACCTTGGAATCTCATTATTGATCTTGATTGGGGAGGGATTATCCTTCTCTTGGTTCTAGTGCCATCCCTAATCCTTGAAGAAATAGGCCAACCTATTGGAGTGTTTCTTCTTGACCTCATTTCCATTAATTCATCTCGACTCCATTGCCCTAGTTGGATTTGACATTGATCTCTATTCCCTCCCATCACTTAGTCTAAAATCCCTAAAAACTCCAAAATCCCATTTTACTAAGGCTAATCCCAACTTCACCTTGTGCTTCATTGCTTGGTTTCAGTAATCCTAATTGGAATAGCCCCTTGTTTCGTAGGAGAGCTAAATTAAGGTGCAAATGATATGTTATTGAGGTAATAGCGGTGACTATCCTAGAGGTTACCCCTTGGATTATACATTGTAACTAGGCTTTTGTCTTAAAATACAGTTTGGGCGGTAACATGGTTCATGCATTTGGATCATGTCTATAAGGTGTCCCAACCATCTCATACATTCGATGGTTCCACTGTCTCACTTGAACAATGTCTAGTGAACATTTTTCCATTCCTTGAGTGTCCATTTCATGACAAGCATCTGTCCACACAACTTGTGATGTGTGTGTTGAATTTGGCAAGGCACTCTTGCCTATAGACTAAGGCTTTGTGCCCACAAGTTAGGGCACTTCTAATTAGCATACCATGAACCAAGGAATGATTTTCATCTAAACCATTGCGCGGTTTCTCTACTAAACCTAAATGACAACCCTAATTTTGTTGCCATACTTAAGCAAATTGCTTTTCCAAGCACTTCGGCATGCCTTGCCATCATTTAAGACGCCAAAGGTATGCTCACCCAACCTTGCAACTTTTTGTCACAACCAATCAAGCCCTTTGAGTGACCATCTCAATGGATGGGTGAAGAAGCCCATTGCTAGCTTCAAGGCAATGGCCTTACATCATCGCTTACTTAAGCTTGTTTCCATCCTTGACAATGCCTCTAATAACTTTGTTGTCCTCCAAAATTTGTTGCTTAGACTAATACTTCAATTGGTGGTCGACTGCTGCAATGACTTCAAAATTCCATTGCCAAAATCACCCCGCCACTAATCCCTACTCAAATTTTCGTTGACAAAAATTTCCTTTGCGCAAATTCTACCAAACACTGCTTCCTAAATGCCCATGCTACTACGCCTATCTACTATTTCTCTTGTAACTCAGTTGTCCAACATTTTTGTTGTTATAACTAAATCGTCTAGCATTGTTGTTGTTGCCTAATTCTATTGTTGCAACTAAACTATCCAACTTTGTTGTTGTTTCTACAACTAAATTGTACATTGTTATTACTACTATTGCCATTCAATTGTCCAACAATGCTATTGTGGCCATAACTCAACTGTCGATGTTACACTTCTCTATCTTACCACTTCTTCAGTACTTTTGCTTATCTGCCATGCGTTTTTACACTAGATCCTCTTAAGTCTTGAATTGATTGGCTAGCTAATCTAGCCATCACATCCAAACCATGAGAATGCACCTTTTCATGCCCAAATATGAAAATTCCATTTCCAGTATAATTCCATTGAACAAAGGAAAGTCTCTACCTTTTGCACTGCTAAGTCACCTCTTGCAATCCAACAAAGTTTTCTAAGGCACCAACTTCAGGGGACTTTCAAGACCATTGTCCTACTTCTTGGATAATGGACTACTTAAAACAACCTCACTATGAAGAAGAGGATGACCAACATGGATTGTTACCATTGCTAGTTTCATTTTCCTAATAAAACAAACATCCTACTCTGTGCAACTCTTCCCTAAACTTTGACCTTTTTATTGGTGCCCTGGGCTCCTGTTAATTTTGGGCAACTAGGTCAAAGCTCCATGTTGCACTGCTCATATGATGATGATTATATTTTTTTTGGATTCCTCTTTTGGAGAGGTGCAAGATTGATCTAAAGATCATTTTGTTTGGATGAGAAAATCTTATATTCTTATTTTATTTTCCACACATGTGCAAATTAACAAGGTCGACCAAATTTGTAATGTAGGCTCATAAGCCACAACAAATGTGTCACACACCCTCATTGATGGATATAAATAGGAGAGAGATGATGCTCATTTCATCATCATCTCAACACACTCTTATTGTGATTTTATTGGTTCGTACAACCTAGGAGAGGCTTCCATCCCTTACATGTGTGAATTTGAACCTAAAGAAATCTGTGGACTGTTTTAGGGCTTTCTAGACAACGTTGACTTTGAGTCAACACTTGAGCTTTGACTTTGATTTCAAAACATAAATTTAGATTTCTTGAGGCCGCATTGGATGACACAAAAATTGAGGTTGGACATTGACTTCGACTGTTGCCCATTGATCGTAGCGTTGACCTCTGCGTTGACCATTTGTGGTTGACTTGCGTTGAATTTTTGGAGTTGTCTTTGAGGGGTGTGTGTGACACTTGGAGAAAGGCTGATTTGGTTGTTGGAGAAGTTGGTTTGGCCAACTCAAGTCTTTTCTGGCTAGGGCATCCTATTGATAGTTGTAACAAACATTTATCTCTATATTTGATGGACAAGAAGAGTTACAAATTATGTTATATTATTTGGCTTGTCTTCTGTTGATATATTATATGTTCTATCAACATTTTACTTTCAAGTTTATGTGATTGATAAATCTGAATTGTGCCTTGAAGAAGATTGAAGTAAATTGCATTTAAGCATATAACATACCATGGTTATCTAAATTTAACAGCTCCACTGCTTGCTCCTAGGCAGCAAGCTGCCTTGTGGCATTATGTAAATGATCGATGAGGTGTGGCATAGAAAGCTTTGGTAGAGGATGGTGTGACTTAACAATGTGATGGATTGTGTGTGCTATTTATGGCAAGGCAACAATAAGTGCATTTAAGTTATTCGAATTTCTGAGGAACCAGTGATGTTTTTAATTTTGGACAACTAGGTCCAAACTCCATGTTGTGATGCTCAGATGAAGATACCAATATTTTTATTGGTATCCTCTTTCGGAGAGGTGCAAGATCGATCTAGAGATCATCTTGATCCGATGAGAAGAACATTTATTTTGAATTTATTCAAGATATGTGCAGGTCGGCCTTAAGGTTTTGTGCTCCAGTAGTTGTGTCACACACCCTCACTGATGGATATATATTGGTCAATGTTGGAGGACATTTTCACTCATCTCATCCTCACACATTTATCTCTCCTCAACTGATTGGTTCGATGTCCTTGGTGGCTCTTCTCTCCACATGTGGGAAATTTCCAGCAGCAACACATTTCTAATTTTGGTCTACGGTTTCTGCAGCAAACTTTCACCAGCGTTGACTTTGGTCAACGTAAAGTCAAATCGACTTGAAACTCTCCCAAAATTTTGATTTTCCTAATCCGCATTTTCTGGCACTATTCTCGACGCAAAACGTTGACTTTGAATTTTCAGTGCTGACCTAGCTGCTACTGCTATTTGTGTTGGCCGTTGACTTTTTGGGTTGACTTTTGAGTTGACCGTTTGGTTGTCGTAGAGGGTTGTGTGACATTGCTGGTTGGTTGACCATATTGAGACTTTGTTGGTTCAAGCATCCTGTTGACCGCTGTAATGCACCAACACACTTATATATTTCTGGCTTGTCTTCTGTCGATCTACTGGTATGTTATATCAGCATTTCACTTTATTATTTATGTGATTGTTTTCTAATATTGAAGAGAAAGTAAAGTTGCATCAAGCATAGAACATCTACATAAATTTACATGGCTTCAGAGCTGAGGTGAAGACAAAGCCCTAATTTGTAGCAATCACCGAAGAATAGGATGGGTTCCTCAAACTACAATGACTTTAAGGCTGATGACAAATTAACTGGGAAGGATGACTTCCATGCTTGGAAGATGACATTGGATCTTAACTTGGAAGACCAAGATGTCATGAACTATGTGCAAGGTAAAATCCAAGAGCCTCCATCCACTGCTACTACTGCTTCCAAAACAAAGTATAAGAAGGGGGAGATCAAAGCAAAGCTGATGATCAGGGACTCAATTCACAAGAGTCTGGTTGCCTACATCTCTGAGCTGGGAAAATCCAAAGAGATGTATGATAAGTTGGTCCACATGTTCAAGGACAACAATGTGAATCAAGTCCTATTCTTCAAGAATCAATTGAAGAATCTGAAGAAAGGTAGGGATGATTATGTTCAATCATATTTTCTGAAGCTAACTAAGATCAGGAACAATCTTCTGGCTATTGGGGAGACAATAGCTGATCGACATATGGTACTCAACCAAATGGCATGTGTTCAACACTACCATTTTCAATAACAATGTGATACCTGACTTTGACGAAGTACTATTGAGATGCGTACAAGAAGAGACAAGGATGAAGGAGTATGAAAATGAAGGAAATGTTGCGTACGTTGCTCATTCTAAAAAGAAGAAATTTGGTGGTCCAAAGAACAAAGGAAGAGCAGGGGCCCAAGGAAAGAAGGGCAAGTGTTACACTTGTCATAGGCTAGGTCACTATGCTAGAGAATTCCCTTTCAAGAAGGATTCTCCTGATGATGATGATAAAAACAACAACCAGAGGAATGGCAATCAAAGGAACAGCAAGTTCAAGGGAAAGAGGAAGGCTCTCTTCGACGGAAATGAGCAACCTTTCAAGAGGTTGAGAAATTCCAGGTATGAGGAATCAAATGTTGTTGATAAAAGAAATGAATTCATTCCTGTATCTGCCCTCTCTGCTACATCTCCACCTGTCACTATGGATGTCTAGTTGATAGATAGTGGTGCCTCAAGGCACATCACTGGGTTCAAAGAAGCACTTTCTGATATGGTTGATAAGGATACTAATCTAGAAATTATCCTTGGAGATAATGCCACATATCCCATGAAAGGGATAGGGACTGTGACCCTCCACTCGTCTCAAGGTCAAGTCCTCCGCTTGCAGCATGTACTTTATGTACCTAATTTGAAGAAGAACCTTGTGTCTATATCAGCCATGGAAGACAAAGGTTTTGATGTGGCATTCATTGATGGGAAGGTGTTTATCTAGAGAAGAGTTTCAAGGAAGTTGTCAAGATTGGGTTTAGAGTTGATACACTCTACCAGGTTGGAGGAAGTCCACTGGGAGCGATGACATGTGATACTATCTAACAGATCGATAATGGCATTGAATATGAGACGAACGAGTTCAAGAACTCTTGCAGAGAAGATGGCATCAAGAGGGAGACCACAACTATCTATACTCCTTAGCAGAACGGTGTTGTTGAAAGAAAGAATAGGACCATTATGGAAGCTGCCTGAGCCGTGGTATGTGACCAGGGTCTACCGAAGTTTCTGTGGGGAGAAGTTGAGAACACTGACATGTACATACAAAACCGAGGCCCGCATTCCACTCTGGATTCCAAAACTCCCGAAGAGGTTTTCACTCGTAAGAAACCTGATGTCTCACATTTTAGAGCTTTTGGATGTCTTGTTTATTTTCATGTGCTGAAAGAAGAGAGGAGCAAGCTGGATGCTTCTGGGAAGAAGGGAATGTTTGTGGGCTACAACGAAACTTCGAAGGCTGATAGAGTCGATGTGCCTAGTCAAAGGGAAGTGGAGATATGCCATGATGTCACCCTTGACGAAGATGCTTCCCTAAGGAAAGTAGTCAATCTTCCAAGATCTGAGGAAGATCATGAAGCAAGGCTTGAAGATCATGAAACAACGACCGATGCTGAAGGACCGATGGACTTGATTGATCCACCTCCTTCACTGTGGAAGAGACCATCATGGCTCAGGGACACTCTCGAGGATTCCGAGGGACATATGGCCCAAAGGGGGACATTCCGTGAAATAAAGAAGTTGAATAGATACCAAGGGTACTATTGTACAATCTGAGCCTGGATCTTTTGAGGAAGCCGTAAAGAATCAAGTCTAGAAGGATGCTATGCATGAAGAGTATGAGTCAATAATGAAGAATGATGTCTGGGATGTGGTTCTAAGACCAAAGGACAAAGCAGTTTTGACCTTGAAATGGCTCTACAAGATCAAGCATGGATCTGATGGAAGTGCTGAAAAGTTCAAGGCAAGATTCATTGCCCGTGGCTTCTCTCAAAAGGAAGGCATAAAATATGATGACATATTTGCACCTGTGGCCTGATATGCCACCATTCGATCTATCATAGCCCTTGCTGCTACGCAAGGATGGAGTCTTCATCAGATGGATGTGAAGACCACATTTCTGCATGGTGTGATAAAGGAAGAGGTGTATGTAGAGCAACCTCTGGGGTTCGAAGTCTAGGATCGAGACACCAATGTCTGTAGGTTGAAGAAATCCCTCTATGGGTTGAAGTAAGCACCCAAATCTTGGTACGAGAGGATAGATAGCTACCTGACGAAGCTGTGCTTCACTCGTAGTAATGCTAATCTGAACCTTTACTTCAAGGTTGATAGAGAGAAGCCTCTCATTTCTGGTGTTGTATATGGACAACCTCTTCCTGACAAGTGCTGACCCTCTCATTCATCAGTGCAAGAGGGAGCTCGCTACTGAGTTTGAGATGAAGGACCTAGGACTAATGTATTACTCCCTAGGCCTAGAGTTCTGGCAGAGACCTGGCAAGATTTTCCTTTCTCAAGGAAAATACATTGTGAAGCTTTTGGAAAGATTTGGTATGGTGGACTGTAAGTCCATGTCGACACCGATGGAGCTCAACTTTAAGAAGTTGAGTGGCAGCACTACTGGGCCCGTGTTAGATAATCCTACTGAGTATTTTCAACTTGTAAGGGCCCTGATGTTCTTAGTGAACACCCGTCCGGACGTATGTTTTGTAGTGAACACTTTGAGTCAACACATGGTTGATCCTCATAACATTCACTGAGTCGGTGCCAAGAAACTCTTGAGATACCTCTGGGCCATGATAGACCATGGGCTAAGATACACTACCAGGAGCATGACACTCCTTGGATATACTGATGTCGATTTGGCTAGCAGTGTGGTGGATCACAAGAGCACATCTGGATTTTGCTTCACACGTAGATCTGCTTTGGGCAGGAAATGGAAGTCGGTAGCCTTGAGCACCGTTGAGGACGAATACATTGTAGCATGTATGGCCCATTGTGGAGTCACTTGGTTGTGAAATCTCTTCAGTGAGTTGTTTAAGCATGTGCTAGATGCCACCATTATCCTTTGTGATAACCAGAGGGGGATTTGTTTGTCATAGAATCGAGGGTTCCATGATCAATCCAAGCATGTTGATGGTTGGTACCACTTTATTCGAGATATGGTACAGTGAGGTGTCGTAAGGCTCGATCATATAGGAAATGATGAGCGGGTCGTGGATATTCTCACAATTCCCTTGGGGAAGGTCATGTTCCTAACCTTCCATGAGAATCTTGGAATCGTGGAATGACCCTATTCTGAGGGTCCTGTTGGAAGATGAGCTCTTGGAGCTCTGGGGGGCTTTGGGGATAGCTTCTCGGAGCTATAAGCAACCACAGGGTTAGTCTTTCCGAACCTTGTTGGTGTGCTTCTGCCCCACTATTGTGATGATTGAGTTGGTTTACCTCTCATTGTCTGTGCCCCGTATGCATCCTACCCATTTCAGTTCCGGACTCATGGGAAGTACCTCTCATTTGGCCAGTGAGGCGGGAAAATCTAGAGACTAGTAGCAAATACTGATGGACGCATCAGATATTGTCGTACTCTCTATTTAGGATGGCACAATCCAACCACTTGATCTGGGATCAAGTCTAGAGAGGTTTCGTACCTCCAACTGACTTCGGGTCAGTGAAACTAACTTCGAATTAGTATATGACTCTCTTGAGTCCAAGTGAGGTTTTAGAACTCCTACTGACTTCGGGTTAGTATGTGACTCTCTGAGTCCTATAGAGGTTTCGAACCTCTAGGCTAAATCTGTCAGCCGGGAATGATGTCTTTGTGACTGACCCACTTCTGTTTTGAAATAAAGAAGCCAACAAAGGAAGTTACTACGAGACGATGCACGATGTTTGGATTGCAAAGGTGGATGGAGTTCTCCCTAGTTGAGAGTGAGTGTTAATTTTGGGCAACTAGGTCCAAGCTCCATGTTGTGATGCTCAGATTAAGATACCAATATTTTTATTGGGTTCCTCTTTTGGAGAGGTGAAATATCGATCTAGAGATCATCTTGATCTGATGAGTAGAACATTTATTTTGAATTTATTTAGGATATGTGCAGGTCGGCCTTAAGGTTTTGTGCCCCAGCAGTTGTGTCACACACCCTCACTGATGGATATATATTAGTCAACGTTGGAGGACATTTTCATTCATCTCATCCTCACACATTTCTCTCTCCTCATATGATTGGTTCGATGTCCTTGGTGGCTCTTCTCTCCACACATGGGAAATTTCCAGCAGCATCACATTTCTGATTTCAGTGTAGGGTTTCTGCAGCAAACTTTGACCAATGTTGACTTTGGTCAACGCAAGGTCAAATCGACCCAAAACTCTCCCAAAATTTTGAATTTCCTAATCCGCATTTTTTGGCACTATTCCCAAGGCAAAACGTTGACATTGAATTTTCAGCGCTGACCTAGTTGTTGTTGTTGTTTGTGTTGACCATTGACTTTTGAGTTCACCATTTGGCTATCCTAGAGGGTTGTGTGACATTGCTGGTTGGCTGACCATATTGAGACTTTGCTGGTTCAAGCATCCTGTTGACCGCCGTAACGCACCAACACACTTATATATTTTTGGGTTGTCTTCTGTTGATCTGCTGGTATGTTTTATCAACATTTTACTTTATTTTTTATGTGATTGCTATCTAATATTGAAGAGAAAGTAAAGTTTCATCAAGCATAGAACTAGTGACGTGATGTTCATGGACTATCACATGTTGGTCTAGATGGATGATAGTGTGGTCTCATGTTGAATAGTTAGTGGTTCAACTATGCTTGGCTCAGGGGAGGTGACATATGGCTTCATGTGGTTGGGTGGCAATGATGCCTATGGTGAAATGAACAATTCGATATTTTGTATCGTTTAAGGTGTTTGGCTTGGGTTTGGTCAGGATATGTTTGTTAGGCATAGTCAAAGTGATACAAGTAATTGATGGTCATGTCAGTGCCCCATGACGATTGAGATATGGGTTACTGAAGCATAATGAAAAGTTTAGCCCCATGACAAAATTTCTCTTGACACCATTATTATAAGGATGAATGTTAATGAGGCCAAGAGGATGGTTGTCAAGATTAAAAGTGTCCATACCAAATTTTGAGTAGGATCAAAACCCTACCCAACAACAATAGAAATAAGTAGAAGGGAAATAAGGGTGGTGACATCACTTTTCTCATCAGGGTGATCTGAATAAATATACTTAGCACCTGACCAAATAATAGATAAAGCTATATCTAGTTATCTAGATTTCCTACAAACACATGATATCCACATTGCAAATCGTAGTCATGATCCAATGGACTATATGTTTTCTTCCATTGTTACTCAAGTCTGAGATATTCCATGAAGCAACTTTCATTGGGAACTATCATGATGTACATCTACTTGCTTGTTGTCCCCAAGGCCACTAAGAGAATTATAAGGTTTCAAAACTTCAATTGGTTTTGTGGGAACATTTGGGTATCCCACATGATAGGGCTTGGTTGCTCGGGCTGGGCATCAGTCAAATCCTTTACCTAAGTATTTATCAATGAAGGAGGAGGCCTGAACCACCCCACTTGTCAAGAGGACTCGAGACCTATTGAAGTGCTGAAATGTTGAGTGGAGGAGCTATAGGCCTATTGAGGTTGGCTATCATTGTAGATCAAGATTGTCTATAGTCCCCTACAACTAAGATTTCTTGGGTCAGGGCCTTTTGTGGCAGATTACTCTTGTTTTAGTGAACAACTTGTTTCCAACCTACCTCAGTATCATTGTTAACTGGAGAATTGAAATGTTCTTGGGGGGTTTGAGTGGGTAGGACCATTGAGGGTTGGCCTATAGGCATTTAAAGAGTATTCATAGATGTATTGATATGGGCTTTGCACTAGGAGGAGGGATTAGGCATGTTAGTGTACATGCCAGGTTGTTTGATCATTTTGTCACTTATATTGATGATGACAAACACCTTCAGATCCATAGATTGGCTTTAAGGCAAAACCTACTCTAGAGCCTAAGGTTGAAAAAATGTTTAGGCTCATAAGAAATAAAGTCACCAAAAGGATCATGATGCATTCCAGGAATGACCAAAAGTTGCAACGGGAGACTAGAAAATTCAACCTACACTGGCAAGGATAACTGAGCTACTTGGTCAGTAGAAAACCCTTCACTCCAATGGAATGGGAATGATACCAAGAGCAAGGTCTCTCACACGTATGACCAAGTGCATTAGGACTACAAATTCTAGCAGAGTTGTAGCACCAAGGTGTAGCAATGATTTCAAGAAATTTTGACTTCATGTGGGAAGAAAGCCTCCTGTGTGCCTGAACGTGAACCAGATGAGCAAATGCTAGACCAAAAGGAAGTTGTATATGACGGGTCATGTTATATTTCCTTAATCTTACTATTGCAGATGCCTAAGCCACAACATTAGAGTGTCTGGATAACTGGATGTAGCTCGGAGCAATGTGAAATCAATTTCATTTAGGCGTGGAAAGGAAGTTTTGTGCACTTTTGGATATGCAGGATCACATAACACCATATGGATAGCTAACCTCATTGCTAAACAGGTTCAGTTACGTGGAACAGGGGTGGGAGGGCACAATCTAGGTATGTCATTCATCTTAATTATTATTTATAATTTTATACAACATTGACAATATGCTAGGTTGCTTCTTAATTTAGTGGCATTCAGTTTTTGAATCCTTTCTCTAAAAACTGATTATGGCTTGATTTTCTAAAACAAAGCTTCTTATATTTTGATTTCTTCTGGAAAACATCGTCATAAGTTGCATTTGCCATAAATTGTGGAACATTTTTCCAAGTCAAATCATGATTAATTATTCATGAGAGAGAAAGTGCTATATTTTGTAGTGATCACACCCCCTGTGACTTATAGAAGTCCAGTTCTATTCAACCAGACTACGTTGAAGCAATAAGAATATATAAAATGTACGAAAGGCTAGAGTTATTTTATACACATTTATCTAGCCAAGATAGCGAATTGCTTTGGCACTTACTAAAATCCTTCACACCGTGCAAAATGGGAAAATAGCTTAGAAGGAACTAAATATCTAAATAATATGAAACAAAAAAATCTCGCTTTTCTATTATTTGTTTCCTCCATGTTTAAATCCAGTTTTTTGTTTCTCATGCACTTAAATAATATGAAACACATAAATATTAACTTCCTATTATTCGTTCCCACTATGTTTGAATCCACTTTTCTGTTTGTCATGCACTTTTGTTTGTGGATGGTGGCCAATTCTTTGTAATTTATTTTGTTCCTATGATGGTTGTTCTGAGGTTGTCCAGATCATGGATCTGCTCAAGGATGTCCATACTTGTTTTGTTATATATAACCCAAAACTAGATCTGATGCTATCAATGATCTTGAGATAGAGAAACTAGAAATTGATGTTAGGTATATTTTATTCAAAGAAAACCAACATATTTTTAGATGCAAGTTTACATAATTAGGTTATCCTGGTTTTACTCGTTTTTTTTGCATGGAAAACCTTGTGGTGAAACCCAAGTGATGCTTCTCCACATTTGTGAATATCATCTCTAGCAATCCCATCCATGTAAACTAGTGCACCTAACCCAAGTGGATGAAACCTAGGCACCTGCTAACATGGAATTTACCAAATGCCTAACAACATTGGTGACAACCAGTTGATCTAATCCATTAGGCTCTAATTTTACTCCTTTTATCCATATTATATTTTACTTTTAAACACGGGTTAAAATCACATGCTATATTTTTTTGACAAATGCAAATATCTGAAGTTGAACCTATAGGATGCTTTGATTATGATCTCTATTCATGTGTTTGTCCATGTCTTGTCTGATAAAACTATCTTCCTATGCTACCTTATTTTGTCTAAACAATTTTTTATAACTGTTTATCACAGTGACTGGCACATCTCAAGGATATGGTTTTGTCGAGTATGAAACTAAAAGGGAAATGCGACATGCCTATGAGGTGAGTTTTGCATGAGAAATATTTACGAAATATCAATTCAATAATACCACCGAAGTGTATATTTCAAATGAAGCAAAGCCTTTATGCAGGCTTCTTATCACAATTTTATTGACAACAAACAATGACAGACTCCCCCACTACCCAGGGGCCGAAGCCCAGATGTTCGCCATCATAGAAAATCAGATTACAGATCTACTGGGCTATCCCGTCCATATGACGATGCATCAGAGACCTTGCCAAATTTAAAATTAGACCAAGAAACACAAAGCAAAAAGTTGAGTTCTTATAGGCTGGTAAATGATGAACAAGAACGAGGAGTTTCAGTTACAAAAGAACCCATTGGATCCTTTGGAGGAGGAGATAAGGCAGGTGACAAGGAAGGCAACATGCATGCAGATACTGATGAGTGTGATTCCAATAATAGGAGCCACCATCAGCATCGGCATAAGCACAAGAGTCACACAGATAGGCACACCCCTCACCGCCATGAAAGGAAGAGGAAGGAGAGGAGCTCTGAGCATATCTGGTCCTTGAGTCCAGATAAGATTGATGAAGAAAAACGGAAAATATGGTGCATTTCCAGAGTGTGTCTTCTTATTAGGGATAAGGTGTTGCATTTAGTGTGATACCCTTTTGATAATGCGTTTCTAAACAATGAAATTAAATTTCCCATTTATTGAATTTATATCCATTTATACAAACAATGCAGTGTATCTATTCCTGACTGCTCAGCCACGTGAGCGATTGTGTATCTATTCCCCAGCCAGATGAGCAATTGTGTTGAATTTTATTCAAGGACATGCATTACTGGTATAGGTCATGAAAAATTATCTCCCAAGCCAAAGGTTTGATGATTTTGTTAATCTTTAATATAGTATTTTTTCTTATACTACACGTACATACGTTAATGTTTACATACACACTAGGAATGACCGAGATGACATATATTAGAGTAGCAAACACGAAGCTCCAATATTAATGTAAATGTTAACCTATTTTGTACTAAATATAATATAACATAACATGACATATGGCATGACACGAGGCCTTAATGTTAATATAAATTTGAATAATATAATATGGCATGACAGGAGGTCCTAATGTTAATATAAAATAAATTTGAATAGATTATTCATTAGTTTAGGTTTATTTTAAATCCAGATCTACCAAGTGTTGAGAGGGATCAAGCCGAGAATTAGATGAATGTAAACAATCATTCTTGCATTTTAACCGCCATCATAAATTATTAATTTAATTTAATTTTCTTATGTTTACATTACAACATCTAATAAATTGGAAAGTGCCTCTTGATACAATTAAGTAACCACTTGTGTGATAACTTGTTAATAATAATAAAAAGTGATTGTCATTAGTCTCAAGGTGTTTACATAACAACATCTATTCTATACTCAACAGGAGAATGCCTCTTGATACAATTAAGTAACCAAGTGTGTGATAACTTGTTAGTTATTAGATTATTTATTAAGTAATCAAGTGCGTGATAACTTGTTAGTTATTAGATTATTTATTAAGTAATCAAGTGTGTGATAACTTGTTAGTAATAAAAAATAGTGATTGTAATTAATCTCAAGGGATAATTTCAATAGTTTTAAGGTATTATAAAGGATATAATGTATGATAAATGAGAAAATGGTGTTTGTATTTAGTATATAGGTAACCTACATCAAATTAATTTTGATGTATATTTTTGTTGTATTATTAATAATATATATGACTATATACATGTGAGAAAGTGGTGTATGTATTTAGTTTATGGGTAGTCTACATCAAATTCATCTTGTACGAATTGAAGAAACATGTTAAAACAAATAAAAAACAATAACAACCATGTTAGACAACAAATCATATAGGAAATAGAAAAAGAAAGAACATACTCTACCTAATTAGATCAAATACACAACATTGGAGATAATTATGTATGTGTTTATTTGATGTTAAAAAAAATATTAGTGCACATATCATGATGAAAATCAAAATAAGACATTTTTTCATGTATTTCTAAGTTATATCTGCGGGCCTATCAAAATTGGCAGATACTTATAGGATGAATTTTTTTTTTGCATCCAACGAACGTCTACACTGGAGATTTGAATAAACATATATTTACATGTATGGTTGACATCATCATATTGAATCTTATTAGCTCTTTTAAACCTTTTATTCTGTCATTCAAAGAAACTTCCTTTATATTACCATAAAAACGCAGAGTACATGGCTTTGTTCTACAACTCTCCTTGCTTCACTTCGACTAGATTTGTTAGCAAGGAGAGTTGGAGAATAATGCAAGATGCCATATATGCCAAAAAACATTCAAAACTATAAAATTACCATTAAATCTCATATCAAAAAGGATGGGGGAAGGTTTGACCAACTAGAGAAACCATTGGGTTGTGGCCTTCATGGACGTGGAAGTCTATGTGCTCCAAACAAGCCTCAATCTCATTCAATCTCTCATTTGTTCGACGTTGGCTAGTCACACATATGAAAACTACTCTAGAATCTCATTCTAACTGAATTGGATGTCATTAATGTACGCCACAAGCTTGTTCTAATCCTCATAATGGTGCTCACGAAGGATGTCCAAGTTGGCTTGGATGCCCCTCAACTGAATAACGATCATGCCAAGAGAGGGAGGCTGAATTACGTGGCCCAAAGAAAGGGCAGATACTTGAGCAATTTCTCCCTCTATTTCAATGCCATCCTACTCATCATTTCTCCTCTCCCCTTCCTTATCTACATGAGCTCCCTAATGCCCCCTGTGGCCACCTCCTCTATGGGGACGCTCGCGCTGACAGAACATGCTTCCCTGAGACCAAAAGCACCAATATTACATGCCAACACAATTGCCTCTCCCAATGGAAGTTCTCTGCATGAGCACACTTTAAAAACCAAGCCTCGGGCTTAACACCAACCTAGATTGAAAGTGAAAGGTTCGATGAGCCCTTAATACCCAAAACAGACGAAACTTGGATAAATGGGTGCTTCGAGTGGACTCATCACCAGAGAAGTGGCACCATAGCCAAAAAACACCAACACCAAAAGTCACTATGTCCCTCTTGGATAAATGGGTTCTCTGAGTGGACTCATCACCAGAGAAGTGACACCATAGCCAAAAAACACCAACACCAAAAGTCACTATGTCCCTCTTCTTACCCAAATACCTACTACAACAAGGGAGGTTCAAGACCCAGGCAATTTGTTGAGGAAAGATCAAATTATGAGTGTACACCTCACCACCCTATCTGTGCACGACTGAATGGGGGACCATTCACACACACAAATCTCCCATGCACAACCCATAGCACCAAGGTCTTATATGTTGTAACATTGCATCTCCTCACAGGAAAAATAAAGACAAAAACACTAAACTGAACCCAAGATGACAGGGTTACCTCGATGTAGGCTTCAATGATGAAAGCCCTAGACCACAGATTTGGGAGCCAACTAATTACACCATGAATCGCCTTAGGGCTGACAAGCATCAACGAACCATGATAAAACCTTGACCTTAGATCCCATATAAGCACTTCAATTATTTTTGTTCCCAATTCAAACTGGAGCTCCCCAACTTCTCCAACGTCACAGTGCCTGTTTGGCTCCCCAATGGAGCCCTCCTGACAAGCCGAGCAAGAATTTCTTTTAAAGGCCAAAATTTTCATCTCCCAACTAATGCTTCCATTCCCCACCTTCATCATTATCAATATTAAAACTATTGCTTTTTCTAGAATGTTTGCTAGTTGGCCACTTGGTCTAGTGTACTCGTCTTCATTATTCTTCATTACCACCACGTGGGAGGTCTTGTGGACCCTGAGACAACACGATTTCCAACTCACACACCCCCAAATAGGGAATATTTTTAAAACTTGATGCTAGTATCACTTTATTTTTTTGAGTTCCATTTCTACCTTAAAATTTATCAAAGGCATGGAATGAGGAACACTGGGCACTTGGAGGAGGGCATTTTATCTTTGGAATTTGGGACCATGTGATATATACATTGGAGTTTAGACATCTAAGTTTAGGATGCTTGGGCTAAGGAACATACTTCATGGAGGTTGGTGATGGACTTGAAAACATATGTTGAGGAGCATTGGAGCTTTGCAACCACATTGACACACAATAGGGGAGATATGGGCACATGAGAGTACATTTGGTGAACAATTAGTGGAGGAGCACATTGCACGAGGACACTTGGATACGAGGTTTCCGTGGAAGAGGGAGCATTCAACTAGTCACATGTTAAAGGGAACATCGTCTTGGAGGAGGGGAATTGAGCTAAAGGAGCATCATGCATGGAGGGCATTGATCTTGGGGCGGTCAGATGTGACCCGTGCATGACACTTGTGTATATATTTGAATGTAGTACTTCCCATGTGAGTTATTTTTGTTGATTACTTGTATTACATAGCTCCTTATTTATTTTGTCTTACCTCACCTATTGCATATATAAAGGGAGAAGAGAGCTCTTGTAATCATTATTACCATTGTAATATATTCTTATTATTTTCATAGTAAAGTCTTGTAAGGAGAAAGATGCTAGGGTTCATGAGGAAACCCCAGGAGGCTAATGTTAGGGTTCATGAGGAAACCATATGGAAAAACAAGGAGAGAGAGATGTCTTAGATGTTCTTAGAGATATTTCTCTTGTGTGGTTATGAGGTTTTCTCTTATGATGTTAGGGTTTGTGCCATGCATGAAAACTGTAGAGAAGAACACAAATTGGAGATGATGATTGTTATTATGTATCTTGTTATAGTGCTAGTAGAAAACACATAGCCTTGGAGCTAACACTTTGCATAAATTTGGAGCCTTGTTCTTATGGGATGTGACTACAGGGAAAGATCATGGAGAGACTTGTTTGATGAGTATTGAGCTTGGTTTTTTTCCTTACTTGTAATAAGACTTAGTTATTGTATTGTTAATGTTTCATGATAATATTGGTGCTTGTGTTGATGAAGAGTTGAATACCTAGGGTTTAAGAACTTAAACCCTATGATGGATATGTAGGTTTGGAGGCCAACACTAGAGTTTTGTTGCTAGCATAATTGTCTGATGCAACACAATTAGGGTTTGAAAACACAAATTATGAAAACACAATTAGGGTTTGACTCATACTATTGTTGTGATAAGTTTGTGGTGTGTAGTTTTCCTTCATATTTTTTTATATGTATGAAGTATCTAGCTGTCCAAATTATGCATATCGCAAATTTGATTTCTAGCTTATGTTATCTTCATGATTGAATAGAATTTGTCCCTAGTTATGCATGTTGATTTGATATTACATTTTTCTAATCATTAAATGATTGAGAACACATCTGGAAGATAAAGGACACAATTTAATATTGGGTAAAATTGAGCTGAAGGGAAGTGAAATATTATATTGTTGTGTTTAATGTTTCAAATAATCCCTAAGGCTAAAATTTCACAGGGGTTTGATTTAAGAAACCTCTCGATAGAGGTGAAATATCTGAATTTGCATTCAAAACCCAATTTTCAGATTTTCTAAACTAGGAATCCTTTTATTCATCTTTCATACCTTCCATGAATAATTTCTCAATGTTTCCCTTCTGTTTGGATGCATTTTTTCGATGTTACTTCCTCTTGTCTTTAGAAGAATCCCATTATGTTAACAATCCTTGAAAAGATTCCTTGCCTTACTACCCTTAAAATAATTTCCAAACTCCTCCTTAGGATCATAATTCTTCTCATATTTATTCCATTTTCTCTTTTTCTTTGTATAAATATAATTTTATCTAACATCATCTTCACAAATTTGTCTTTGGTTCTCCTACTTCTTCAACATAAATAGTGACTTTATATTATATCTACAATAGTTTTTGGCCTTACTCAAGGGTAAAGAGTACCAACTTCAAAGGGATTCTTATTTTTGAAAGAGCATGTCATAGAGATACATGGAAACATCTTTGCGTTAGGTTTTTCTTGTTACCAATATTCTTTCTTTCTTTTTCATGCCTAGATGAACATCGTCTTAGAAATTGGTTCCATATCAATTTAAAAAAATACCTTTTGGATCTTTCAAGGAAGTTGACAAAGCAAAATTTTGTTTATTTAAAGACATGGCTATAGTCATTTGGGACCCTAAAGCATTATTCCTACATGTTTCCTATTCTTTTAGTATCTTCTTAATTTTCCCTCTCATGCCAAGGATTAAAGAAACATAATGGTATCAGACTTTTGACTTCTCATTGAGGGGGTTCTAATGTTCTAGTTGACCATTGCTTAAGCTTAATTCCTTTATGTCATGCAACTCTTTAGAAATCTCAATTGTGGAGATTATTGGGATTCATTAAGTATTATAGATCTTTTCTAGTTTGCTTATTTGTTTGTTTTGTAGAGTAGCCTTATTTATAACTTTAAACCTGAGTGTGGGAAGGGAGGATTAGATAAATTCCCTAACCATGTTGGATCGCTAGAAATTCACAAAAATTAATCCTTCTTGCTTCTCTCCTATTTATTGTAATATTTTGAAGAGGGGTTCTCTCCTCTCCTTTGTAGGAAGAGAAAGAGGGTTCTCATTTAGGGAAAACATCCCTACATAGAGATAACCTCTAATAGCTTTTGATTTTTGGCTTGAGCCAAAATTTATTTCAACCCTTGGTTGAGTAGAGGCTTAAGGATTACTTTTCTTTCTTTTGAAATATTAAATACCCTTTGAAACTCTTCTTTATTCTCATGAGGATCACGATCACCAAAGTGAATATATTTGTGGCATTTGTTGCATTTTAAAGGAATCTGATCATAGCCCAATTGTTGCACATGGGTCCGATTATCCATTCGTAGTTCTAAATTATTAAACCTTCTATATTTGCTACTACATAAATCTTAACATACTAGAGCATGGCTCAACTTTGTGATTTTTTTTTTCTAGAAATTTTCCCAATTTTTTGTTGATTACTTAAAGTGTTTCACTATCAACATGAGATTTAGAGGGACACGAGGAAGATAAACCTAGTCTAGAGAAATCCTGACCAACTCCACTTCTAGATTGAAGTCCATGGATCATATGTTTACATACAATGTATTGGAAAAAATATAGTGGCCAATAATGATACTTAGACAAGTATCTTCTTTGAGTTGGAAATGAAAGCAAAGTAACCCTTACTACAAAGGAATAACTAGATGCTTCCCTTAATGTGAGGAAGCCACTATATTCAAGTTTATTATTCTAGGATTTGGAAGCTTGACCATGGTCCCATGAATTTCTTGAAGGCGATCTACTCATATAATAAAGGGATAGATCCCATTTCTCAAAAGCAATGGGAATAACTCAAGGTGGATAAACACTTTATTTCTTATGGATATTGGTCAATTAATGAGATCTTATCCTACATAAGTTGTCTCCAGGTGAGTTTCTTTTCCATGGCAACTAGGGTTTCCCTAGAGGTGAGATGGTTGCTTGGCAATCATTCTCTCAAGGCTTATGTAAAAATTGTTATTCCATTTGGCAATGCATATTTTTTCACCATGATTGATATACATCCATATAATGTTACTATAATGGTAATTATTTGGTCCTATAAATGACATAAGGGTGAGGTTGATCTAATTATATGTATCCAATGAATGCGATGCAAGTTTCAAACTTTCAATTGATGATTCCATTTTCCGCCCATTAAAACCTTATGGGCATGAACATGCCCACAAAATATTGAACCTAGGTTGGGATAATAGAGAGAAACTACCCATTCCTTGCCCTTGTACCTTGATATTATTATATTCTTACAACAACATCCCATTTAACTTTGTAAATGACAATTCCTTATTCTACTATGTAATATTATTAGCTACAAAATATTTGTCCCTTATTGAATTATTTCTTTATCTTTATTTTTTGATCTTTAATACTTTTTAATTTTATGACTTAGAACAATAACTTGAGCTTTAATACCATATTTGTCCCTCATTGGATGACAATTTAATGTCATATAAACTATTTGTTTATCTTTATTTTTTGATCTTTAATTTCCTTCAATCTCATGACTTGGAACTATAACTTGATCTTTAATACCATATTTGTCCCTCATTAGATGACTATTTAATGTCACATAAACTATTTCTTTATCTTTAATACCTTTCAATCCTGTGACTTGGAACAATAAATCGATCTTTAATACCCTTCATTTAAGCGACAAGTCCTGCCACAATTCCATGTGGCCACAACAGAAACCTACATCCTTGAATTTTATAATTTAATAGTGTAATATGTAAATATTTTGAACTTTTCCCATACATCATATATATGTTTCACTCCAAAAATGAAAATATATTTGGAAACCATATGTTTTTCATAACAATAATTTAAAAAAATAATAAACTTTATATATATATACCAATTACCTAAATAATAAGTAATATTAATAATGTTTTGATAAAAAAAAAATTCAGAATATACTTTCAAAAATAAGCTAAAGCACATTGTTGTGACTCATTATATCTCATAGCCCTTTTTTATACCACCCGAAAGAGGTTATATTGTTTTTTATTTTGTTAATTTTTTTTTTTACTTTCAATTATATGAAGTTTATTAAAATTTTGAAAAAAATAAATAGTAAATTGAATATTTTGAAAATAGAAAAATAATTTTGAAAATTTTAAAATGTAATTTTTTTTTCTAATTGGTTGATGACTATTTTTATGTGGTTTTAAATTGAATTTTTAGATATAAAAAATGTATTAAAAACTAAAAAATCTAAAAATATATATATATTTGCCAAGTGCCATAATAATGATTGTTATTGCAGTGCTTGCACAATACAATGCCATGTGGATAACTGCCCACCATGATTTAAGTAAATATTTGCATTAAAATGGATAGGAACAAGATGTAAATAAATATACTTATCAGGAGTTGTTACTGCTCAATATTTATATTTTTTTCAACTCTATAATAAGTAAGAACAAAATGTAAATGTGCAAACTTAATTATATAATTTTACTTAATATGAATAAGAAATAAGTGAAAAAATATTATTAATAAATTGAAATGGTTATTAATAATATTTTGAAAATAGAAAAATAATTTTAAATTTTTTAAAATGTAAATTGTTTTTTTTAATTGGTTGATGACTATTTTTATGTTGTTTCAAATTGAATTTTTAGATTAAAAAAAAAAATAATCTATTTGCCAAGTGTTATAATAATGATTGTTATTGCTGTGCTTCCACAACACAATGTCATGTGGATAACTACCCACCATGATTTAAGTAAGTATTTGCATAAAAAATGGATAGGAACAAGATGTAAATAAATACACTTATCAGGAGTTGTTACTGCTCAGCATTATTTATGTTTTATTCAGCACTATAATAAGTAAGAACAAAATGTAAACGTGCAGACTTAATTATATAATTTTACTTAATATATCAATAACAAATAAACAAAAAAATATTAATAATAAATTAAAATGGTTATCAATCCAAACAACAAAGCTACGTAAATAAAGCAACTTCATTTTTAATATTTATATTTTTCATTGTTAAAGCATTTATTTATATTTTTTACTTTAATTTAGCTATCAATTACTTTTTACATAAGATGAAACATTTTTTTATACAAAATTTTAGTTCTTTATTGTTTTTACTTTAATTAAACTATCAATTACTTTTTACATTTATGATTGTTTAAATTTTAATATAATTAACCAATACAATATTAGTAAATTATATACTAACTTAATCTACAAAATATGGTAAATTTCTTGTTTCCTAAAAATTATCTCAACTGGAAAAAATTATATTCTTACAACTCATAATAATCATAAAACACATTTAATTACAATATATTTATTTTATAAACCTCATCATGCCATGGGTGGCTAAATATTCTGTCATGACACATGGTCGATTCCCGACGACTACCACTATAACCTCTAGGTGCAACTTCACTGCCCCCAAGCACTATGCACGAGTAAGACAATGTTTAAACTAGTGACCTAGATTGATATATTTAACTAATATAGTATTCATAAATTATATCTTAATTAAAAAATTGTATCATATTACATTTATAAATAATTACCACCTATTACTGTTAGACCTTACCACCCATTACTGTTATATTCCATTATCCACCTTCGAAAAAAAATTCTCCGAAGAGGGGGGGAAGTGCATAAGGGCTTTTAGGGGAGAGTTAAGCGTTATTTCGCAATAGGAGTGTACCAAATTTGGGATCAGAGGAAAAGAGTGCAAGTGTGTAAGGACTAGTTTAGTTGGACAGGAGATAACAACAAGGAGGAAGGAGAGGGAGGAGTTAGCATGGTTCGGAAAGGTTCGAATTTATGTAGGAAATTTCAGAGGTTAGTTACCAATAGGAAGAATAATCTTAGTACTCAGATATTTTGTGGTCATGATACGAAGGAAATAATGGCTAAATCATTATCCACATATATTAGTCCAATTTGGGATTCTAAAAGTCGAAAAGAATTGGGTAAAATCCCCAATTTTTTAAGGGACAAAGTAATTTGAAATACATAAGAATTTGCATGACGAAAGGGAATTTTGAATGTTACTATTGAGGTAATGCACGTAACTAAAGAAGCATTAAGTTAAGTACCTAATCAATATCTATTAATTGATGACATTGAGTGTATTCTATAAAAAAAGAGTGGATCCAATTCGATACCCATTCCTATCATATCAGTTGAGTGAATGACTATTCATAATCACGTCTCGATCATGATTTGAGATTAGGAGTTGGGAGTTAGTCTTCGATCTTGCTTTGATCCCCTATCAAAGTCACCAACCCACATACGAACAAACGTTAGCTCGTTTTTTCTTCCTTTCGATCCCACTGCTCACTTCGGATCGGGCTATTGGGTTACATATTGATACGACTGTTACCAATGACATATTTTCATAAATATTCGATAAATATCTAGTTGATCCAAAAAATAAGAGGGAAAAAAGACCATTTGGAAAACAAAGAAAACGATTCTCTTCTTCTTTCAAATTGATTTTCACACGTGATTCGAAGAAATAATTTTGTGATTTGTTGTATTTATGCCAATGCACTTTCTAATGATCCGTAAGCAAGGTATTTCAGGTCCTTTATAGAGAGGAAAGATAGATTGAAAATAACTATTCATAACATATTTTTCTGAGTAACGATGGTAATATATCATCGCCAGGAATATCTCTTATTCAAAAATGGAAATATCCATAGAAAATAGAAAATATGGTCCTCTGATTTCTCCTTTAGATTTTGGAGTATTATTCATCCAATACAAACAAATAATTGGAGTAGGTTCTCAGACGGAGAAGATGGATTATGGGAGTTTGTGACTTGAACTATTGATTAGGCCATGCAGATACTTTATCCGATCTACCACATAAATATTTATTATAAAATGTGTCTATGTCCCTGTAGATCAATGGAAGGCATCCTTCTTTGTAAGGTATATTAGGGGGCATTCCACAATGGAGAATTTTTGCACAAATCGACGATAAAATCCAACTTACCCTCCCTAAGAATCCATGAAGCTTATTTAGGGTGGTTGGCACTAGCCAGTATTGGATTGCTTGGATTTTGGCAGGGTCTATGCGTAGTCCATTTGCTGAAATGATATGCCCAAGGTATTCCAAAGAGGACTTGGAAAATGCACATTTAGAATTCTTAGCATACAAATGTTCCCTTTACAAAATCTAAAGGACAACATCCAAATGCACTAGATGGTCTGCAAATGTCTGACTATAAATATGGATATCATGGATAGCGGCCAACATACATACATGGTGATGAGAAAAAGGCATTTATTGATCGACTTGATTCACTTGATAACATTTTTCGAGAAGAGGGATGGTCCACCAAATGGACGACAACCAACATATACAATTTTTTTCCCTATAAGGGGCATGGGGAAAAAAGCAAATGAATAAGCTCATATATAATGAAAGCAAGTTACTGCCCCGAAAAGGGGCCTTTTTCAATTTCATCCGCTTATGGATACCATAGAACCACCATTTTTGGGGGCAACGAAGAAGTTCGTGTTGAACAAATATTTTCAAATCTTTAACTCAGTCTTCCTTAAGACCTTAACCCTAGACCCTACTGCCTATGACCTCCGCCTTGGGAACTGAAACTCTGGGACAAGCCTTGGGAAACTATGCCTCATACATCAGCCTTACGATTTGTTATATTTAAAAAATATTTATTTAAAAAATATATATATATTTAACCAATATAATATTTATATATCATATTTTAATTCAAGAGAGAAAATTTCCATGCCTTGTTAATAGTTCTACCACTTCACTAAAAAAAAATACAAAATATTTTATTTCAAAAAATATATTTAAACTTAAATTATAAAATAATTTTCAAAATTTATTTTATGCAAAATCTCTTTCTTATAATTTAAACTCATAATAATCTTAAAAACCCATCTAATTAATTACTAAACATCATCATATCATGACTCAAATCTATTGAAGATTGTAACTAGGTTCGATCTTCATAATTGTATCTGAGTCATAATGAAATATATTTACCAAAAGAAAGAAAAGTAAATTTATTATTAAATACATTGACATATCAAAGCATGGGTTTCATGCTTGGGTTAATTGTTTTTAGGTCAAGGTCTCCATTGAAGACCTACAGGGTTTATGTTAAGTGCCTTTTTCCATGCCATATTGTAAAGAACCCTTCTTGGGAATTATTTGTCAAGAAATAAAATTATTTTAATGTAAATAAGGTCAATTAGGCCTTCTCCACAAAGTCGTCCTGAAATAAGATCAAGTTGACCTCAAACAGGGTAATTTGACCTCACAAGAAGCCTATATATTGGAGCAACTACCTCATTTGTCACACACTCTCATCAAGTTCAATTTGCAGTAAATTGCAATAGAAGAAGGAAAGGGCTAGTGAAGGAGAAGGTCATTATCTTGCTAGGGAAGTCAATTTCTCTCTCTCTATTATCTCACACATGCGAAGTAGTGGAGTTTTGCTGGAAGGCTGAAATTTTGCAATTGTTAGGAAGACCAATATTCCGGAGTAGTTGAACCGAAAATTATGCTACTGGATCAAAGCTCTGCATTGTAGCTGCACCTTGAAGGATTGACATTTACAAGGAGGAAGGGCTGACTTGGTGGAGGAGGAAGGTCTGTTGGTATAGGGTCTTGGTTGTATCACTGTCATATGAATCTACTGAAGGAAGAGACCTTGACTGGGTTTTCCCCTACACGGGGGTTTTTCCCTGGTTGTCTTCCTACATCTAGTGTCCATGATCTTCATGTTTTGATTTTGATCATTTCTTAATGGAACAAAGATAAAATAACGACATAAGAAGTTAATAAGAACATAATAATACCACAAGTAATTATCAACATAAAAAAATCTTTCTTCCTTTCTGATTTTCCAACATGGTTTCAGAGCTAAGGTAAATAGGGAGGAAAAGGGCAGCCTGAAGATCTACTGAAAGGAGAATAAGGAGTTTTAAGAAGTTGAATAAGGGTCATCAAGAAAATGGATCATATAAGGGGACAAGACTACTATCTACATGAACCATGTCTAACTAATTGAAGAGATAAAACAAACTAGAAGGAGCCTCCAACTACAAGGCATAGAAAAAGAGGTTAGATCTCATCCTCAAGAAGAATAAAGTTTTGGATCTAGTCAAAGGAAAAGTAAAGAAACATACAAATGAATCAAATGAAGCATAGAAATCAAATTTTAGAGAAACAAAAATATTGGCCATGAGTCTAATAGTGGATGGAATAAAGGAAAACCTCATTCAATATATATCCAACATAGATTCCTCTCAAGAAATGTTTGAGGCCCTGTCCAAATTATTCACAATCAAGAACGTTGGTCAAATTGGAAGCCTCAATAATGAACTAATAACTATGAAGATGACAAAAGATGATACTATGGCATCCTTCTTTGTAAAAATATCTAGAATCATATATAAACTCCAGTCAATAGATGAAATAGTGTACCTGAAAAGGAGTGTTGGCCCTCGATTTTTTTATCAAATTTTTCTTATTAAAATCCACCTAATTTCCATAATGTAGAAATTTAAAATAGTGTGATGTATTACCAGACTCTCCTAATCTAACAATTATATTGACTGTTAAATACATAATCCTTCTGCTTAATTCTTTGCGGAAATTAAATCACCAATTGCAAACACATGAAGAAAAATCAATTGCACATAACAAGATGTTTTTACCAGGAAAGCTTAGAGCTAAAAACCCCAACTATCATATATTATGTATATCATGGATCATGAAACAATCTCAAACAAAGCTCTGCTTATAGAGCTCTCAGTACAACATACAATCGTCTCACACGGTTATACAAAAATTGGTTCACACATGCACCAATTTACTACCTCCTGACAGCCTACCTCCACTGTGCAATCCCTATTGATGAAGATCCCTGAATGAATTTTATCTTTCCTTGATTTGACTATGCAATCCTCATTGGCACCTCCAATGTGTGTGTAGATGCATTGAATCCATCACTATAGTCACAACTGATAGTCAACCAGACCCTTTCACCTATCTCTCCACTGGGTCTCCACTGGATCTGACATGCAAGTAGTTAACAATAGTATTTCTTCAGTTGCATGTGAGACACTGCTTGTGAATTAATTAAATAATTAATTCACTGATCTCTCACTAGTGTATATTTAGTTACAACTGAGTTAAACTAAATAACAACTCACATAACTACTCTTCCAACTCTGTTACAACTTTGTCACACTCAGTTACAACGAAGTTCACCATGCATGTCCCACCAACCAACCTTGGAATGCATAATTTCTTCAATCAAATGGTTTTCCACATCAGTTAACTGAAATCAAGTGCTTCAAGAGAATAAATTATTATTTATTGTCTGAATATTATTAAGGACTAATAATAATTGACATGCATTCTATTTTTAGACACACGATCTATAAATAGACTTCGCCCACGCATCTAAAAATAGCAACTCATATGAAAATAGAATTTTCTCAACCATCTAGAATTAGTCTCATACTATTTTTAGTATATGCTCACCATTCTAAAAATAGACATACACCTAAAAATAGCCTGTGGGCCCCACCTAGTGAAGGTGCTTAATTTTCACTAGGATCATCATCTTGTTGAATCTCGACACATAATTTTCCACTTTATACCATCCACATATGACCTATTTTGACATTATTATGTGTATTCAGGAAAATAAATTATTTTTTTCAATTTTTGTAAAAATTTGGTTTTAAGTGCATTTTTGGACAAGACTAAAAATTCTCGTAATGGCTTCATTGATGTCATACTTGCAGGACACATGGGAATGAGCTAAGCACATTTCTAGAAAGCTTGGGAACTAAGAATATATGTGCACTGATTGGTTCGGTCAAACCGAGCTGAAACAATGCCCGGTTAAAGCTGGTCAAACATGGCATGTTATTTAGAAAATCCCTAGGAAATAGGCCAGATTTAGCATTTTATGGGATTTTCTAGATTTTGAGAGATTGGATGGATGAACTCGACCAGAATAGATGGGATAAAGATAGGCATGGTTGTTAGAGACATTTTAGTCAAGTTTGTTTCATATTTTTTCATTTGTGCCAAGAACATTGAAGGCTTGAATGTGTAGAATTTGTATGATTTCACTTTGATATTTCTAAATTTTGTGAGTTAATTGAAGAAACTAGTTCTATCTTCTTTATGTTGTTCCATGTGGTGAATAATTGATTGAGTTCCAATAGCTAAGAAGTACTTTCAGTGTGCGATACAAGGGTGGAGGGCCCCCACACCGAGCTAAGTGCACTTTCTGGTTAATTTAGTTGAAATTTCATAAAATTGTTTTGCTTCATGTTTAAATCAGTTAATTAGATGTATGATGATATATTATGTTTGCTGATGAATCTTAATCTAAATTATAATATGCATATGAAGGGTCAAACCAGTGTTTAAGTTAAACTCTCCTTTTATCCGATCAGAGAATATAAACTAGAATTCATCTTCCTTGCTTTATTTTAAAGTGATTTTCTAAATTTCCAGTTTTCATACAATGGCATTAATGATGAATGAATTTATAAAGAAGGAGAACAAGGAACTCTTTAGTTAGGAGCCTCTTCTATTATTCTTTTATTCATCTTAAGCTATTGTTCATTAGTGATTTTTTATTTATGTTCATGAAGTAGTATTGTAGAGAAGGTCAACCTGGTTCTCCTAAGTTATGAGCTTCTTCTTCTGCTTATTACATATTGAATTAGAAATTATTTAGTTAAGTTTTATATTTTCAATATGCATTTCCTTCAAATTTAATAATTCATCTTCTAAAATTTACGGTAGTTGAAATCCATATATTTTGGACATGCTTCCAAGTTTTACAAACCCGGGTTGATAATTAAATACTTGTGTTAGTTTACCCAGTAATTGCCCCAACATTTTTGGCACCGTTGCTGGGGAAGCATACTTCAATATAGTCAATTAAGAAGATTTTTTAGAAAAAAAGAAAAAAAAAAGAAAGCAAAAACACTTTTCATTATGGTTATTCATGCTTAAACATAGAAATTAGAAAGGTAGATCCCTAAAACAAAACCTCCAACAAAAACAAAAAAACTAGATAACTACAAAATCTATTTGCAAAACAAGATCTAAAAAAACATGATGTTAAAGAAGTCATTTAGAGAAGGAGGGTAAGCCACCACAACCATCTTCTTAAATCCTTGTCCACAATTTGGAGGGATCACTAGGGATGAATCTCCATTTCAGAAGTTAGAAGAGCAACAGAGCATCCATGAAGAGGATCCACAGGAAGAAAAATTAGAATCTTCTTCTAGTTATCTTTGTAAGGAGGTGAATGAGTCATGGATCATATGTGATGAAGATCAAACATTATAACCAAAAATTGAATAATTTCTAGCATGTATATCACAAGATCCCTTGTGCATTCCAAATTTTGAACAAGTGCTAAATGAAGAACTTTGTTATATGACAACTAAAGAGAGCCAAGCAAACAAAGATCATCTTAAAACTAGGTTTCAACTAATCATTAGGTCACAACACCACTCCATTTTTCAATATTCCTTAGCATCAAATCTTTATGATCAAATAATTTTTGATGTCCAAGCATTCATTAAAATATATTTTTCAAACTTGGATATGATTTTACGTATGATCTTGTTACGCAAATGGATGCATTGGAAATTCTCTTATACTTAAGAGAATGAATTATTTTTATACAATAGAGTAGGATAGAATATAATAAATAAATGGGTGGAATGAGTTCACAATAATATTTTTTCTCATAAATAATTCTTCACATCATTGTTCAATACTCATTTGAAAGGATTTCATGACAAAATGCACTAAGGACAATCCTATTTTAGGGAACCATATAGGATCATTTTTAAAAATCATGTTTTTAAAAAAGGTATCTCTTGAAATCTAGTTTTTAAATCCATTTTGAAAATTTCAATTTGGATCACAAAATAAAAATAAAAATGAAAATGATCAAAATAAACACTAGATTTCAAGAAAAAATTTAAGGACTTAGTACATAATTGATTTGAGGGTTCTAATGGAAACATTTTTACATGATATTCATAGAGAATATATCTCTTAGAATATAGTTTCCAAATTAATTTGAATCACCTCAATCCGACATCATATGAAAAATCTATGCTCAAAATACTAACTGCTTGTCGAAAAATCTGCGTGATGACAATTCTAGGTATTCATTGTTCATTTGCATATTTCACATACTAAATCATCTTCTTTTCAAAACCTGTTTTTAAGGGAGGTAAATATTGAAGTCTAGTTTATGACACAATTTGAATCATCTCATTTGAAGGCCATGTGAAAAAGTTATTCCACATTTAGTGACTGCATGTCTTAAAATCAGCATAGTCAAACTCTGCCTCCTAGGTATGTTCACCACCAATTTTGTGATATAAAACCTATTAATTTTAAAAACCTATTTCTACTAGATAGAAAAAATTAATCTACTATAATATCCAAGTGGAATCACATAGATTCAATATTTAACGAAAAAGTTACACTCCAAATAGTGACTGTTGGTCTAGTAAAAAATTCACAAGAATCTCTATCAAACATGGTACTTCTCATCATTTTTAGAATTTCATTTTAAACCATTTTGAAAACCTGTTTATACTATAGATAGAAATATTAATTCACTTCAAATTGGCTTTGGAATCACTCTAATTTGACATAAAACGAAGATTTTGTGAACAAAATACCACTAGGTGGTATAGGATGACCACCATTCCTCAAGGGGTAAACAAATGCATTTTATTTGTATATCATATTTGGACATTTTTTAAAGCATTGCTTATAATTACTTTACATATTTCTTGGAATAAGAGAGACTATATACCTCTCTTCCTCCATCATCTATATTGTGTTGCAGGCAAATGCTATGTTTTTGCAGGTCATAAGAAGATTTAAGGGGAGAACTCCATGGACAAAGGAATTTTCAAAGTCAATTTAAAAAAAAAAAAAAATCATATTTCATAATATGAATACAAATGTTCAACTGAAAGGAAAGTGGAATTCACAATATTTTGAGTTCATCTAATGAAACTCAAAACTCATGAAGTGTGCTTTCAGTTGCTGACCAACAACACCAACAACCCTACAAGATGATCAAGATCAAGGAAAAATACATGAAGCTAATGATAAGAAAAAGAATTCAAGTTTTACCATGAAAAGCCATATTCATTGTCAAAGAAGCCTTTCATAAGCCATGATGCAGGAGCATCTAGACCTAGCCAGCAATGTGATGGAATGGTCACATGTTGTGGCAAATACAAGTTTGGAGGAAAACTTGGGTGTTAATTTTGTATTAATTTCAATTAAATGTAAGTAGTTAAGAGTGGCCTAATTCAAAACAGAAATTGGGAATAAATGGCAAGTGATCCTCCCTGCGTGGAGATCAAGCCAAGTAGTATAATTTGTTTAGATTAGGATAAGGTGTGAATTAATTTATTCCTCCAAATGTGGAGGAGATGGTTAATCTAGATATATGTAATCTCTTTTGGGAAGCGAGAGGGAAGTGTGTGCGTGCATGGTTTGGAATTAGAGTGAGATTTAGTGTGGAGCGTAAGCTCAAAAGCGATGAGTGGATTTTGGTTTGTGTGTTGACAAAGATAAATTCTCTTTTAATGGAACCCGAGTCCGAGACTCTATTTTTTTTTTTTGTCTATTCTTATGAATAAGATTTGTATCGAGTGTTGTATGACTGGCAAAGACCGAGACTCTATCTTTTCTTATCTTATGAAAAAATTGAATGTTGTATTCAGACGAGTATAAGGTTGATGCGTTTGAAATTGATTGAATTGAGTTTGATCTACGTTTTTTTATTTTGAAGAATTTTGTCTTTATTGCAATACGCCATTATCAATTTTTGTGAGTTAGGAAACGTCTTTACACAGGAAAATAGATTGAAAAGACTTTGTGGATCTTTTGTAGTGGAGGCGAATTAACATATCATTCAGTTTGAAGTACATCGGATCCCCAGAATTTATGGCATTGAAATAAAAAGGGAAGGTTTCCATATCAACCAATTTAGTAATGAACCTAACGCGAAGTGGTATATCAGGTCCGTGATTTTACAGGTGAACATGGCAATTATTCCGATTTCTGATTGCTGATCGGATCGCTCTAATATTTCGGAAGACCGGTATTGAGATCGTATTGCAATCGCGATTTCTGGAATCTGATTGAATCGGATCGGAGTTGGGATAGTTAAGTCAGCAATTCCGACTTTCGATTGGATCGGAACGGAGCAGCAGAGATTCGTATTGAATCAGAGTGATCGGAGCTGTGGAGCAGCTGGTAGTTCGGGCATTCAATACATTGCGACGTGCTATTTCTGGATATCGCGTCGAAACATTGTGAAATGTTATATATATATGTTATATAATTGTGGTGACCGCCGATTGCAATAAGTGCAGATATATTACATCGGAACATCTGTTATTCGATAATTTATGTGGTTGATTGAAGGCGAATTAGAAATTGTAGAGAAATTTCTTAATGGAATCTGTGGATGGAACTATACTGCATTCTAGTGCTTGAAGTAATTGGGTCCATAATTTTCGCCTTGGTATCGTGGAATCCGCAACAATGTTGAAACAAATCTCCACCATGAGTAATATCCGGTAATTATTTCATCAGTAGTTGTAAAAGGGCGATTATGGTGACAGTTAGAAGATTCTGCGAATTGAAAATCTCTGATAGTTAAAGCATCGGAGCGGGTTAAGCATCGGAATCTTATGGACTATCCAATTTTAAAGATTGCGAGTTAAATTTGGTTGAAGAGTGGAGCGTAATTGGAGTGTGATGAATGTATTGAAATCGCATCGGGGTTGAGCGTGATGGATGTAATGAAATCGCATCGGGGTTATTGCTAAAACCATATAATTGGTGGTATATTGAAAACAGCGAAAGGCGAATTGAATGAATCATCGGTTCATTCAGAACTGAGATTGTGGTATTATATATAAAATGGTTATAAAAAGGCGCAGTCCACAAATGAGAGAAAAAGCGTAATTCTGGTGATCGATTTGGTAAGTTCTAATTAGCAACAGCAGTTTTGCAATCGACTTCAGTTAATGTCAATTTGTTAAGTCAGTATATGTATTGATCCTTCAAAAAGAAAGGATTGAATCAAAAGTTCGATTCGAATCAGTGTTAGAACCTCAGCTTGATGAGTCGATCTTATGGAGGGCGCCATTGTTTTACGGAGAATGTCACTGAACTGGTGTGTAAAGGTGTTTGTGAAATTGCCAGGATTTGAGATTTTAAGAGCTAATTTCTGAGATGCATTTTATATGCATCAATTGAAGTGTGATTCTGGGTTTGCAGGGTTTGCCCTGCATCAATTTTGGTATCAGAGCTTTGCTCTGTTGAATTAAAGACTGCAACAATGTAAATCAAAGAAGCCGTGAGAGAAGAACCAGATGTGTTCTTAAAAGCAGAATAAGGAAAATCTTTAGAAGTGGCAGTGAACCTGAAGAATCCAACAAGAGATTGGACAAAGGACAATTGAAGTGTTCTCGAAAGTGATAGTGAGATATTGCAGAAGCCTAGAGGGAGCAAAGGTGTTGCTCAAAGAGAAGGTTCCAGATAGGGAATCGTGCTTACCAAAAGACTGAGTGAGGAGAGCTTGGTGAGGTAAGATTGCAGTAAGGAGGACTTACTATTGTAGAGGCTTGTTGCAGAGGTGTGAGGAGCTCATGGAAAGAGAGGAGAAGAAAATGGCTACAGATAGTCATAGCAGAAGTTCACAAAGAAGCCACAACAAAAGGAAAGATGCCAAGGCAAAAGGCATGAGGATGAGTCAAGAAGAGTTTGACCGAGAGAAAGCTGAGATAGATTTCCAGATTG
Source organism: Pinus albicaulis (assembly GCA_034641835.2). Lineage (NCBI taxonomy): Eukaryota > Viridiplantae > Streptophyta > Pinopsida > Pinales > Pinaceae > Pinus > Pinus albicaulis. Next base: position 802,927,996 of record CM076575.1, on the reverse strand, counting down.
GAATATTGATGAAGATGCTGCAGATAAATGTTAAAGACTAGAAGAATGGTTGGACCATGAGGAAAAGAGTAAAGTGGAAAAGGCTATGAGAAAGGAGAAATCAGCAAGTGAAGTTAGAGATAGTAGAAGAATGGAGAAAGATTGAGCAGATATTGAGTGCTCAAGAGGAATCAGAGAAACTCAGAGAAGCAGAGGTAGAATTGGAAGTTTCCATTTGTAGACCTGAACAAGGTGAAATTTTGGGGAAAGAGGATAATGAGAGGTCAGCTGAAGATCACATGGACTATTGGCATAGTTCAGAACAATTCGAAGATATGTTGAAAAGGGAAGTAGATGAGGCAATAAAGCCTTGTGATTTTAATTCTTATAGTTTGTGTATGTTTGCAGGATATGCAGAGGATGATGGACAGTCGGATGAAATTGTCACAAACAGAAATGAAGCTCTTGAGGTAAAGTATGATGGTGAATCCCTTTTAGAGGAAGAAGGCGTTGATCTATTGCAACAGAAGGAGTTCATAGATGAAATCCTGTTTGGTGTGAAACATTCAGATGAGGTTGATATAGACCAGCAGTCTAAAGACAATTCCATAGTGGGACTACAAAAAGGTAAACCAATGAATTTGTTTAATGGAATTGATGAAAGAAGCTTGCAATATGATAATGTAGAAAACAGGTCAACTCAGGAGGATTGCCAAGAAAGGAATGAAGTTGAGAATGGAAATTGTGATGAACTGCTGGAGAGATTTCACAAGGAGATAGAATTCTTGGAGAGATTACTCAAGGAACCTAAAGGAGAAACAAAGCTTACAGAACCTAATGGAGGAAAAGGTGTCGAAGACAGCATTAATAAATATGATGCTGAAATCAGAGAAATTGAGCAGTGATTATTTGAAGGTGAGATGAAGGATCAGGAGCAACAAGGGAGTTATGTCCTCAGAGACATGAAGGAGACAGAAATATTAACTCAGCAAGCTGAACATGGAAGTAACCAGAAATTTGGAAAGAATGATCAGCTACATGAGAATGAATTTGAAAGCATTAAATTGCAGAAGTATAGAAGTTGGCAGCAGAATGAAGAACCAAAAATTGGTCTAGCAGTACAAAGAAAGATAAGTGAAGACCGAAGATACAGATGGAGACTGAAGAAAAGGGTGAAGTGGAAGCTATTGCAACAGAGGTTGAATGGGAAACTGATGAACGAATTCAGGAAACTTGAACAAATTCATATTGATTTGAAGTCATCGCAAGAAGGATCCGCTGAAATCCAAAAGATCTATGATGGAGGATTGGTGCTTGAAGCATCAAAAGAAAATGGAAGGTATTGTATTTTGAAAACTGAAGGTTGTTGTGTGTTTTCAGGTCACATTGACTTGAGGAAAGAAAAACAATTATTGAAGACTGTTGAAGAAATGACTACTCATAGTCATATGCAGAATAAGGAGGACGGGAAAAGAATTTTTGAATTCAAAGGATACACTGAGTCATTGAAGATCATTGATCTTGAAGAAAGCCAGAGTGAAGGAGGATTAAAGATAGATATTGTGGACAATGCAGTTAGTAAAGATGGTGCAGAACTTTTGAGAGAACTTCCAGATGAGATGGCAGATTTGTATAAGTCAAATCTTTTGATGAGGAAGCCAGGTAAAGCATTTGTGTTTATTGAGTTGATTAATTTTGATGAAGATTTACATACAGGAAAAGGGCAATGTGAAGTCAATCTGAACCAAGAAGAACAAATCGGATTAATGGAAGGTATGCTGGAATTTGAAGTAAGGAATGATGAAGTCATAAATGAGAAACCGGAAGAAGAACCTGGGAAAAGGCATTTTACATTTCGAAATGTATATGGAAGGATATTGGTACAAGGTTACTGATATTTCTATATTTTGGACACAATGAGTTACAAAAGGTAATAGTCGACACGTAAAGTGAAATGGACAATGAATTGGATGAGTTGTGGAAACTCACACTACAACATTCCAGTGAAACAGATGCAGGACAAAAGAAGAAGGGAAGATTGACTGGAAGAAATGGTACAGGTGAAGGGAATGGAAAATTGCAAATTAGAGTGTTCAAAGTAGCAGCGAAATATGTGAAAAGGACAGCAGCAGATAGTGAGGCATTGCAGCACAAAGGCGGGAGACTCGAGGGACAAACAACAATAGTAACCAAAGACAGAATATCAAATCAAGTATGGGATCCAGGAGGACGCAAACAAGAAGTGCATGATCAGGAGATCATGGTTAATTTAAACTTTGGGAGTCTGATGCAGGAGCATCTAGACCTAAGCCAACAATGTGATGAAATGGTCACATGTTGTGGCTAATACAAGTTTGGAGAGGAAAACTTAGGTGGCAATTTTGTATTAATTTCAATTTTTTGTAAGTAGTTAAGGAGAGTCAGAGTGGCCTAATTCAAAGCAGAAAGAATAAATGGCAAGTGATCTCCTGTAAAATGGAGATGAACAAGCCGTATAATTTGTTTAGATTAGGATAAGGTGTGAATTAATTTATTCCTCCAAATGTGGAGGAGATGGTTAATCTAGATATATGTAATCTCTTTTGGGAAGCGAGAGGGAAGTGTGTGTGTGCATCGTTTGGAATTAGAGTGAGATTTAGTGTGGAGCGTAAGCTCAAAAGCGATGAGTGGATTGTGGTTTGTGTGTTGACAAAGATAAATTCTCTGTTAATGGAACCCGAGTCCAAGACTCTGTTTTTTTTTTGTCTATTCTTATGAATAAGATTTGTATTGAGTGTTGTATGACTGGCAAAGACCAAGACTCTATATTTTCTTATCTTATGAACAAATTGAATGTTGTATTCAGACGAGTATAAGGTTGATGCGTTTGAAATTGATTGAATTGAGTTTGATTTGCGTTTTTTTATTTTGAAGAATTCTGTCTTTATTGCAATACGGCATTATCAATTTTTGTGAGTTAGGAAATGTCTTTACACAGGAAAATAGATTGAAAAGACTTTGTGGATCTTTTGTAGTGGAGGCGAATTAACATATCATTCAGTTTGAAGTACATCGGATCCCCAGAATTTATGGCATTGAAATAAAAAGGGAAGGTTTCCATATCAACCAATTTAGTAATGAACCTAACGCGAAGTGGTATATCGGGTCTGTGATTTTACAGGTGAACATGGCAATTATTCTGACTTATGATTGCTAATCGGATCGCTCTGATATTTCGGAAGACCGGTATTGAGATCGTATTGCAATCGTGATTTCCGGAATCCGATTGAATCGGATCGGAGTTGGGATAGTTAAGTCAGAAATTCCGACTTTCGATTGGATCGGAACGGAGCAGCAGAGATTCTTATTGAATCAGAGTGATCGGAGCTGTGGAGCAGCTGGTAGTTCGGGCATTCAATACATTGCGATGTGCTATTTCTGGATATCGCGTCGAAACATTGTGAAATGTTATATATATATATATATATATATATGTTATATAATTGTGGTGACCGCCGATTGCAATAAGTGCATATATATTACATCGGAACATCTGTTATTCGATAATTGTCGTGGTTGATTGAAGGCGAATTAGAAATTGTAGAGAAATTTCTTATTAGAATCTGTGGATGGAACTATACTGCATTCCAGTGCTTGAAGTAATTAGGTCCATAATTTTCGCCTCAGTATCGTGGAATCCGCAACAATGTTGAAACAAATCTCCACCATGAGTAATATCTGGTAATTATTTCATCAGTAGTTGTAAAAGGGCGATTATGGTGACAGTTAGAAGATTCTGCGAATTGAAAATCTCTGATAGTTAAAGCATCGGAGCGGGTTAAGCATCGGAATCTTGTGGACTATCCAATTTTAAAGATTGCGAGTTAAATTCGGTTGAAGAGTGGAGCGTAATTGGAGTGTGATGAATGTATTGAAATCACATTGGGGTTGAGCGTGATGGATGTAATGAAATCGCATCGGGGTTATTGCTAAAACCATATAAGTGGTGGTATATTGAAAATAGCGAAAGGCGAATTGAATGAATCATCGTTTCATTCAGAACTGAGATTGTGGTATTATATATAAAATGGTTATAAAAGGGCGCAGTCCACAAATGGGAGAAAAAGCGTAATTCTGGTGATCGATTTGGTAAGTTCTAATTAGCAACAGGGGTTTTGCAATCGACTTCAGTTAATGTCAATTTGTTAAGTCAGTATATGTATCGATCCTTCAAAAAGAAAGGATTGAATCGAAAGTTCGATTCGAATCAGTGTTAGAACCTCAGCTTGATGAGTCGATTTTATTGAAGGGCGCCATTGTTTTAAGGAGAATCTCACTGAACTGGTGTGTAAAGGTGTTTGTGAAATTGCCAGGATTTGAGATTTTAAGAGCTAATTTCCAAGATGCATTTTATATGCATCAATTGAAGTGTGATTCTGGGTTTGCAGGGTTTACCATGCATCAATTTTGGTATCAGAGCTTGGCTCTGTTGAATTGAAGACTACAGCAATGTAAATCAAAGAAGCCGTGAGAGAAGAACCAGATGTGTTCTTAAAAGCAGAATAAGGAAAATCTTTAGAAGTGGCAGTGAACCTGAAGAATCCAACAAGAGATTGGACAAAGGACAATTGAAGTGTTCTCGAAAGTGAGAGTGAGAGATTGCAGAAGCCTAGAGGGAGCAAAGGTGTTGCTCAAAGAGAAGGTTCCAGATAGGGAATCATGCTTACCAAAAGACTGAGTGAGGAGAGCTTGGTGAGGTAAGATTGCAGTAAGGAGGACTTACTGTTGTAGAGGCTTTTTGCAGAGGTGTGAGGAGCTCATGGAAAGAGAGGAGCAGAAAATAACTACAGATAGTCATAGCAGAAGTTCACAAAGAAGCCACAGCAGAAGGAAAGATGCCAAGGCAAAAGGCATGAGGATGAGTCAAGAAGAGTTTGACCGAGAGAAAGCTGAGATAGATTTCCAGATTGGAATATTGATGAAGATGCTGCAGAGAAATGTTAAAGACCAGAAGAATGGTTGGACCATGAGGAAAAGAGTAAAGTGGCAAAGGCTACGAGAAAGGTTGAGAAATCGGCAAATTGAAGGTAGAGATAGTAGAAAGAATGGAGAAAGATTGAGACGGATGTGTGAGTGCTCAGGGAATCGAAGAAACTCAGAGAAGCAGAGGTAGAATTGGAATTTTCCATTTGCAGACCAGAACAGGGTGAGATGTTAGGGAAAGAGGATAATGAGAGGTCAGCTGAAGATCTCATGGACTATTGGCAGAGTCCAGAACAATTCGAAGATATGTTGACAAAGGAAGATATGTTGGCAAGGGAAGTAGACGAGATGGCAAGGGAAGTAGATGAGGCAATGAATCCCATGTAGTTTTAGTGACTTATAGTTTGTGTATGTTTGCGGGATGTACAGAGGATGATGGACGGTTGGATGAAATTTTCACAAGCAGAAATGAAGCTCTTGAGGTAAAGTATGATGGTAGATCACAGGAGAAAGCGTTGATCTATTGCAACAGAAGGAGTTCATAGATGAAATCCTGTTTGGTGTGAAACAGTCAGATGAGGTTGATATAGACCAGCAGTCTAAAGACAATTCCATAGTGGGACTACAAAAAGGTAAACCAATGAATTTGTTTAATGGAATTGATGAAAGATGCTTTCAATATGATAATGTAGAAAATAGGTCAACTCAGGAGGATTGCCAAGAAAAGAATGAAGCTGAGAATGGAAATTGTGATGAACTGCTGGAGAGATTTCACAAGGAGATAGAATTCTTGGAGAGATTACTCAAGGAACCTAAAGGAGAAACAAAGCTTACAAAACCTGATGGAGGAAAAGGTGTCGAAGACAGCATTAATAAATATGATGCTGAAATCAGAGAAATTGAGCAGCGATTATTTGAAGGTGAGATGAAGGATCAGGAGCAACAAGGGAGTTATGTCCTCAGAGACATGAAGGAGACAGAAATATTAACTCAGCAAGCTGAATATGGAAGTAACCAGAAATTTGGAAAGAATGATCAGCTACATGAGAATGAATTTGAAAGCATTAAATTGCAGAAGTATAGAAGCTGGCAGCAGAATGAAGAACCAAAAATTGGTCTGGTAGTACAAAGAAAGATAAGTGAAGACCGAAGATACAGATGGAGACTGAAGAAAAGGGTGAAGTGGAAGCTATTGCAACGGAGGTTGAATGGCAAACTGATGAACGAATTCAGGAAACTTGAACAAATTCATATTGATTTGAAGTCATCACAAGAAGGATCCGCTGAAATCCAAAAGATCTATGATGGAGGATTGGTGCTTGAAGCATCAAAAGAAAATGGAAGGTATTGTATTTTGAAAACTAAAGGTTGTTGTGTGTTTGCAGGTCACATTGACTTGAGGAAAGACAAACAGTTATTGAAGACTGTTGAAGAAATGACTACTCATAGTCATATGCAGAATAAGGAGGATGGGAAAAGAATTTTTGAATTCAAAGGATACACTGAGTCATTTAAGATCATTGATCTTGAAGAAAGCCAGAGTGAAGGAGGATTAAAGACAGATATTGCGGACAATGTAGTTAGTAAAGATGGTGCAGAACTTTTGAGAGAACTTCTAGATGAGATGGCAGATTTGTATAAGTCGAATATTTTGATGAGGAAGCCAGGTAAAGAATTTGTGTTTATTGAGTTGATTAATTTTGATGAAGATTTACATGCAGGAAAAGGGAAATGTGACGTCAATCTGAAACAAGAAGAACAGATCGGATTAATGGAAGGTATGCTGGAATTTGAAGCAAGAAATGATGAAGTCATGAATGAGAAACCAGAAGAAGAACCTGGGAAAAGGCATTTGTACATTTCAGAAATGTATATGGAAGGATATTGGTACAAAGGTTATGATGTTCTAATTCAAGGACACAATCAGTTACAAGAGAATAATATTCAGCACATAAGAAGTGAAATGGACAAAGAATTGGATGAATTGTGGAAACTCATACTACAGCATTCCAGTAAAACAAATATAGGACAAAAGAAGAAAGGAAGATTGGCTGGAAGAAATGGTACAGGTGAAAGGAATGAAAAATTGCAAATTAGAGTGAGCAAAGCAGCAGCAGATAGTGAGGCATTACAGCATAAAGGAGGGAGACTTGAAGGACAAATAACAACAGCAGTAACCAAGGATAAATTATCAAACCAAGTATGGGATCCAGGAGGACACAGAACAGAATTGCATGATCAGGAGATCATGGTTAATTTAAACTTTGGGAGTCTGATGCAGGAGCATCTAGACCTAGCCAGCAATGTGATGGAATGGTCACATGTTGTGGCAAATACAAGTTTGGAGGAAAACTTGGGTGTTAATTTTGTATTAATTTCAATTAAATGTAAGTAGTTAAGAGTGGCCTAATTCAAAACAGAAATTGGGAATAAATGGCAAGTGATCCTCCCTGAGTGGAGATCAAGCCAAGTAGTATAATTTGTTTAGATTAGGATAAGGTGTGAATTAATTTATTCCTCAAAATGTGGAGGAGATGGTTAATCTAGATATATGTAATCTCTTTTGGGAAGCGAGAGGGAAGTGTGTGTGTGCATGGTTTGGAATTAGAGTGAGATTTAGTGTGGAGCGTAAGCTCAAAAGCGATGAGTGGATTGTGATTTGTGTGTTGACAAAGATAAATTCTCTGTTAATGGAACCCGAGTCTGAGACTCTGTTTTTTTTTTGTCTATTCTTATGAATAAGATTTATATCGAGTGTTGTATGACTGGAAAAGACCGAGACTCTATCTTTTCTTATCTTATGAACAAATTGAATGTTGTATTCATACGAGTATAAGGTTGATGTGTTTGAAATTGATTGAATTGAGTTTGATCTGCGTTTTTTTATTTTGAAGAATTCTGTCTTTATTGCAATACGGCATTATCAATTTTTGTGAGTTAGGAAACGTCTTTACATAGGAAAATAGATTGAAAAGACTTTGTGGATCTTTTGTAGTGGAGGCAAATTAACATATCATTCAGTTTGAAGTACATCGGATCCCCAGAATTTATGGCATTGAAATAAAAAGGGAAGGTTTCCATATCAACCAATTTAGTAATGAACCTAACGCGAAGTCGTATATCGGGTCCGTGATTTTACAGGTGAACATGGCAATTATTCCGATTTCTGATTACTGATCGGATCGCTCTAATACTTCGGAAGACCGGTATTGAGATCGTATTGCAATCACGATTTCCAAAATCCGATTGAATCGGATCGGAGTTGGGATAGTTAAGTCAGCAATTCTGACTTTTGATTGGATCGAAACGAAGCAGCAGAGATTCGTATTGAATCAGAGTGATCGGAGCTGTGGAGCAGCTGGTAGTTCGGGCATTCAATACATTGCGACATGCTATTTCTGGATATCGCGTCGAAACATTGTGAAATGTTATATATATATATATATATATATGTTATATAATTGTGGTGACCGCCGATTGCAATAAGTGCATATATATTACATCGGAACATCTGTTATTCGATAATTGCCGTGGTTGATTGAAGGCGAATTAGAAATTGTAGAGAAATTTCTTATTGGAATCTGTGGATGGAACTATACTGCATTCTAGTGCTTGAAGTAATTGGGTCCATAATTTTCGCCTCGGTATTGTGGAATCCGCAACAATGTTGAAACAAATCTCCACCATGAGTAATATCCGGTAATTATTTCATTAGTAGTTGTAAAAGGGCGATTATGGTGACAGTTAGAAGATTCTGCGAATTGAAAATCTCTGATAGTTAAAGCATCGGAATCTTGTGGACTATCCAATTTTAAAGATTGCGAGTTAAATTCGGTTGAAGAGTGGAGCGTAATTGGAGTGTGATGAATGTATTGAAATCGCATCGGGGTTGAGCGTGATGGATGTAATGAAATCGCATCGGGGTTATTGCTAAAACCATATAAGTGGTGGTATATTGAAAATAGCGAAAGGCGAATTGAATGAATCATCGGTTCATTCAGAATTGAGATTGTGGTATTATATATAAAATGGTTATAAAAAGGCGCAGTCCACAAATGGGAGAAAAAGCGTAATTCTGGTGATCGATTTGGTAAGTTCTAATTAGCAACAGGGGTTTTGCAATCGACTTCAGTTAATGTCAATTTGTAAAGTCAGTATATGTATCGATCCTTCAAAAAGAAAGGATTGAATCGAAAGTTCGATTCGAATTAGTGTTAGAACCTCAGCTTGATGAGTCGATCTTATGGAGGGCGCCATTGTTTTAAGGAGAATCTCACTGAACTGGTGTGTAAAGTTGTTTGTGAAATTGCCAGGATTTGAGATTTTAAGAGCTAATTTCTGAGATGCATTTTATATGCATCAATTGAAGTGTGATTCTGGGTTTGCAGGGTTTGCCCTGCATCAAGCCATATTGTTCATGATATCATTCATCTACCATATTGTATGTTTAGTTACGCAATCATGCATGTTGAAGTCCAAAACTATTTTCTATCTATCTATCCATCTACTCTTAGATGATAAATTCAACCTATATTACTTTCATAAGAATTCCATACTTTTCGACTCCATTACACCCTGCCTCCATCTAGGAAAAAAAAATAATAATAAAAGAGTTTGGTTGTGAAAATCCATGAAACTGGCACAATACAAACTCGAATTCATATCGGAAAACCAACTTGTTTGGCCAATATGAATTATATATTTTGTTTTACTTTTATTTCAGTTTGATTTTGTAAAAATAATCCTCTGAGAATTCCAAGACTTGAGGACAAGTCTTAACATCAGCAAGGGAGAAGTTCGTAATAAAACTATGCAAATAGTTTGAGTAGTTGTATTGCAAAAGGAACCTCAATTACATGACAGAAGGGACCTGATATATCATTGAAAATATTATGCAGAAGGGACCTGAACAACATCAACATTCAAGGATCCTGAATCAATATCAGATGTGCAAAACATGAAAGCAAAAATAAGTCTCTACATTTCAATTTATCTTGGAAAAAATCATCATTATGATAATGAGGACATCGTCAACCATCAACCACTATTTTTACCAAAGGACATCATCAAACAATATTGACATCAAGCTATTTTACGGGAGTACAGTACAATAATTGAAAAATTCTGCTCTTAAAATCTCGATTTAAAAAAAAAAACTTTCTAGAAATTGTTAAAACTAATTTAGCTTGATATGCATACTATTACATTTATCATCCTACATCCTACATTTATTCCACCTACATTACACTCATTATCCTACCATCATAATCCTATTATATCCATTATCCTACCATATATTCCACATTAACAATTTTAATTTCATACATTCATTATATACACCCCTACATTAAAAATTTCAACTTTATCCATCCCTGCATATTTTACAAGCATTTTTTTTTAGAAATAAGGACTCAAGTTTTTCCCCTTAGAGAATTTTTTGACCTACTATGATTCTAAAATGCCTAAGGTATATGCCTAAGATTTATGCAAAGAATTAAATTGAACATGCAAAAGGAAAAGACATAAGCAAAGTGGGCATGAAGTATAATGAAGAACATGTAATATAATGAAGTGGCCATGATAAATCATACGATGTAGCAGTGACAAGTCATGCCTATACACCGTAGAGCCATGGGGAGGACGCAACCATGGTATGTACAATATGCAGGTGATTTGGCATAATGAAATGGTCAAACGAGTTCAAAATGTTGTGCAAAGCCATTGAATTGATCTGTATTGTGTTTTTTTTAATAACCGAGACATGCATAATGACTTATTTCACCATCACGACTCAAATTAAGCTCAGGAAAAGGATTTTAATGCAATGTAGAAAAATAGCACCTCGAGAAAGAAGCCAAAACTAAGAAAATGCAAAGAACAATGCTAAAAGAGAGAAGCCAAAGCTAAGGAAGAGTGGTGTAGAAATAAGTGAGGAATTTGTGGAAAAATAGGGAGGTTGAGCATCGGTTTTAACACAGATTTGAAGGCCGATTTCCCTGTGTGTCGAGTGGATTAAAATGCTTTAACAAACCCCAAGAACCACGCAGAAGAGCTAGGTAAGGATATCGATTCTCAATTCCGAATTTTTCTGATCTTTAGCAGATTTTGTGGTTAAGAAAACTCAGGATTGTGTAAGAGGTGTCACATGAAATTCTAGTTACAAACTAGGCTCCTGCCACCATTTAAATGACCTCGCCACCTGTGTAATGAGTAAATCCTCGGAGTTGAAGAGGAATGCTAATTAAAATAACATTGTTCAACCACAGGAACACGAGTTAATATCTCATAAACATCTTCAAGTCACTGCCAGATCAGGTAATAGAGCTCAAATTAGGATTTTCATTTCATGCATGGTTGTGAAATTGAAAGTAGTCCTATTTTTATACGCACAGAGAAATCTTCATACACAGTGAGCCAATTTTTTTTATTCTCATATGAAAAACGCAGTCCTATCTTTCATATGCACAGTGACAGCTTCATACACAATGAGCTGATTTTTTTTCTCATTATCAATAAAAAAATCATCAAACACATATTGAGATTTTCATATACAGTGAACAAAAATTTTCTCATATGTACAGAGAATTTTTTTAAAAGTAGAGAATCTTGTGATTTTTTTTTTTTAAATGGAGATTGAAGAATGTGGTCATGGATTGTTAAGGTGTTTTTTTACACGGTGAACAATTTTTTTTAATCAGCAGTGGACTCCTTTTTGCACTAGGTAGATTGAAGAAGTTTCTAAGGTATATGGTATTAAAAAAATATGGATCATATCTCATTAATTACAACGACAAATTATGAAATTGAGCTGTAATTTAAAAATTCCCTAAATCACGAGCTTAATTGGGAATGCGGATAAGTTAGCTTTTAAACAATTTCCTGTTTAGATAACAAATCAAACTTTCCAAGTGTGTAGTGGCACTTGGAAAGACAGAGTTGGTATTTCATCCCTAAAATCCGGAAAATTGTTAAGACAGAGTTGGTATTTCATCCCTAAAATCCGGAAAATTGTATCCGAGATTTGATTGTCAGTGAATTGATCTTTAAATCTCTGATTTGAATGTATCAATAGTATCAGCTATATCAAAATATTGTACAGTTAAAAGAATAATGGATATTGAGCTAACTGGCGGTGGGAGGTAAGCATTCTGACATAGTTTCAAAAATTTGAAAATTTTAAGAAGCCACTATTTTTTGTTGTTTTTTGTGAGCAAACGAAAATGAAATTTGAAAAATAAAAACATGGGTTTTCTTCAAAATGAGCCAAATTAGACTCAATTTGGAAAATTTTCTCAAATTCATTTCTATTTGGGATATTTTCCTGGTTCTTTCAACCCTTATTTTGAAGATTGAGTGGAGTGTTTTGAGTTTAGTTAGGAATCAAGGTCAGAGATTTGTTTAAATTGGATGTCATTGAAAACTCCAAGTCCAAGTTACAGTTACATGGTTTGAAAATCCAAAGACTCCAATTATCTAATTGACAACGTAAGCCCTAGTCTGTTGGTGGCAGCATAGGTTCAAGATCAAATTTCCAAGTGTAAGATTGGCATTAAAAACTTCAAGTTCAAGACCCCAGTTTCATTCTTATTTACACAAAATGCCAAAACAGTGCTCGTACACGATGGTGTTAAGTGGTGTTGGTGAGTGCACAACAGTCCAAAAATTATGAATGGAATTTTTGAAAATAGAGTTTCCAGAGAAAAGAGAGGTTCCAGAAGACTATAAATTTGCTTATATATCTCCCATAAATCAATTTTTGAAATAATTACAACAAATATATTGCTTCTTGTTCCCAAAAATCCATTTTTGAAGGCATTATAACACATAAATTGTCTCATGAATATTCAACAGTGAAATTTTCTTTGCATTTCAGCCCAGGAATTTGACATCACAAGTTCAGAAATTTCTCTTTATTCTTAGTGACCAAGAATTCACATATTAGTCAAAAATTTGGTATTTTAATTCAAAAATTTCTCCTCATCTTAGTGGGTATTCACTACAGAAGATTGATTTCAAGAAAAAAAAGGGGCATCTCATCAGGAAGCTTCAACATCAAGAGCTAGAGTCATAGGTACATCAACGGGGCAGTCATCATACAAAAGTAGAAGGTCAAGGAGATAGAGGCAAGCACGAGGACATGCTTGAGAGTAAGCAAGGGGGAGATGTTGGCCCTCATATTTTTATCAATTTTTTCTTATTAAAATCCACCTAATTTCCATCATTTTCCAGTTTATACCATCCACATATGATCTATTTTGTCCTTATTATGCATATTCATTCAAATAAATTATGTTTTTCAATTTTTAGAATTTTTTGTAAAAATTGGGTTTTAAGTGCATTTTTGGACAGGACTAAAAATTCTTGTAATGGTTTCATTGATGTCATACTTGCAGGACACCTGGGCATGAGCTAAGAAAATTTCTAGAAATCTTGGGAACTAAGAATGGATTTGAACCTATTGGTTCGGTCAAACTGAGCTAAAACATGTCCGGTCAAAGATGGTCGAACATGACCTGTTATTTTGGAAATCCCTAGGAAATAGGCCAAATTTAGCATTTTATGGGATTTTGCAGATTTTGAGCGATTGGATGGATGAGATCAACCAGAATAGATGGGATAAGGATAGACATGGATGTTAGAGACATTTTATTCAAGTTTGTTTCATATTTTTCCATTTAAGCCAAGAACATTGAAGGCATGAATCTGTAGAATTTGTATGATTTCACTTTGATATTTATGAACTTTGTGAGTTAATTGAAGAAACCAATTCTATCTTCCTTCTTCCATTCCATGTGGTGAATGATTGATTGAGTTCTAGTAGCTGAGAAGTACTTTCAGTGTGTGAGGCAAGGGTGGAGGGCCCCCACACCGAGCTAAGTGCACTTTCTGGTTAATTTAGTTGAAATTTCATAAACTAGTTTTTCTTCATGTTTAAATCAATTAATTAGAAGTATGATGATATATTATGTTTGCTGATGAATCTTAATCTAAATTCTAATCTGCATATGAAGGGTCAAACCAGTGCTTAAGTTAAACTCTCCTTCTATCTGATCAGAGAATATAAACTAGAGTTCATATTCCTTGCTTTTGTTTAAAGTGATTTTCTGAATTTCGAGTTTTCATACAATGGAATTAATGATGAATGAATTTATAAGGAAGGAAAACAATGACCTCCTTAGTTAGGAGCCTCTTCTATTATTCTTTTATGCATCTTAAGCTATTGTTCATTAGTGATTTTTTATTTCTGTTCATGAAGTAGTATTGTAGAGAAGGTCAACCTGGTTCTCCTAAGTTAGGAGATTCTTCTTCTGCTTATTACATATTAAATTAGAAATTATTTAGTTAAGTTTTATATTTGCAATATGCATTTTCTTCAGATTCAATAATTCATCTTCTAAAATTGACTGTAGTTGAAATCCATATATTTTGGACATGCTTCCAAGTTTTACAAACCCGGATTGATAATTAAATACTTGTGTTAGTTTACCCAGTGAATTGACCCAACAAGGAGTTCGTGATTACATCCCTTCTAGGACTACCAACATCATGGAGTGAATTTGCATCATGAATCAATAGTTGGAAGGTTACTCCAACATTCGAACAATTATGGAACACATGTAGTCAAGAAGAAGCAGAAATATCATTAGTAAGCACAAGGAAATTGAAGAGGAGAAAATCTCAAATGCCTATTCCACTCATTACAAGAATAAAGGAACCTTCAAGAAGTTCAAAGAGTCAAGGAAGAAAATATACCTATCCAAGATTGAGTGTTACAATTGTCACAAAATGGGTCATTATAGAAACAATTGTCTCGAGAATCCAAGGAATAAAAGAAGAGATAGGGATCAAGCAAATATTGCCGATGAAGAATCACCCAAGAAGAACAAGACTTAAGAATCATAAATAAATTATTTACACTACTAAGTCCTCTCTCTCTTATCTCTCTTAGTCATCTTTTATAAGTTTTTAATTGCCTTCATTTATGTTTTTATTTTTAGTACTTATTGGTCTAACATGATTTGGTAGAACATTTTTGAATTATTCTTGATGAAGTTATAGGTGTCCCTCAAGATTGGATTAAGAGTGAGCCCTCACCATTTTACCAAATATAAGTATATTACTCCTTGTATTATATTTTTATGTTTGGTTTTCTCTATTATCAAGATGTGTTGTATTATATGCTAATAACTTACCTTTTTATTTTCCTTGTTTATGAAAGCTTGTTGAATGATCAAGGGTTATGGAGGAGACCTCACAAGACAAAGCATGATAGAAGTTCTGTTGTAGAGGAAGCTCTTCAAGATTTGATGTCGTACAAGGTTTGATAAAGAAACAACTGAAAGGTATGTCTTAGACCATAAACTTTTTTTCTCTTCATAATAAAGGTACATTCGTTTCTTTTAATAATCTACTTCACATTACTAACATCGTTATGTCTAGGAATTTTGAATAAAAAAGATTCTTGTTAAGGTGATTAATTATTAGATTAAGTCTACCCTTATTAAATCATCATTGTGGAACCCTAAAAGGTTCAATTTAAAACCCTAACCTAAGGTTATATTGAGTATGAAACCCTAGTCTACTTAGGGCTATTGATGAAATCTAGAAAATATTATTCTGTTGATGTTTAGGGTTTTGATACTATTATAGAAACCCTAATTCCTTAGGGTTTGTTGCATATTGAAATCCTATAGCTTTAGGGTTTTGGTAAATAATGTTTTATGATCAATACCCTTATAATATCTATAACAAGTTCCTAGGAATGCAACCTTAGGTGTATATATGTTTGTCTGATCGAAACCATAGCCTAATCAAAATTGTTGTATGTTAAACTTTAATGTATTGATATTTGTGTGTTGGATTTACCTAATAGATGTGATATGCTTGTGTATTATTATGACATCTTATATATGTATATATGGTAACCTAATTGTTGATGTTAGGGTTTGTAACAAATTCCTAGTAGAAATTTGATATTCTAGGATATGGTGATATCGTTTACAATGTAATGATAAAATATAGGGTAGAAGTTGGTAATATTGTTGAAACCTTAGATTGTGCTAGGATTGGTTTTGATTGTTGATATATAAGGATCAATGTCTCAAATATGGATTCTAGGGTTTGAAATACATCATACTAGAGTCTATCATATCTCTGCAAGTAATATTGAGTGCCTAGATAGAATGAGATTGATATCCTAATTAAGTTACTTTAAGTTTTAAGGATGTGATCTAGGGTTTATAACAAAACCCTAGCAATAAGTTGAAGTATAGAAGTATGTGTCTCTTGTTTATTATGAACCTAACTAAGTTTAGGAAATGCTTTCATTATTGTATGATTCTGATATAGTTAACTTCATATGTATTTGGTTGTAATTGCTATTAAAGTGTTTCACGTACAAAATATTTAAGATACTGAAGATCTTTGTATAAGCATGATGAAAAAAGCTATAAGATCAAGATGATTTTTATAAGAAGGAATGAAGCCATGAAAGACTCTCCAATGTTATAGAAATTATTTGATCTCCCTAAGTTAAGAGGGAGCCTGGATAGACGAGAGGATATATCTCCTGAGTTGAGAGGGAAGGCATATCATGATAGTCATGACAAACACCCTAAAGTAGAAATCGGAGAATGAATGCACTACAAAGTATTGAGGATATCTTGGTGTTGTTGATCAGGTGCTTAGTGTTAAGATAATAAATGGAAGTGTTTAAAATCGATTGAAACCTGAACGACAACGAAGAACTCATCACCAGGAATCTGGCGCAATTCATTTCATTGAAAACCAACTCCGTATGAGGAAGATAGAGCTCGCTGTTCGTTTTCCTAAACAACTAAAAAAATTTCAGAAATGATAGAATGGTGACATCATAGCCTAGTAAGCAAAAAAGAATATTCTGGGAATATTCCTTCATTTCGCCCAATGACACTATGCCAATTGTTAATTCATGGATGGTTTCTAAGTGGGTGATTTGTCATGTTTTAATTGGATTTTGAAATAACCAATGGGAAGAGGACACATGGCTAGCCCGGAGGCTACCACATGCTCCTCCCAAAGGCTGAATTATTAACTACGGTCAGATTCCGAATTATCAAAATATTTCAAAGGTCGATATATATATATATATATATATATATATATATCTATACTATTTGGTGCAAAATTATTGTCACAGGAGGAAGGGCGGAGGTCAGGGTCGACCCCACGACCTCCTCCGCACCAACACAAACCCATACCACTACGTCCATGCACAAGTCCTTACTATATAATGTTGTTGGATTATATTTGAATACATATGGTTTGATCTTTGGGTGGAGGAGGGGGCCAACCCCCTCATAAAAAGACCACAGTGCTACGGCCAAGAGTGAAGGGATATTTTTAAATGCACGGGGTTAACCGTAATACAGGTTTATTTAACCCATAATCTTTTTTAACAAGCGCTAATACTATGGTTAATCCAAATTATGTTAAACCATGCGTTTAGCACTAATATTCAAGTTAAACCGCACTTAACATTTAATTAACCTGAGTTTAATTCGGCGGAGAAGATGGCGAAGTCCGCCAAATTCGGCGCTGCCTCCAAAATTAGTGGCCCTAACTGGGGTTTTCTCCAGATTTGGTGGGATTTCCTAGGCCAAAACTGAATGGGCCATAACTTTTGCAAAATGTGACCAAATTGGGCTCAAGAAGAGTCTATCCAGGATGATTTGGACATTCTGAACACATTGAAGCATGTTTCAGGAGCAGTAGAGGATTTTAAACATCAAATTTTTCCATTTTGAGCTAATACAAAGGCCCAGGCCATGGAAGCTGGACCAAGGAGATGTAGCCCAAGAGAGGTGAACTCCTTCATCAAAAAATTGTGTTAATGGATCATTTTGATGGTTTGTTGTACATTTTATTGTTGTTATTTAACATTATTTTTTAATGTTATTGTGCTCATTAATTTAACATAAAAACTCAATACATTTACGTGTTTAACACTCACAAACACCTCAAGGAACCTATACACATGGAGCAAAAGATCAACAATTTGTTCATAATTATGAAGATGAAATTAGCATAGCAAAACTAATATTCAGATTTAGATCAAGGTGGTCTTAGAGCCCAAGTTTGAAATATTATTTGCTTAATTTTTGTGCAAATAGGGTTTTAATGGTTGCAAATTTGTGATGCTTACAAGGTTAAAGTTGTAGAGAGGAGAAGGGAAACTATTGGTTGCTAGTATAGAGGTTAGGATCAGAAGAGGGAGAGCCACAAGGCCACCATCTCCACCAAAATTTTCACTCGCAACTGCACTTGAAGCACCTCAAGTTTTATCTCTAGCTAAGATTGAAGAGGTACAAATCGCACTAGAAGCTGAGCTTGAATCCATAGCCACCATGTCAGGTTTTGGAGAGACTGAAGGTATTTTACAAGAGGAAGCATACAATAAGGATTTTTATGAACTAACTAAAATGGTTGGGATCCTCGTTGAAGAGAGGAGTACCCAGATGGTTGAAGGGAATTCTAAGTCTCCACATAGAGAGGGAACCTCAGAAGAAAAAAAAGGATGAAGAGAAGGATTCAAAGGGAAGTAGAGGAAAGCCTCCTCCATATTCACTATATTCATCATCATCATCATCTTCCACTTCCACATCCAAAACCACCCATACTCACTCAAAAACCACAAAAGGAAAAACTCCCTTACTCAAACTTGATGTCAAATTTGAGCTTCTAATGTATAATGGCAAGGAAAATCCAGAGAAGCTGGACAATTGGATTCATCAATTGGAAGTTTATTTCAGAATTCAGAACCTTCAAGAAGATGAAATAAAGATTCAATTGGCTTCCTTGAGGATGGAGGGATCAACACTTGTATGGTGGGAAGCAAGGAATCAAGAAGAGATTAAAAACCACGGCAAGATCTCAATGTCTTGGTCAAATTTTTTTTCTGCCATTAAAATAAAATTCTATCCTTTAGCTTACATGAAAAAAGGCATTATGGACTAGAATAATTTTAGACAATTCAAAGGGTAAAATGTGCAATATTATACTCATGAATTTAGGAGAAGAGCTCTTATTTTGGGTATTAATTTGTATTCTCAAGAAACTTTGGTAAAGTATATTTGGGGTTTGCACAATTACCTTAGGCACACTATTCTCATGTTCAATCCCACAAACTTAGATGAGGTTTGCATTCAAGCCACACATTTAGAAGCAAGATGAAAACAGAGTGTAGATGAGAAAACTGATAGTTTCCTCAAGTATGAGGGTAAAGGAAAGGGAAATTTTAATGGAAGAGGAAAGATAAATAGCTCTATCAAAAATAGAAAGAGAAACTCACATGTAAACATTGTTCAAAGAATGGCCATGATGAAGACCATTGTTGACAACTTCATCCAGAGTTGAAGCCAAACAAACTGAAAGCGAAAGAGAAGGGAGAAACTATTGCAATCATTGAACATGAATTAGTTTCAAATTCATGAGATTAAACAAAGATTACAACAATGGGTTTGAAAGGTAAGAACATAACAAGCACTAGTTTTTCAAGTTGTTCCAATGTAACAAATTGATTTCATTGAAGTTTCTTATGCTTGTAATGAGATGTTTTAGGACTCTAATAGGTTGCCTTTGAAAGCAGGTTAACAAGATGTGAAAGATTTGTAGTAGTCAACATCAGTGTTGAGCAGTGTTGCAAGAGAGAGAAAAAGTCAAAGAGAAAGCGCCAAAGAAATTTAATAAAGAAGGCATAGGTTCCACAAGTGCTTGTTTTTGTTTTCTAAAAGGTATATGGCAATGATGAAAACACTTGGTCAAGATCAGCTAAGAATAGGCATGAAAACAATGTTCGAGGTGAGACAATTTTCAAGTTTCTTTTGATTGACGACCGAGGTGAGAACAAGTTTGTTTCTACAAGGACAACTTGCTGCTTTGCAAATTCATGGAAATTGCAGCATGGCAGTGCCTATAACAGCAAGAGAGGGTTTCAAGAGTCAAGGAAAAAGCTTAGTTTTTTGTGAAAACCTCAATTTGATGAAAATGGGAAAATTTCAGTGGATTGAGAGTGAAGGGTGGGGAAAGTGTACCCTCCTCATCAACATGTTCAGTAATCAAAGAGATTTTGGGGTCCAAAAGGCTTCTAGTGGGGAGGAATGATGAGGTGCTCAGTGTTAAGATGAAAAGTGGAAGTGTTCAAAATCGATTGGAACCTGAACGAAAATGAAGATCTCATCGCCAGGAATCCGTTGCAATTTGTTTCATTGAAAACCGACTCCGTATGAGGAAGATAGATCCTATTGTTCATTTTTCGAAACAACTAAAAAATGGTGACATGGCAGCCTAGTCAGCAAAAAGGAATATTCTGGGAACATTCCTTCATTTCACCCATTGAATATATGCCAAGTGTTAATTCATGGATGGTTTCTAAGTGGTTGATATGTCACGTTTTAATTGGATTTGGAAAGAACCAATGGGAAGAGAACACATGGCTAGCCCGAAGGTTGCCACGTGCCCCTCCCAAACGTTGAATTATTTATGGTAAAATTCTGAATTATCAAACTATTTCAACGGTCGGTATATATATATTATTTGGTGCAAAATTATTATCAAAGGTGGAAGGGCAGAGGTTGGGGTCGACCCCACGACCTCCCCTGCACCAACACAAAGCCATAACACTACGTCCGTGCACAAGTCCTTACTATATAATGTTGTTGGATTATATTTGAATACATATGGTCTGGCCATTGGGTGGAGGAGGGGGCCAGCCCCCTTACAAAAATACCACAGTGCTACGACTAGGAGCAGAGCACTATTGTTAAATGTGCGGGGCTAATCGTAATACATGTTTATTTAATGCATAATATTTGTTAACAAGCGATAATCCTATGGTTAATCCAAATTATGGTAAACCGCATGTTTAACACTAATATCCATGTTAAACTGCACTTAAAATTTAATTAACCTGAGTTTAATTCGAGGGAGAAGATGGAAGATTCCGCCAAATTCAGCGCTGCCTCCAAAATTAGCATCCCTAACTGGTGTTTTCTCTAGATTTGGTGGGGTTTCCTAGGCCAAAACTGAATGAGACATACCTTTTGCAAAATTCGACCGAATTGGGCTCAAGAAGAGTCTATCCTAGATATTTTGGACATTCTAAACACATTGGAGCAGGCTTCAGGAGAAGTAGAGGATTGTAAACAACACTTGTTCCCATTTCAAGCTAATAAAGAGGCCCAAGCCATGGAAGTTGGAGCAAGGAAATGTAGCCCAGGAGGGGTGAACTCCTTCATCAAAAAACTATTGGAAATGTTGTCATTGATGGCAAAGGAGTTGGCAAAGAAAAAGCATCTAAAACAGTAAACTATGAAAAGATAAAATCAAGGTAGCAGCAGATGAAGAGTGCATAATTGAAGCAGAATTGTCCAGAGACAGAGTAGGAGAAAAATGCCATCGAATAGAAAAGAATAAGTGAATGTTCTAGTAAATGGTAATTCATGTGTGAAATTATGTATGCATCCTGATGGAATCCGTGATAAGTAAGAAACCCTGTGAGGGGATTAATGGTGCTCTGTATGTTGTTAGAGGAACCGATGTTAATATGGTCGACAGTGTATCCAAACTGGTAGATAGCGGAGTTATATATTCATTGAATATATGATATGAACAAAGATATGGCTTTAAGCTCCTCATGGAAGGGTCTATGCTATTAGTAAGGAGCTGACTAGCTTTCATGGAGAAAGGAACGAGGAGCGAGGGAAAATCAGTTATAACGCGGAAGGAATAAAACAGAGTATTTGGCATTGAACTCTCTGGAATCATGAACAGAACCTAGAAGGAAAGAGGTGGAGCATAACAAAAGGAAGCACGACGGAACCCTGCGTGGAAGATCGGAACCGTGACCAAGTGAAAAGTGAAGGCGGTTCCGGGTTTCATCGCACCACCTTTTGGTGATAAGCGGTATCTCCTGGTAGGGGAGCGATTCCATAGGGTATGCGACACATGGCGAGGTGGACCCATGGAAAACCGCTTGTCACTGCACGCCATCGCGCGTTATTAATCGACCCAGGATGCCCAATGAAATTGATGTGCGTCGTCGATCTGGAGGGGAGCCATCGAACGGTGGCCGTATGAGGAAGGTGCGTGATGGATAAACACAGTTTGCGGGGGGACATGTCAAAGTCTACCGCCGTACTCCAAGTTCCCCCATAGTTGACATGTTTGACCGCGGGACAAACACCGATCAACGATGCAGATTCATTGCGAGGGGGGGGCATGCCAACGTTTGCCACCGTACTCTAGGAGCCCCCGCAATGACGTCATATGGCACGGAATTTTATTGATCTATTGATTATTTATGTGGGGCCCGGAGTTAAATTTTTTTTATTAACCTTGATTATAATTTTATATGGCGGAGTTAAAAATTACCTTTGGGTCGTTTAGTATGGTGAAAATATGCATTGGTGTATATGGAAGAACAAAGGTTGGGGTTCCAATTTGGATTGGCTCGACTTTTAATACATAGGTTGTTATTAAGAGAGCATTTGGATTAATATCTCAATCTCAGATTGAGATATTAAAAAGCCTTAGATTATTTATCTATTTGCCAGACTGAGAAAATAGAACAATGAGAAGTTATTTGGGGCTTGGATAAACCCCGCTGGTTTATTTATTCATCTATTTATTTATTTGTTTGACCTCATCCAAGAATACCATCAGCTGTGAGTGGTTTTTGACTCATGGTATTAATAAAGGAAAAACTATATAAGGAGGAGAGAATTATAATACAAGTGTGGCAGATAGAAGGGTGGTTAATAAATAAATCTCTTTAAGAGATATCTGCATATATGATGCACCTATGGATATGATCTAGTAATGATGAATCTCTATGATGATGAAGACCTGACGGAAGTCTGGTGAAGAAATTGAAGAAATCTGGTGGGTCTGAGGGTTGAAGCCTTCTGTAAGAAAATGGATGTTTCCTGCCAGTAGAAGCTAGTGTTAAAATCAGGGGGTTGGAGCTCCCTTCCAGTAGTGGCTGGAGAACGAGAGAGGGTAGTAGCCTTCTGCAGGTGGGTGCCTATGTGCTGGTATGAGTCTGCACCAGTACAAAATTGTAAGAAGTTTTCTTTACAATAAATATTGAAGACAGAGACGATAGCAGCGGTGGTTTTCTCCTGAATTGGGTTTCCACCTTAAATACTGGTGTTCATGTGTGTTGCTTATGTGTGTTGGTTTATTATGTTATTATTGCACATGCTTTCTGCTTACTAAACATCTAATGAATGAATGATGTAATGATCTAAGTAAAGAATTAAACGTATAATAAGATCTCTAGACATATGCAAGTTTTCTTAAGGATATCCACATTTATATGCAAGTTGGGTTCAATAAAGTAACATATGGGTTTAGGAGAAACAACAAGTGAAAAGTTTTCAGTCAGCTCTAAATACTGATTCACCCCCCCCTCTCAGTATTTTTCCCAACAAAAACTGTGTTAATGGATCATTTTGATGGTTTGTTGTACATTTTATTTATGTTGTTCAACATTATGTTTTAATGTTATTATGCTCATGAATTTAACATAAAAACTCAATACATTTACCTGTTTAACACTCACAAACACCTCAAGAAACCTATGCACATGAAGCAAAATATCAGTAATTTGTTTATACTTCTGAATATGAAATTAACACAAAAAATTAACATTTAGATTCAGTTCAGTTGTTGAAGAAATTAAAAGCTTCTGAATAGTTTCATATGAATAACTTGATATAAATGGAATCACGATGATTGAAGACCCCGAAGGTTTGTGTTTACTTATATGTAATTGAAATTTTATTACTGATTGGGGTTGTGTTTGTACAGGTAAATATCTCTTAAAAATGTTGAATTTTTGGAAGCATGTTTGGACTAGTAATTTAGTCTACAAGCATGCATGATTTATTTGATTTTACCGATCTAATCATTCAAGAGAGATTTGATGTTACATATTTAAATAATAGGGAGTGTTGAGGCATCATGTGTGATACAAAATGCATGGGAGGAAATTTGGCTGACCTGTGTGTTAATGTATAGATCCCTAAGTAGAGAGGGTGTCATTAGTCCTAGAGCTATAAACTTGGATATGCACCTAGATCCTTGGGTTGATGATTAGCAAGTAAGCTAGATGGTACCTAGACTAGATGAAAGCTTTAGTCCATATTAGTCCCACCTAGATAGATTACCCTCGTCAGAAATATAGTCTGTGGCACTGAGTGTGCCAAAAATATTCGTAGTTTATTTTGAGATCTTCCATATACCTCTATAGATATAGGTAATTATGAATACCTCCCTAGTTAAGAGGGATTGTAGAAGAATGTAACTAGGTCATGTCTTCATAATTGTATTTGAGCCATAATGAAATATATTTATGAAAAGAAAGAAAAATAAATTTATTATTAAATAAAATGACTTATTAAAGCATGGGTTTCATGCTTGGGTCAATTGATTTTAGTTCAAGGTCTCCATTGAAGACCTCCAGAGTTTATTCCAAGTGTCCTTGTCAATGTCATATTGTAAAGAACCCTTCTTGGGAATTATTTGTTAAGAAATAAAATTATTTTAATGCAAATTAGGTCAATTATGCCTCCTCCACCTAGTCAACCTCAAATAAGATCAATTCGGCCTCAAACATGGTAATTCAACCTCACAAGAATCCTATATATTAGATCAAATTGAGCTCATTTGTCACACACTCTCATCAAGTTTGATTTGTATTAAATTGCAGTATATGGTTGCAGTAAATTTTTCAAATTCCAAGGAATAAGAAGGCAAGGGCTAGCGATGGAGAAGAAGGTCATTATATTGCTAGGGAATTCGATTCCTCTCTCTATTATCTCACATGTGTGAAGTGGTGGAGTTTTGATTGAAGGTGTTGGCCGGATAAATCAATCTTGCAGACAAGATCGATCTCCCTAGTATCAGAAGATAGTCTAGCAACAAACAGACAATTAAATCTATCTTTCTCTAGATATATCAAGATTTATAAGTAAATTCTATAAAGGTTTTACGATCCTACCTTGATCCAATGCTTGTTCGTAGTAGTCGTCCTTCAGTTGCCCGAAAGAGTTATCTTCGAAGATCTGCAATCACCAACAAACAAACATCAAATAGCACCTACATAGCATATATTCATAAATCATATCTATTATGGTGATCAAGGAATCCATAAAATAAACAATCAGTTGACAGCTTATTGAGAAAAACAAACTTATTTGTATTAACTTTGAAATAGTAGAAGAACCTTACAACCATTTCAGCCTTGATGTTGAACAGGTCTTCCTGGGGTCTGAAGCAGGAATTTCCTTTACTCTGACAAGCCTTGCACTCTTCCAACCGAGATACATACAGGTATGTAATCTTTCCTCATAAAATCTCGGCTAAATGAGTCTAAGTTCCAACAGCACTTTACCTCAAATAATACTAAAGCTTGAACTCCCTTTGAGGCTGCCCAATGCCTCTTTTTATAGTGCAAAAGAGGAGGTTTCAATTCCACCTATGAAGGGATAGAATCCTCCTTTAAAGGGATAAGCTCCTCACATCAAGGGGTTAGCTCCTTAAGGCATGGGAAACATGAACCTGAAAAGAGCGGTCTTACCACCACAAGATTTCTTCCAGAAGCTTCTAGAAATGACTGAAAGTGAGATTTTTGAGTTTACTTGCACTTTTTTAATATTTTACAGGGGTCTGCACCCTTAACACAAAGAAATTGTGATCAGGTACGCAGGAGACATGACCATTAGGTGCGGGACCGTAGGTAAGACAAAGAGAAAGTGCGATACCAGAGTTTTAGAGACTTTTGAGAGCTTTTCTCTTATTTTTAAGGCTTGACATGAGGAACTGATGTTTTAGACTTGCAAAGGAGGAAAGTATGAGTGATAATGAGCTCATACAGACAATGAAATTTCAAGGTGACAATTTTCAGTGCAACAGAAGGCCAAAATTTTGCAGTTGCTGGGAAGACCAAAATTCTTGAGTAGCTAAGAAGAAAATTCTGATGTTGGATCAAAGTTTTTAATTGTAACTGCACCTTGAAGGGTTGACATTTACAAGGAGAAAGGGATGACTTGGTGGTGGAGGAAGGTCTGTTGTTCTAGGGTCTTGGTTGTCTCACTGTCATATGAATCTACTGAAGGAAGAGTTTTTGACTAGGTTTTTCCCTATACAAAGGTTTTTCCTTGGTCGTCTACCTACATCTGGTGTCCCTGATCTTCATGTTTTTTTTTTTTTTATAATTGCAAGTTAATGGAACAAAGATAAAAGGAAAACATAAGAAGTTAATAAGAACATAATAATATCACAAGTAATTATCAACATAAGAAAATATTTATGCCTTTTTTATTTTCCAACAAAATCTCTTATTTTCAAAATCTATATCTTACCACATTTATAATACTCAGTTGATATAGAATTTATAAAACTTTGTCATTTAGGAAAAAAAACACAAAAAAACACATATCATATTTAAACATGAAAGATGTGACTTCCAAAAAGCTAATTCATAGGTATCCTTAAAAGTGATGTTGTGGAAGATATAAATTGGAAGGCAATGGAAAATAAACTTAAACATGACAAGGTTATACTCACAAAAAATCCAACTATGCAGTGCATAACATGCATGGCCCTGAGTTTCAGCCCTAGACATTTTTAACAAAAAAAATTCTCAGACTTTAACTATTCTTGGCTAGGTAATCCCACTTGCCCCAAACTCCAGCTAAAAATGCATTGAACAAGAATGAAAGTAAGAACACCAAAATTCCATTTTCAGCCTACTTATGAGCACGAGATGCAGGTTTTTCATTTTAGATAGTTTTAGTCATAATTGTGCTAGAATCATATTCTGACTAACGCTCACCAAGTAGGTAACTTCCTGCGGCCCATTTCACCCAAACCAAGACTTGTAGAGAACTGTATATCCATCTATCGAAATTTTTATTCCCCAAAATCTTGAACTTTTATTCCCCAAATTATTGTTATTGTGATGCATGATGCAATGGATACAATATCCAACACTACCACTGCACATACAATAATAAAATAACTAGGAACTGACTCTCTTATATTCAAATGATATCTAGGAATTGGATTTTTTCTAATAAAAGGATATAGTATATGAAATCCCCCCAAATAAAAACGGAGATATTCCATGCCAAAACAAGTAACAATTCCCGCCATTACAATAGCTACTCTAGTTTTAGAGAGTCGAATGAAGTGAGTATAATGCCAGGTGACAACTACACCTCCTTCAATTGAAAGAGAAGATCCCAGCCAAAAGAGAAATTCAAGTTCACGCAGGCGCCTATAATAGATAAGGTTCTAGGACTAAGGAAATTAATTATGAAGGTTAGCACGATGCAAACATTCATTACTCCTTTGTTGGCATTACGAACTTGTGACAACTTCACTCAAGCATTGGTTACAAATGCATTAAGTGCGGGCCCATTTCCTCTACTATCAACAAGGTTATCCCGTATTTCCCTTCTTTCTAGTAGTGAAGTATAAAAACCATACGTTCTGAACCATCCAGGCATTGCCATGTTTTAGAACATTTCTATTACCCTTGTCACTATTAAAGAATCATCGCTATATGTGACCTCGACTCCTTTGGCTTCCATGATTTCAAAAGACATGTAGTTTTCCTGGGCACCCAAAGCCATGTAATTTTCCATGGCATCAAAAGCCATGAATCTCACTCCTCTGCCTTCCTTGTATTTATACCTCAAAGATATCATCATCAGGTCTGTCCACTCATCGTCTTCTGCTAGACATAGTGGAATGTAGATGCAAGTTCCTTCTTCTTGGACAAGCTTTCGATAAAAATAATCAAGAGTTTCAAGAATTTAAAACATGTCCAACTCTTGTTCTATCATTGGCTTCCTTTTCTCCTCTATCAATCTCTCCCCTTCAAATTCATCAATTTTTGTTTCATCCTATATCAATCTCACCCCTTCAGATTCATCAATTTCCTTTTCATCATTTATGTGCCTTTCCCCTTCAGATTGATCAAGTTTCACATTCAAAATGCCCTGGTCGCACCCATGGCAGGTATTTTTCAGACAGTCCCCAGATACCAGTAGGCACAGGGTATCAATTAGTCTCTTCATCATTCTAGGAATCTGACACGCAAGCAGGATAGTTGCATTTTATACATTGCAACAAATCATAAAGGTAAGCATTCCAGAAGGATGGACTCTACATTATGGGAAATGGAGATATATCTCATAAATTGTGTGATGGAAGAATTGGGCAAGTGAAATGGCAAAAATACAACAAAATCATGCTTATATTTATTATGTTAGAAGATGTCAACTATTTCCTTATATTTTTGGGATAATAGCTAAGGTTGGTTCCTTTGGTTTGGTTTGGTTTTCCTAATCTAACTTTTTGGAAAAAGCATATAAAATGAACTTTTTTGTTTTATGTAAAAATTTTCTTATGTAACTGATTTAAAATCTCTGGATGGATATAGAAAAAATCTGAGAGGTTGCTATTTATCATGTAAGCCTATAGAGGCAATACTAAAACATAAAATAAATGGAGAGTGGGTTGAATGGTCAGATAATGAATGCTTGTGAGTTGGATGTTATAAATATCCCTTGAATAATAAGAATACCGATTATCATTTCACCATGGACGTTTCCCTCACAAGGAGGGTTTTACCACGTAAAAAACTGTGTCAATTTCTGTGTTTGATTATTCTGCCATCTTTTTTATTTTCCATTGTTTTTTTCAATTAAAATTTATTTTCAGGTTATGATTTCGATGTTTAACTCAACAAGCAGTATCAAATATTTCGAGAAAATTTTGTGTTAATGGGAAAGATGCATAGTGCAAAGTTTGAAATCGAAAAGTTCAATGGAAGTAATAGCTTTGAGCTATGGAAGGTTAAGGTGTGGGATATGCTCGTGCAACAAGGAGTGGCATAGGTACTGTTGGATAGGGAAAAGAAACACATGGACATGGATGATGATGACTGGGAGGACATGGATGTAAGATCTCTAAGTGCTATTCATTTGAACTTCACAGATGATGATGATTTGCTCAACATCATTGGAAAGAAAAAAATTGCAGGCTTATGGACCGAGTGATAAATCATTTATATGACGAATTCCTTGACCAACATAATCTACTTGAAGCGGAAATTATACATTTTGTGGATGAAGGAAGGTACAAATATCTCTTTTCATTTGAATTCTTTCAATATTCTTTTATGTCAGTTGTCTATTATAGATGTAAATCTCTAAGGGGAAGACAAAGAAATTACACTATTTTGTTCTCTTCTTGAGTCTTGGGATCATTTTGTAACCTCTATCAATTCTCGTTCTACTAATACCATTTATTTTGATGCTATTGTGGGAGATTTTTTGTCTGAGGAAAATTGACAGAAATTTAGCCTTGAAACCTCAATATCAAAAGCAATGGTGGCTAGAGGTCGATAAAAAGAAAAAGACCAAAATTCTAGAGACGCATCAAGATTGAAGTCAGGAGGAAATAAGAGTAATTTAAAGTGTTGGTACTGTAATAAATCAGGGCATCTTAAGAAGGATTGCTTGAAAAGAAAAGGACAAGTTGCTAAAAAGGACTCTACAAAGGAAGCTAATTCAACTGAAACTAGGTCAGGTATTTTTGATGAGGTATTGTCCACTTCTACTATTTCTCACCATAATCATAGTTGGTTGCTAGATTTAGGCGATTCCAATCATACGTTGTTGAATTTTGAAACAAGAAACAATGAAATTGGCATCTAGAAACAACATGACATCACCTACACTAGTGTGGGACCACAAGTCGTGTGATTATGGGTCCTAGTGATACATTAGTGTGAAATTCAATTTATTTAATAAATTTGATGTGTCAAATTTAATTATCCCTTAATTAAATTGAAAATAAAATGTAATCTTATCTCATAATCACTTGTAATAGTTAAATGAGTGTGATAAACTCAATTAGTTCATGAATTTCGAGTTGAGGGTAGTTGGTAAAGCATGTCAAGTGATTCTATGTGTTTTAGAGTTCAAGTTGCAGTTAAGTATATGATTTTAATGCATGAATAAACATTTAACTCATTTAGGTGAGTTAAAGTCAGTTGAACTAGTTGTAATTGTTTGTTGCACTAGTGAGATATCAAGTGAATTAAATCATATTTAATTTCACAATTAGCGATCTACCATTAAATTGATGATTTACTATTAATAGTTGCATGCATGTTAGTTCCAGTGGAGACCCAGTTGAGACAAAGGTTAAAGGGAAGTTAACTATTAGTTGTGACATTAGCAGGACCCCTGGATGCAGTTAAAATACCACAGGATTCCCATGATACTTAGTGCAGTTGAGAAAGGTTGAAAATCCTAAGGAATAGGGATTGCATTCCTCATGAATTGCGTGAGAAAGGTAGGCTGAAGACAGACTGAGAATTGGCTAAGTGTTGGCCCGATTTTGTCTGGATCAGTGTGAGACGATAGGTATATTGCAAGAGACTCTTGTGGGAAGAGTGCATTGTAATTGTTTCATGATTCATTGTGGAAAATACAATATATGATAGAGGGGTTTTGAGCAGCAAGATTTCCCCAATAAATTATCTATGTTGTGGTTTGATTAAATTATTTCTTTGCTTAATGTGATTGGCGATTGTGTTTAATTTCCACAATTGATTTGTAGAAGGATTCAATATCTAGATTTAGTACATTATTAGATTATATTGAATCCATTGATTTACACATATTTGTATATTTTCTACATGGTATCAGAGCACAGGAAATCACTATAGTGGAGGATAAGTTAAGTTTGTGAAGAATAGAATTCAAATTTTCAAAAGGTACTCTTGGTGTGACAGGTAATTCAGGATCGAAATGGTTTTCAATGGCTTGAGATTGGAGAATGCACTCGAGGGAAGTTCCAATTATATTGCATGGAAATACACGATGGAGGAAGTATTGGAGGACAATGGGTTGAAAGAATTCATTGATAATGATGTTCCCAAACCTGATGTAGTAGATGTTGCAAATCTTGATGCTTGGCAAAAGAAGGTTGCAAGGGGGAGGAGGATATTACTAGAGGGAGTACGAGACCACATTGTCTCAAGTATCCATGGAAAATCGAATCCATATGAAATGTGGAAGGCTTTGACAGATCTGTTTCAGAGCAGCAATGATCATAGAAAATTGGCACTGAAGGACAAGCTCATGAAAATCAAAATGGAGAAAGGAGACACTATTCCGATATATTTAACAAAGTTTGTCCAATGTCGAGATGAGCTTGGGAGTGTCAGAATTATTATCGTGGATGATGACTTGGTGAACCTAGATCTTCTAGGACTTCCCAAGAGTTGGCATAATTATCAGGACTATGTTAATGGGAGGGAGAAGCTGCTAGATTGGGAACGACTTTGGTCGTATTTGGTGCAAGAAGAATTCAGGCGAAATACCAGGGATGGATCTTCATTTAAGGGAGATGATGAAGAAAATTGAGCCTTGGATGGTAAGGAAAAGAAGGGGAAGGGAAATAAATTCTATTCCAAATCTGAGACCGACGAAGAAGCCAAGGAGCGCGACATGTCCAGAGTGAAGTGTTTTCACTATCACGAGCATGGACATTATGCCACTAATTGTCCAAAAAAGAAGAAGAACAAGAAGGCTTCAAGATCTACAGCTAGTGAGGCTTTGGCCTCGCAATTTTAGTTTGACTTCTTGTTGATTGCATGCATGGTGTCAAGTGCGATGGGATCAGGGTGGTACTTGGATAGTGGTGCATCTTTCCACATGATGGGAGACAAATAACTTTTCAGTAGCTTGGAGGAGAAGGACCTCCATATGCATATCGAAATGGGTGACGACAGAAGGTATAACGCTACTGAGATTGGTACAGTTACTTTCCAAAGATTGTCAGGCAAACCATTTTTATTAAAATATGTAATACATGTACCAGGCTTGGAGAAAACATTAGTTTCAGTCGCAATGTTAGAGGATAGAGGCTATGATGTTGATTTCAGTGAAGGAAAATATTTCCTTTGATACAAAGCAACAGGAAAAGTGAAGAAGATCTGGATTCATGTGAAGAATCTCTATAAAATTGATGTAGATGGCTGTGCAACATTGATGGGTAAAGTAGACAAAGTGGTGAGCCAGGATGAGGGTGAGTTATGGCACAAGAGATTGGGCCATCTACACCATGGAGCTTTGAAGGTCATGCAACATATTTCTATGGAGCTTCCAAAGGGTATGCTTGCGCAGATAGACACATGCAAGGGATGTACCATGGGGAAGTGTGAGAAAGCCATGTGATTGTCCCTTGAGAGGGAGCTGGTTTTGCATGCAAATGAGGAACTCTTGGTTCCAAAGAATGAAAATCAAGTTGTGGAGTAGCCACGTGCGGAGGATCATGGAGTGGCAAAAACCACTCAAGTAGAGAAATTTCAAGCCAGATGGGCATATGGAGTACATGCAGTTATACCAGGAGGACATAAATCAGAGTGACAGGTGTCAAATATTGGAGTGTATATCAAAGTTAATAGCAGTGCATAATGCATGGATGCAAATGTCAAAAACGCAGAGAGTTTGGTAGACATGTGCAGTAGCTAGCAATAGTCAAAAGACTCTGATGACATATGCATTATACTAATTCAGTTTTTTGGAGGCTATTCAATTTCAGAAGTCTTACATGCAAGGGTTGCATGTGCGAGAAACACTAGAGAAGTGTTGCATGCAAGAGTTGCAAGTGAAAACAACAATATAGAAGTGTCGCATGCAAGAGTTGCATGTCGCATGAAAGAGGTGCATGTGCGCATGCAAGGACATTCCTTTCTTGTTGGGAGTGAGTGTTGAAGTTTGCAACAAGAAAAGTTGAAATTTGCATCTAGAAACAATATGACATCGCCTACGCTAGTGTGGGACCACAAGTCGTGTAGTGATGGGTCCTAGCGACACATTAGTGTGAAATTAAATTTATTAAATAAATTGGACATGTGTCAAATTTAATTATCCCTTAATTAAATGGGACAATAAAATGTAATCTTATCTCATAATCACTTGTAATAGTTAACTGAGTGTGATAAATTCAGATAGCTCATGAATTTCGAGTTGAGGGTAGTTGGTGAGGCATCCAGAGTGATTCTATGTGTTTTAGAGTTCAAGTTGTAGTTAAGTGCATGAGTTTAATGCATGATTAAATATTTAACTCATATAGGTGAGTTAAATTCAGTTGAACTTGTTGTAACTATTTGAAGAAATAGTGAAAGATCAAGTGAATTAAATCATATTTAATTCACAATCAGTGATCTGCCATGCAACTGATGATTTACTATTAATAGTTGCATGCATTTCAGTTCCAGTGGAGACCCAGTTGAGACAAAGGTTAAAGGGAAGTTAAATATCAGTTGTGACATTAGCAGGATGCCTGGATGCAGTTAAAACACCACAAGATTCCCATGATACTTAGTGCAGTTGAGAAAGGCCGAAATTCCTAAGGAATAGGGATTGCATTCCTCATGAATTGCGTGAGTAAGGCAGGTTGAAGGCAAACTGAGAATTAGCTAAGTGTTGGCCCGATTTTGTCTCGATCAGTGTGAGACAATAGGAAAATTGCAAGAGACTCTTGTGAGAAGAGTGCATTGTAATTGTTTCATGATTCCTTGTGGAATATACAATATATGATAGAGGGGTTTTGAGCAACAAGCTTTCCCCGGGAAATTATCTGTGTTATGGTTTGATTTGATTCTTTCTTTGCTCAATGTCATTGGCGATTGTGTTTAATTTCCGCAATTGATTTGAAGAAGGATTCAATATCTAGCTTTAGTACATTTTTAGATTGGATTGAATCCATTGATATACACATGTTTGTACAATTTCTACAGTCTTCATAGGAATTGGTTCTCTTCATACCAATCTATTGATGATGGTGCGGTTTTCATGGGTAACAATGTTATATGAAAAATTGTTTGGATTGTTAGTATATTGATTAAAATGTATGATAGTACTATTAGAACGTTAACAGAGGTGAGGCATGTGCTCGAGCTTAGAAATAACTTAATATCTTTGGGAGTGTTAGATTATGTTGGTTATAAATGTAAAATTCAAGGTGGATTTATGAAGGTGATGAAAGGAATATTGGTAGTCATGAAGGCTAAAGGATTTGGGGACCTTTATAAGCTTGAAGGAAGGACAAAAAAAATTCATGAAACAATATCATCTGAAGGTGCAAATGGCTTTAATCATTTATGGCATCAGTGCTTGGGTCATATGAGCGAGAAAGGGCTAAAGGTATTGGTTGATCATAAGTTACTCCCAAGCTTCAAATCTCCGAATTTGAATTTTTGTGAGTATTGTATTTATGGAAATCAATCTAGACAAAAAATTATAACAAGAAAACACATTAGTAAAGGTACCCCTCATTACATCCATTCAGATCTTTGGGGACCATCTCCTAAAGTCTCTTTTGGAGGATCTTCATATTTTATAACATTTATAGATGATTACTCCAGAAAGGTGCGGATCTATTTACTGAAAAGAAAAGTTGATGTATTTGATGCTTTTAAGAAGTATAAATCTTTGGTTGAAAAGAGCACCAACAAGTCAATTAAATGTTTTAGAACTGACAATGGAACCAATTTTACTTCAAAGGAATTCGAAAATTATTGCAAGGAAGTTGGGGTTGAAAGGAATAAAACCATAGTTTATGCTCAAAAAAATGGTGTTGCTAAATGCATGAATAAGACTCTTTTGGAGAGAGAAAGGAGTATGCTCGGTAATGCCAAGTTGCAACAAGAATTGTGGGGAGAAGCAGTTCTTACAACGTCTTATCTGGTAAATCGGTCACCATCAATTGCAGTTAACTGTAAGGTTTCATAAGAGGTAAGTAGATGTAAACCTTGTGATTATTCAAATCTTAAAGCTTTTGGTTGTGATGCCTATCCTCTTATTCCAAAAAATCAGCATTATAAGTTAGATCCAAAATAAAAAAGACTAATATTTGTTGGATATGGTGATGGAGTTAAGGGATATATATTTTTGGATCCCACTACCCACAAAATCATCATTAAAAAATATGTCATATTTGATATATCATCACTCATAAAATCAGATGTAGATGGGGAAATGAAACATGCAAAAGTACCACAAATTCAACTTGTTCAATTGGAAACTCAATCAACATCAAGGGAGGAGGATCATGAAGATGTTCATGAAGAAAATCCTACAAAAGCATATGAGGATACACAAATTTCTCAGGAAACTGAGGAAATACCGCAACAAATTGTATGAAGGTCTACACAGATCATATATTTTCCTAAAAGGTATGACAATTTTCCTACATCTATTGCCTTAATTTATAATGATGGAGAACCTAGTTGTTATCAGGAAGAAATTGAAGTATATGATAGTGATAAATGGAAAGTGGCAATGAAAAATGAAATTGATGCTTTAGAAAGAAATAAGACATGGGATCTGGTGGAACTTCCTAAGGACAAGAAGGATTCTAGTTGCAAGTGGGTTTACAAATTGAAGAAAGGAGTTGATGATATTGTTCATAAGTACAAATAAAGATTAGTTGCAAAAGGATATTCTCATAAGGAAGGTATTGATTTCCATGATATTTTTTCACCAGTTGTTAAGCTTGTTTCAATTAGAGTTGTGTTAGAATTAGTTGCATTGCTTGATCTAGAGTTAGAGAAAATAGGTGTTAAAATAACATTTTTACATGGATATTTGGATGAGGATATATTTATGGAACAAACATAAGGGTTTGTTCAAAATCACAATAAGAGGTTTGTTTGCAAACTGAAGAAGTCATTGTTTGGCCTGAAGCAATGTCCCAGGAAATCGCACAAGAAGTTCGATTCCTTCATGATGAGCCACAATTTTACCAGAACTGAGTGTGATCATTGTGTTTACTTTTAAAAGTTGGAAAATGACATATTCATTATTTTGGTGTTACATTTTGATGATATGCTTAAAGAAAAAAAAACATGGTTGAGATCAACAAGTTAAAGGCTCAGTTGGATATGACTTTAGAAATGAAGGATATTGGAGCAAAAAAACAAATATTAGGCACGGAGATACACAAAAACAAGAAAAATGGTAAGCTATGGTTATCACAATAGAAGTATGTGGAGAAAATACTTCTAAGATTCGATATGAATAATGTGAAACTTGTTAAAATCCCTTTAGCTTCTTATTTCAAGATTTATTCAGGTTTGTGTCCTAGTAATGATGAAGAAAAGGAGTACATGTCTCGTTTACCATATGCTAGTGTAGTAGGATGCTTAATGTATGCGATGGTTAGTACAAGGCCAAATATTTCACATGCAATTGGTGTTGTCAGTAGATACATGGAAAAACTAGGTAAAGAGCATTGGGAAGCAATGAAATGGGTGTTTCGATATCTTAAATGCACAAGTAATTACTGTATCACATGTAATGGTAGTAGTGATTCAATTTGTGGTTATGTTGATTCAGATTTTGCAAGTGACTTGGAAAAGAGGAGATCCACTTTTGGATATGTTTTTACTCTTGTAGGTGGAGCTGTTAGTTGGATGTCAAAGCTTCAACACATAGTTTCTTTATCCACTGCTGAGGAAAAATACGCAGTTGTCTCACATGCTAGCAAAGAGGCAATTTGGTTAAAAGGTTTTCTAGGTGAGTTTGGAAGGATGCTACACAAGGTGAAATTATTTTGTGATAGTCAAAGTGCTATTCATTTGGAAAGGAATCCAACTTATCATAGTAATACAAAACATAAAATTGTTAAATTCCATTTTCTAAGACATGTTATTGATGAAAGTGGAGTGGTGGCTCTAGAAAAATTCCATACAAAGAAAATTTGTGCAAACATATTCACAAAACCAATCTTGCCAAAGAAGCTGAAATGGTGCCTAGCTTCTATTGTCCTGCAAGGAAGGTGATGAATATTTTGGGCATGATATATCAGGTAAATTATTGTCAAGGTGGAGATTGTTAGAAGTTTCCAACTATTTCCCTATATTTTTGGGATAATAGCTAAGATTGGTTCCTTTGGCTTGGTTTGTTTTTCCTAATCTAAGATTTTGGAAAAAACATATAGAAATAACTTTTTTATTTTATGTAAAAAAAATTTTATGTAACTTATTTAAACGTTATGGACAGATTTAGAAAAAACCTGATAGGTTGTTTTTTATCCATGTAAGTGTTGGGTGCAGGAATTACACTTAAGAAAACTCCTCAACACTTAATTTGTCAACCCGGGGGATTCATAAACTTAGATACGAAGCACAGGAAATGCCAGAGATGATATGAATCTTCCCAATGTAAATCCCTACTTTCTTTAAAGGAAATATTGCAGAATCAAATCAAAAGAGAAGAAGGCAACTTGAACCATCAAAAATAATCTAAGACTGGAACGAGGAAGTATGCATTTGCAAAAGAGAATTAAAGATAAAAGGCAATCACTCCCACTAATGGTTGTTTAATATACTGAGTGTGTGTTTTCCTCTAGCGGAGACACTTTAGCAGTCTCGTCAGATGGGCCCTTAAACCTGCTTCTTTAAAGATTTCCTTCTCATATCAATCTGTCCTGCACTAGTGCAGGATCAGAGATTTATGTAGAAGGTATAAATAGTATCTTTATTGAAGGCTTTTTTTTTTACTTCATGCAAGGGCTCAAAATTTTCAAGGTTCAGAGCACTCAGATCTTGTGGCAAGAAACTAGTTCTTGCACCGGATCAGAGCTTCCTACACTTAGCATTTAATCCTTAAAATGAGTGTTTAATTATTGCAAGTGTTAGTTTACTATCGAATCAAATTGCACACATAAAAGTGAATGTTTCTAATCTTAACAAAATGCAGAAATAAAGAAACAATCATTTATCCTGTCATAATCATTTAAAGAAAGAAAGAAGATTGCGGAAAGTAGACTAAGAAATCTTGCTGCATCACACCAACATGCACTGGTGTAGATTCATTTCTCTTGCTTGGACCAGGTAGAACAATCGATTAAACAGAATTGCAGGAAAAGGAAATATCACACCAATGTGCACTAGTGCAGGTTTGTTTCTCCTACTTGTACCAGGCAGAGGAAAACCAATCTGAAATCAAGTGCAGGACAGTAAATTGCAGGGAAAGAAAATGTATCTACTTCACACAATGGATCCTTTTTCACTTAGACAGGAATACATATGCTGAAATTTTAAATCACACTTTGACAATATAAACACAAATTACAAGAAATAGAAAATGGGGTAAACGTGCTGGGTTGGCTAGGCCCTAGCCAACCAGCGTGTTTCCCTTTTAAGTTAAAACGATGCTCAGTAAGCTAGTCAATTCATCAGCTTAAAGACAGAAACACAATTTCTGAAACATGAGTTGGAGCTTCCTTTTATTAATTCATTGATGTGAATACATGCGTTAATACAATGTCTAGCCCAGATTCGGGCGATAAGAAAACAACCTTTTACCGCCTATCAAACTTCGCTCTAAAAACTTTGCTCAAAAATTCTCCCTTAGTCCTATTTACATTTTACATTATATAGGCCCTTGGCCAAAGGCCAAAATAGGTCCTTTAACCGATTACATAACAAAATGCAGAATTTAGTTTCGGCCTTCAAAATAAGACAGTTTTGCAAAACTAGTTGTAGCTAGCTATCTTTCTCCCTTCATGGATTGGTCTCAACTGCCTTTGAATCATTTGCTGTCATGGCTAAAGCAGCTCAAGATGAGGCAGTGATCGAGGAGGTTCGAATCTGCCGTGAAGATCTGTTGTGCTGGAAATGGTGCAAGATCTGATCCTGCACTAAGATCAGCGGTCACGGTAAGCACTCTAACTATCAAATAACCATTGG
Organism: Pinus albicaulis; assembly: GCA_034641835.2. NCBI lineage: Eukaryota > Viridiplantae > Streptophyta > Pinopsida > Pinales > Pinaceae > Pinus > Pinus albicaulis. The sequence goes on along the minus strand of CM076575.1, from coordinate 802,889,229 downwards.
AGATATCAATAAGTTACAAAAGTAATTTAAAAGTAAGAAATCATGTAATAAACATTTAATTAATACTAAATTGAATTAAAACATGAATAATAAAGGTTTATACAAAATATTTCACCGTGCTTGGACTGGTGTAAGATGAGGGTGCATAAAAGAGGTGAAACAGAGGTAAATGGTTATGATTTAGGAAGGGGAAAATGGTAAAAAGAGAGAAAATTAGGGGGCTAACATCCTCCCATCCCTGAGCTGTTGTGTGTTCTCACACAACTCTTTACCTCTACAAAAAACCTTCAAAACTTCGAGCGTTCTAGCTCACTCCTGCTTTGGCATACTATCATCAGTCTGCAATGTTTCAAACTTCTTCTTTTTGTTGTTCTTCATTTTCTTCGTCACCTTTTTAAGTCGTCTGAAACATTGTGAAGCACAGTACTTCCACACCCTGACTTCTCGTTTCTTTTTCTGGATCTCCACCGTGAATTATTCTTTATTATGTTCCTTTTCCTCCTGCGCTTTAGCTATGAGCTGCTCTAAGTTTTGCACTTGAAGCTCTAGCTCGATTATCCGAGCAGCAGGAGCTGTCGAGTCTTCTTCCTTTTCTATCCTGATAGGGACTGTATTTTCTTCAGGGACCTCAATATCCCTCATGACTTCAGTAAATACTTCTTCCTCTTCAGGTTCTTCTTCTTCTTCTTGATCTTCCAGTTCTTCTTCTTCTTCTTCTTACTCTTCAGTTTCTTCTTCTTGTTGTACTTCTTCCTGGTCTTCTTCTTCTTGCACTTCTTCCTGCTCTTCTTCTTCTTGCTCTTCCGGTTCTTATTCTTCTTGCACTTCTTCTTCTTCTTCTTTCTCTTCCGGTTCTTCTTTTTCTTGCACTAGTTCTTCTTGCATTGGTGCAGGAGGGGATTCAACGTTCTGTGGGGATTGTGGTTCTGCACCAGGTTCTTCATTCTTTTTCCCAGCCTTAGTAAAATCGGCCAACAGAGTGTCATTTTCAACTTCCACAAATTTTGTTGCGTCTGCAAGGACTGACAGCAAATCGTCTTCTTCGGGGGTCTGTTCATGTACCGGTGGCGTCGGAAGAGTTTCTTCAACAGGTGTACCTGTTGTCTTATTTTTCTTTGGAGATGGGCCCTTCTCTTCTGTTGATTTCCCGGGTCATTTCCTTTTTGCACTGGTGCAAGAAGGAATTCTCTTTACACTTGGACCCTTTCTTGTGTTGGAAAGGGTCTCTGTCTTCTTTCCAGTAGTTATCTTCTGCAGTTTTTTTAACAGCGCCTTCCATGTCATGCCCTTAATTTCCAACTGCTTATGAACCAAGATTTTGATCAGACCGTGGTGATATAATTTCTTATCGACCTAGTCTGCCTGTGCGCCGTGCACACTCTTGGAAATATTTTCCAAACTCTTAAGCAAAAAATAAGTGAAATCCATCCTCCACGGAACATGTCGGCTGGGTTCGAAGTGTTGCAACATCCTGAAATGATACACAAAGGTGATGGAGTACCTTCCCTCACAAATCACGAATTTCTGGAGGATAAAAAGGAGGTCCCGCCACTGTCCCAACAGGGCGCTGTGTGAAACTCCTTTCTTCCAGTCTACCTTCATGTCCTTATCAACGACGAAACACTGCCAGCGCTTCCTCTCAAGCTTTTGATTTTTAAAGTACTGCACACCAGTGTTTTGCAAGCCCGTCGCTGCTGCTATTGATTTTTCCGTGACTTTAAATTTCAAGGGCCCAATCTTTACACGACCATTTTTAAAACTCTTTGCAAACTGTAGGGCCACTTCACTGTTGTGCCCGTCAAATTTCTGCAAAAACTGAAGAAAGCCTGAGTCTCGCAATAGTGCAAGACTATTTCGAAACTTCGCGGTCTGATCTACTTCACTGAGGGACAAAGGTTCACATCAAACAGGAAACATCTCTACTTAACAGTTATGAATAGTCCAAAAATTGTATTCAATACCAGAAATTTTGGCTCTTTATAGATAGGGATCCAACCGTCCACCATCCCTTCTGTCTTATCACTGATCCATCCCACCAAAATATCCGTGGAGGTGCAGCATGTTTAGAATCGTGTGGGATTGGTACTTGCAGTGACGTTTTTAACGGCTAAGTGAGGTAATCATTGTAAGTGAAGGATGTTTAGGATCATGGAAAAAAGGGTAATTATATCCAAGCAACGGTTAAACATTTCCACACTCCTTCATAATTAAAAAAAGAACTTTAGCATTTATTAAAAAATGATCATGATCCTTAACTAAAAACACCTTGTACTTTAAATAATTTTCTCCTAGTTAATATGATAGCACAAGTACTCCTTAAATAAGTGAAAAAGGCTTCTTGTAAACTTTCATGATGACCACTTTCCTATGACATATACTTATGAAAAGAACAAATTGTACTCTGCTTCTGTCAAGGTGCATGCTTGCACCGATCTGTTTACATCGCTTATTATGTTGTTCTACTGGTACCATTCTGCTTGTATTATTATATAGGATGATATGCTTGCACTAGTGCAAGCATATTGCCTGAAAAAAGAACAGGGAATTTAAGTAAAACTTAGGTTGGACTTCTAACATGGCTTCCTCAACTGATACTGGAAATTTTCTTCACCCTTTCTTGATGCTTCAGGGCATCTTTTTGCTCTGTGTATGAGATCCTGCAATGAATTCATGAGGGAAAAAAGAAGTTGGAAAGGGGAAAATTTCAAAATGGGAAGGAATTTTGTTACAGGGATTCCAGGAATAATACAAGAGGGGATAAACAGAAGTGGGATAGGGAAAAAAATTCAAGGGTAAAGTGGGATTTTTTACGAAGCGGGTAGGGTAAATTCAGAAGAATGTGGGAAGGTTAATCATTCTGCGATTTAAAGAAGAAAACTGAGGGAATATTATGAAATGGGATATGAAGAAAGGCAGAAAATTTTCTGGAAGGTCTGCCTGCACTGGTGCAAGAAAAATAACTGCAACAAGAATTAAGTATTACTTGAATAAAAATATCCATGCTAATTACTCCAATGTATAAAGGTTGGTCCTGCTGAACCTGCTTTTACTCGGTGGTCGCTAGCATATCTAAAGATCAAGCAACATTCTCTTTTTATTAGAAATTTTTGATCTTCTTGCCAACAAGCTGGTTTTCAGGTTGACCCTTCTGCAATCATGTCAGCGAAATGATTTTCACAATTACAGGAAAATATTTTTTCTTTAATTTTTAATTAAAAAAAATTGTATTTAAAAAATAAAAAATAAAGAGAAAGAAGGATTTATTTCTTCAAAAGGTTGGTATTACCATTCACCACTACCATCCTGAATTGTTGTTGGACTTGCTGTGTAAAATATTTCTTGGCAAATGGCTGATAATACTTCTTTAATCTATGTCCATTTACCAAGAATACTGAATTTTGTCCATAAATAGTTTTAACTTCTACTGCTCCATTCTCGAATACTTGGATCACTTCATTAGGTCCCATCCAACGTGTATGGAACTTCCCTTTAAAAATTTTAAATCTAGAATCATAAAGGAGTACCCAATCACCTGGTTGGAATTGCTTTTTCTGAATAGACTTGTCATGCCACCTTTTGCGTTGCTGCTGAATTAGTATGTTCTGCTGAACAACATCTCTACAAAATTAATCTAACCCATTTAATCGGAGAAGACACTGTTGTTGTGCCTCAGAGAGATCTAGTCCTAACTGAACTTCAGTTCTGAAAGTTTTGATCTGGAACTCAATTGGTAATAGAACCTGTTTGCCATATACCAGCTCATATGGTGTATGTCTCGTGCTATTTCTGCAAGTGGTTCTGTATGCCCACAAAGCTTCTAGTAATATTTCAGCCCAATCTTTCCGATGCATATTGATTGTCTTTGTAAGAATGGACTCGATCACTTTGTTTGTAGATTCCACCTAACCATTTGCTTGCAGGTGATACGGCGTGGATTTCCTATGCCGGATCTTGTATTGCTCCACCACACCCTATACCAGATTAGAAATAAACTATGGACCATTGTCAGAAACAATTTCTCTAGGCACACCAAATCTAGTAAATATTTCAGTAAAAAGAAAATCAACAACAACTTTTTCTGTAGCAAAAGAAACAGCTTTAGCTTCTACCCATTTTGTAACGAAATTTGTACAAACCAAAATATGCTTTTTACTTAATGCTGTTGGATTTATTGGCCCTATAAAATCAATAGCCCGTTTTTCAAATGGCTCAATCATAACTTGGGGGCATAAAGGCATTTCATTGGTTTGATTAGGCTAGCCCATTCGTTGACATCTATCACATCGTCTGACATACTGTTTGGCATCCTTAAACAAGGAAGGCCAAAAGCAACCAGCACGTAATACTTTATATGCAATCTGCTTATTAGCGAAGTGGCCTCCACAAGGTTCATCATGAGCAGATTTCAATATGTCAAACACTTCCTCCTCTCTTACACATCTACGGATAATCAAATCTGGACCAATGTAAAAGAGATCTCCTTGAATCCAAGAATATGCAGCACTTTTCTGAATAATATTCCGCTTTTCACGAGCGGACAAGTGGGGTGGTGTTTTCCCAATAACAAAGTAATTAGCAATGTCAGCAAACCATGGAGAATCTGTAGACATAGCAAAAATATGTTCATCTGGAAAATCATCATTAATAGAAGTTGCTTCACCAGGATTATCTAATATAGAAAGAAAATATGCTACAACATTAGATTTCCCCGGTCTATCAACAATAGTAACATTAAATTCCTGCAACAATAGCAACCACTTAGTCACTCTACCACTTGTCAATGGTTTGTTCATCAAATATTTAATTGTGGAATGATCAGTATGTACAAATACTTCATATCCTGTAATATAGTGCCTGAACTTATTAATTGCAAAAATCACAGCTAAAAACTCTTTCTCTGTAACTGTATAATTCAATTCAGCGGAAGAAAAATTATTACTAATATAATAAATAGCATAGGATTTATTATTTTCCTCTTGTCCTAAAGCTGTGCCAATAGCCAAATATGAAGCATCAGAGGAAATGTGAAAAGGTAGGGACCAGTTAGGACCTCGCAAAACTGGTGCCTTCACCAACTTTTCCTTCAATGTTTCAAAAGACTATTGGCAAGCTGTGGACAAAAAAAATTAACTACCCTTAGCTAGAAGTTGGAAAAGAGGAGCAGCTATCTTCGAAAAAATTTCAATGAATCTTCTATAGTAACCAGCATGTCCTAAAAAACCTCTTACTTCCCTTTGATTTCTGGGTGCAGGAAGATGCAGAATGATTTTAATTTTTGCCGGATCAATCTGGATACCTTTATCAGAAATCAAATGGCCAAGCACCACTCCTTCTTTGCACATTAATCTACATTTCTTGTCACTTAAAGTGAGATGGGCTTCTTGACAACGAAGAAGTACTTTCTCCATATTTTTGAGAGCTTCCTGAAAAGAATCACCAAACACAGAAAATTCATCCATATAAATTTCTACAAATTCCAGATCAGCAAAACTGGCCAGGACTTCCCTTTGAAAGGTATTCGGGGCATTACATAAACCAAAGGGAAGCACTTTATAAGAAAATGTCCCCCATGGACATGTAAAAGTAGTTTTATCCTGATCTTCAGGTGCAATCTGTATCTGGTTATAACCACTGAAGCCATCCAAAAAGGAGAAATATTTCTTTCCTGCAAGGGTATCAAGCACGTGATCAATGAAAGGGAGAGGGAAGTAATCTTTAAGAGTGGCTTTATTCAATTCTCGATAATCAATGCAAATGCGCCATCTTCCATCTTTCTTAGGTACAAGCACTAATGGAGAGACCCACTAACTGTCGGAAATAGGATAGATAAAACCGACATCTAAGAGTTTATGTACTTCTTCCTTCACAATATCTCTTAGAGCTAGATTCATTCACCTTTGGGGTTGTCGGACAGGTTGGGTTCCTTCGTGAATGTAGATATGGTGTGTACAAGTTTCAAGAGGGATACCCTTCATATCTTCATAGCCCCAAGCAAAGGCACTAAGATGGTTTTGCAACAAATTCACAAGATGCCTCTGCTAAGATGAGTCCAAATCTGAACTGATATGCAAGGATTTACCAGGGCTAATCTCAACAAGAGTGGTATTAGGCTCAGGAGTACTCAAGGGAGTGGTCAAATGCAGTGGTATAGAAGAATGAGAATCATGATTTTCTTGAAAATCTAGGCTGAAAATTTGGCTCAAAAGCTCAAAATTAGGCATAGTGTCTAGATTATTCAGAAAATCTTGAATCTCATCTTCTTGTGAACACCCAGTATAATTATGGATAAGGGAAATAGACTGAGTCTCCTCATCACTGCTTTGATCCAACCATAAAGTATCTCGAAGGTCCTGAATGGATCTGGCAGGGGGGTATAAGGTAACTTTCTTCCTAGAATCTCCATGTGAAATATACATATCACCGGAACGACATCCAATATATGCATCAGCCGTAGCAAGCCATGGTCGACCCAAGATCAAGGAATGTCCTCCTACTGGGTTCTTTGGCTGAAGCACAATGAAATCAGCAAGATATTCCCAAGAATCTAATGAGATGATCACATCGTCCAATACTCCTTCTAGCTTAATTTTAGATCTATCTGCTAATTCAAGCACAGTGGGAGTAGGGCAAAGATGAGATAACCGAAGTTGATCCATGGTTTTCTTAGTCATGAAATTAATGGCTGCCCCCAGGTCTATAAGAACAATAGAGACAAGGACATTACCAATTTGAACTGAGACAACTGGGTTTCCGGGATCAGTATATTTTTCCATAGACACACGTCCCCTCATCAACTTTGCTGCCCTTCCAACAAATTGAATGGTGGTTCCAATCTCTTCCTCTCGGGTTCCTTGAGATAGAGATCCTTAATAACCTTGGTACAAATGTGGATCTCTTTGATGGCTTGAAGCAAAGGTATCTTAATGAAAATATTCGGAAGCTCAGATGCCAAACTAGTCTCAGAAATAGGCTCACTCCTTTCCATTACTAGCCTCTCTGGGAAGGGAGGCTGGTTGGAAGAAGATGGCAAGGATTCAGAGGGTAAGGGCTACTTAGTGACAGCTTTCGAAGAATGGTTAAGAGTTTCCTCTTCTCCTTTCTCTTTAATGATCACCATAGGTTACTTCTGATTTTATGATGTTACAGTCCTTCCCGATCTTAATTGAATATCATGAACCCCAACTGGAATAGACTGGTACTCGAATGATAAAGGTGGGTTTGTTACATGGATCATTTTCACTGCTTTATTATTATTAGGATTGGGCATAGGTTGAGCAGGCAACTAAGGAGGTCGAAAGGGTGGAGGTAAAGGAAATGGTGGAGTGGACTGAATCGGAAGTTGAGGCATTGAATAAGGTGCATGCGTAGATGGATATGACTGCATAGGTGGCTGGTAGGAATATGAAGAATGAGTTGGCCCTCTCCAACCTTGTTGCCATGGTTGAGAAGGTTTCCCATGTTGATATTGATTCCCATACTGCCACCGCGGATGAGAGTTAGGATAAGAATATGCATGTGAATTATAACCAAAATAGTGTGGAGAAAATTCAGAAGCCATACCTGTACCTACCTGAGGCCAATTCCTTCTTGCTCCCATAGCATTCAAATATTCAGCTTCAGGTTGTCCCCCTGTAAATACAGCTTTAAGTCCTGGTATAGAGGGACATTTTTCTATGATATGGTCTTCTGCACAAATAGCACACTTATTAGTTTCTTTCAAATTAAGAGGACACTCTTTAGGAGGATGCTTGTCTCTACATTTAGGACAGAAAATACATAATGACTCTTGTTCCTTCATGAGTTTCTGCTGAAATTTTAAGGAGTCTAACTGTTTGGTAACAGTGTTCATTATATCAATTTACATGTTTTCCATTTTATTTTCTAGTCCAATAATCATAGCATCAGTAGATTCAGTTTTTCTATTTCTATTTCGAGTTCCTCTGCCGGATCTATACTGGTTTCTTGAAAATTTCCTGCATAATTCACAAATTTAATCAAAAGTCTACTGAGAAATATCACCTTGTCCTAACAGATTCAAATTATTTCTAGCATTATCAGTAAGTCCTCTTAAGAACAAGGTTCTAATAGTGTTGGGATCAAGCTTAAGTTTTTACCTTTGTAAAATATACATAAATCTTTCCAAATAATCTTCAAGAATTTCATCATCTTCTTGTATGATTGTAAAAATTTCATCCTGCATGTCTCGATTTTTGCAATATTCTTGATATTTAGACAAAAACACTCTGTTCATCTGATCCCAAAAGGTTATAGTGTTTACTCCTAACCCCATAAACCGGCGTAGAGCTGAATCCTTGAGGGTAACAGGAAATAATCTTAAAATCTGAGCATTAGTTGCATAATCATAACTTCTACACAGAATATCAAACTCAAATAGAAAAGAGTCAGGATCTTCATGAACTTTACCATGGAAATGAGGGAGAGCTGATGGTGTAATATTCTTCATTTGCACCACAGTATCAGGATCCACAATTGGAAACACAAAAGTGGATTGTTCTTCACTTACCTGGTTGTCACCAGTCCCTTCCAAATGATCTTCTTGGTCCACCATTGTTCCCCTTTTACTTGTACCGCTCCCCACAGGCTGATCCACACCTGAGCTGTTATCACCATAATCCAGGTGGATTTTTCCTGCATGATGGGTTTGAATTGGATTGGGCTTCCTACTTACAGAAGGAGACCCAATATGAAAATTGTTTTCAGAATTATTTCGACCCTTAGTGGGCTTCGAACCCTTACCTTTCCTAGGCATTCATTTCAAAAGGAAAGAAAAAAAGAAAAATAACAGACAACTTCTAAAAAATGTTGTAGAAATCAATTAACACTAGTAAAATTCCATCAAAGAAACAACACTGCAAAGATAAAGAAAAATTACCTCTATTGTATAATCAGAAAATTCTTACCAAATCAAATCGCCTCCCCGGCAATGGCGCCAAAATGTTGGGTGCAGGAATTACACTTAAGCAAACTCCTCAACACTTAATTTGTCAACCCAGGGGATTCATAAACTTAGAGTCGAAGCACAGGAAATGCTAGAGATGGTATGAATCTTCCTAATGTAAATCCCTACTTTCTTTAAAGGAAAGATTGCAAAATCAAATCAAAAGAGAAGAAGGCAACTTGAACCATCAAAAATAACGTAAGACTGGAACGAGGAAATATGCATTTGTAAGAGAGAATTAAAGATAAAAGGCAATCACTCCCACTAATGGTTGTTTAATCTACTGAGTGTGTGTTTTCCTCTAGCAGAGACACTTTAGCAGTCTCGTCAGATGGGCCCTTAAACCTGCTTCTTTAAAGATTTCCTTCTCATATTAATCTGTCCTACACTAGTGCTTGCACTAGTGCAGGATCAGAGATTTATGTAGAAGGTATAAATAGTGTCTTTACTAAAGTTTTTTTTTTTACTTCATGCAAGGGCTTGAACTTTTCAAGGTTTAGAGCACTCAGATCTTGTGGCAAGAAACTGGTTCTTGCACCGGATCAGAGCTTCTTGCACTTAGCATTTAATCCTTAAAATGAGTGTTTAATTATTGCAAGTGCTAGTTTACTATCGAATCAAATTGCACACATAAAAGTGAATTTTTCTAATCTTAACAAAATGAAGAAATAAAGAAGCAATCATTTATCTTATCATAAGCATTTAAAGAAAGAAAGAAAATTGCGGAAAGTAGACTAAGAAAGCTTGCTGCATCATACCAACGTGCACTGGTGTAGGTTCATTTCTCCTGCTTGGACCAGGTAGAAAAATCGATTAACAGAATTGCAGGAAAAGGAAATATCACACCAACATGCACTGGTACAAGTTTGTTTCTCCTCCTTGTACCAGGCAGAGGAAAACCAATATGAAATCAAGTGCAGAACAACAAATTGCAGGGAAAGAAAATGTATCTACTTCACACAACGAATCTGTTTTCACTTAGATAGGAATACATGTGCTGAAATTTTAAATCACACTTTGACAATATAAACACAAATTACAAGAAACAGAAAATGGGGTAAACGTGTTGGGTTAGTTGGGCCCTAGCCAACCAGCATGTTTCCCTTTTAAGTTAAAACGTTGCTCAGTAAACTAGTCAATTCATCAACTTAAAGACAAAAACACAATTTCTGAAACATGAGGCGGAGCTCCCTTTTATTAATTCATTGAGGCGAATACATGCGTTAATACACTGTCCAGCCCAGATTCGGGGGATAACAAAACAACCTGTTACCTCCTATCAAAATTCGCTCTAAAAACTCTGCTAAAAAATTCTCCCTTAGTCCTATTTACATTTTACATTATATAGGCCATTGGCCAAAGGCCAAAATAGGTCCTTTAACTGATTACATAACAAAATGTAGAATTTAGTTTTGGCCTTCAAAATAAGACAGTTTTACAAAACTGGCCATAGCTAACCATCTTTCACCCTTCACAAATTGGTCTCGTCTGCCTTTGAATCATTCGTTGTCATGGCTGAAGCGGCTCAAGACGAGGCAGTGATCGAGGAGTTTTGGATCTACCACGAAGATTTGTTGTGCTGGAAATGGTGCAAGATCTGATCCTGCACTAAGATCAGCGGTCACGGTAAGCACTCTAACTATCAAATAACCATTGGAGATATCGATAAGTTACAAAAGTGATTTAAAAGTAAGAAATCATGTAATAAATATTTAATTAATGCTAAATTGAATTAAAACATGAAGAATAAAGGTTTATACGAAATATGTCACTGTGCTTGGACTGGTGCAAGATGAGGGTGCATAAAAGAGGTGAAACAGAGGTAAATGGTTATGATTTAGGAAGGGGAAAATGGTAAAAAGAGAGCAAATTAGGGGGCTAACAGTAAGCCTATAGAGGCAATAAGAAAACATAAAACAAATGGAGAGTGGGTTGAATGGTTGGATAATGAATGCATGTGATTTGGATTTTGTAAATATCCCTTCAATAATAAGAATACCGATTATCATTTCCCCATGGATGTTTCCATCACAAAGAGGGTTTTATCACATAAAAAACTGTGTCAATTTCCATGTTTGATTATTCTTCTATCTTGTTTGTTTTCCATTATTTCCCGCAATTAAAATTTATTTGTAGGTTATTCTTTCACTGTTAAACTCAAAAATTACACGTTTTAAGGCCAAACATATGTATGTGCTCTAGTTTTGGACCTCTTCTGAAAGTTGGAACATCCTTAGCATCCACCTCCAGATCTAACCTTCCTCTCAACAAGCTTGTAAAAACAATTTCTAAATTCCCTATGTAGGTGATTCCAACGTTGGGAAAATTTTGTACAAAACTTGTTACTCTTTCACCTGGCTATGACTCCCCTTGCGCTACAACAACTCAAGATAGCCATTCCATCAAGCCAATGAACCTTATAATAAACAACTACGTGGTGTGTAGGAGCTTCCCAACTCGTTCTTGAACAACCCCATTTGGAAAAAAAATACCAACATAAGTTTGTTGAACCAATGATAAGTGAAAATTAAAATTTGTGTTGTTGCGTTGTGTTGAAAAGTGTAACTAGGTTCGGTCTTCATAATGACATATGTAATTGTGATTTTATGTAATTGGTGAAAATAATAAAATAAAATTATTTTTGTAGCACTTGATTCATGGGTTTCATGATCAAGAAATTTTATTTTAGTTAAGATAACCCATTGTGAACTTTTAGGTTTTTTCATCTAGTCATAAAAGTCAAATTGAGTCAATGTCATGTATGAAGGACCCTTCTTGGGCATGTTACAATTTTGTATGAGTCATTAAAAGTGTCAAAAGTACCTCCAGGACAAGCACAAGTCACCTCCTTCAAGTCGGCTTAAAAAAGGAATAATGAAATATCTCTAAAGGACATGTCGACTCACATTCAACTCTGTCGGCTTATATACATGGGAAAAAATCTATAAATAGGAAACTTGACTCATTTCATATGGAAGGTTTTGGGGAAGAAATTTGGTCAAGGTTTGAAGTAGAAAGAGTGAAAAGTTCACAAGAAGGAAACCTACTAACCAACGAGTAAGTGAAGAGGAAGATCGAGCTCATTTTGGGATTGTTTTTGGGTAAACACTTTCACATGTGTGGCCGAAACTAGGGTTTTTGCAATGGGTACATATTTTGTAATAAATGACAAGAAAAGGGTCTCCAGATCAGTGTTAGTGCTAGCTGATTTCATCTACGGTGAAGCCTCCAAGTATAACAAAGGAAGGAATAACCTCCAAACTTGTTTCTACTCCTCACACGTGTGGAATCAAAGTACTATGAATTGCAAATATGTGGAAAAGAGGCCAAAGTTTCAGGGTAGCAAAGAAGTGCAAAAGAAGGATAAGGTTGACTTGCGTTGACTTGTGCAAGGAATAGAATAAGAAAAGAAGGATATTGTTGTCTTGGTCTTGGACTGGCAAATATGTCAAGGGTCTTGGTCTTGGTATTTGTCAATTGAAATAACTATAAAAAGAAGAATTTGTTTGGGTTTTCCTCTCAAGCGGGAGAGGTGATCCAGGTGGATATTGGTGGCCACTTGCCTATTCCACTTGGACCCGCATCGATGTTTCTTTTTGTTTTTCAGTTTCCTTAATTGTAGTACAATTTACTATTTTTGGCAGTTTTTTGGGTCATAAACTTCCGAAGCTGTTTTGAGGGACTAAGACACTTTTAGGGAAAACAGAGAGACCAGAAAAGTCCCAATCTAGTTTGCTAGTTTTTTTTTAGTCTCCTATTCAAGATCTCCAAGACGAGGTATTATGATAGCCAAACAAAGATCATATGCCAAAGTTACGACCCTGGAAAGTTGATCTTCACACTTACTCCAACCGAGACCACAAGCTTTATGCACTTCATCTCATGGGGTGGTTTTTGGATGTTTAGGGTTTCTCATTGTTTCTCAAAGATAAAACAGTCACTGAGCCTCATTGTAACATAGTTCAAAGGCATGCTGCCACATCTCTTCTTAGAGATAAGCTACCATGGCCCAAGTTAGTTTATTTCCATTCTGTTTGTAAGCATATTTCAGTTCTTTGATATTAATGAAATGAAGTGTTATTTCTACTGCATATCTGTATTTATGGTTATATATGTATTATTTTGTGTTCCTATCTAAGTTCATATAAATGGTATCAGAGCAAACTACTCTTTCTCTATTTTTATTTGCATGTCCCTAACGAGGTTGGTGTATAAGGAGTTAGGGCTTGAACTGGTTGAACCTTTGTAATACGAGCCTCGCAAACCCCGATGACCTCCCATGGTGGAAGAAAAGAAAGATGAGGGAGCAATATTTCCTTTCGAAATATTGCTCGAAGAAGCCCTTGAGCAACAGAGGAACACGATGATGGAAAAATTTTCCCATATCCTTCGGCGGATGCCCACATGCGACACATCTTCGTCCGAAAGTCACTCTGGAAGCACCACTCCCTTCAAGGTACAAGTCAAATTTGACATTCCCATATTTGAACGCTAAATAGATGTAGACATCGTAAATAGATGGTTAAATCTGTTGGAAGGATACTTTTCAGTTCATGATTTTTCCAATAGGGAAAAGATTACTTTTGCGCTCCTCAAATCTGCCCCCCATGTCAAGGAATGGTGGGAAACCTACTGCGAACAGAGGGACAAGAGAGAACCCTCACTATTTTCAGTCAAACCCACTTGGAATTCTTCTCGAGATGCCATCAAGGAACAATATTACCCCATGGGGAGCTATGAGGATAAGTACATACAATGGACTACACTGCAGTAGCAAAGGGATCAATATGTGAATGAGCTGACGAATCTATTCCATACCCTACACACAAAATTGGTTATCAAATATTTAGAGAAACATATGGTGCTTAAGTAATACAATTTTTTGCACAGATACATTCAAAAGGAAATGGAGTTCCTCAATATCTCCTTGCTTGGTGCAACATATCGATATGCTGCAAAGATCGAGCAAAATTTAAACAAAATAAGCGAGACTTTGGATCTGCAAATATGAAGCAAGGGAAAGGCGCCCCCAAACTGTAGAACAAAGGACAAAGCCAAGGAAAGAAAACCCAAAGCAACCCACTGAAGCTGCAAGAAAATAAAAACATGATGAAGTCAAAAAAAGACACAGGAAAGTGGCGTGAGTTCTATAAAAGCCCCACTCACAACACAAGTGAGTGTCGGGCCAAGCAGTCACTGGTGGCCGGGTTGAAGGCTTTTGAACCAGATGCATGCTCTGACTTAGAGTCAGAACTTGACAAGGAGAATTAAAAAGTGAAAAATATTATTGATGCAGAGCCCAGTGCCACCATTGCCACCACCAAGATCTAAAAGGATGAGCCCAAATATCCAAAGGAGGGGGGGCACCTATTCCACTCTGAGATGTGGGTGAAGGGTTCTCTGCTGCAGTTCATTTTCAATGACAGAAGCCAAAATAACGTCATTTTAGCAGAGGTCATGAAGTGGCTAGGCCTACCGACCACAACACACTTGCAACCGTACACCATCGGGTGGCTTCACTAAGGACGAGATCTCCACATCAGCCAAAAGTGTCGCCTTCCCTATAGAATCAAGCCCTTCACAGATGAGGTACTATGTGATGTTTCTCCTCTTGAAGTTTGTGATGTATTATTAGGCCAACAATACTTGTGGAAGCGACATGTTGTGTATGAGCCTAGACCTCACATTGCTATTATTACTTTGGGCAATAAGTTGTACATGATACCGGAGGTAGAACCGCCTACCGCCATATCTTTGATCACTGAAAAGTAATGTATTAAGCACATTTCTCAAACTGGGAAATTTGTTTTCCTTATGATTTGCCCTTAGGGAAAGAATACGATTGTCGCCACGACCTCCATACACGACTCCTCCGCATGACAACAAAAAATGGACAATGTCATGGAGGAGTACAGTGACACCTTCACCTCACCCACATGGGTAACTCTACACTGTTAGGTCAAGAACTCCATTGATCTGAACCTAGGTGTGCCACTTTCCAATGGACCAATCTATTGGCGCATTGTTTCAGAGAATGATGAAATAAAAAGGCAGATTCATGATTTTTTGCAGAAAGGGAACATCAGACCAATTTCATCACCCTGTGGGAGCCCGATCATGTTGGTACAAAAGAAGGAAGGGACCTGGAGGCTCTGTATTGACTATTGGGCACTGAACAAGATCATTGTCTAGAATAGGTATCAAATCCCATGGATGGATGACCTTTTGGACCAACTCAAGGGGGCCAAATATTTTAGTAAGATTGACTTGATGTCCGGGTAACATTAGGTACCAATCAAACCCTCTGATGTGTGGAATAATTCCTTCAAATCCAAGGAGGGCCTTTTCAAATGGCTAGTCATGCCTTTTGGGTTGACAAATGCTCCCACAACCTTCATGAGAATGATGGATGACATCTTTCAACCTTTCACCAACTCATTCATGGTGGTGTATTTGGATGACATCCTGATCTTCATCAAGAGTTTGAAAGTGTTAAATTTTCAGATTGTTCTATGTTGTATCAATTACTTTAACCCAAATTACTTCTTCATAAACAATGTATCAAATTACTAGTAGTGTAATCAATCATAAAATCTAAATGAATATATACAAATATATGCAATGATAAAGAAGAAAACATCACAACCATAAGAGACAAAAAATTGGTCAAAGACGAGGGAAAAAACCCACAAGGGGGAAACCCTTTCAAATATTCTTCTTCAATAAATCGTCATAAAATTTTTTCAACAAAGAGTACAATGAGCCCAATACATATGAATAAAAAATATACAGAACATTTCTACATATATGTATATCTAAAATAGTGAGAGACACAGATCCAATAGATCAATGAAGCCAACCGAAATCAACTGTCAAATCCTAGATATGAACCCATGACGCTACCAATAAATGTCTGCGAGAATCTGTGGCAGAGCAGAAGATATCAAGAAACACTCCACGGAAACATAGGTCGATTTAGCTTAGATCTGCTCAAAAATACCTTAGCCGCACCCTTGAGATTCTATGCTAGAAACTGTATCTCCCTGGCCATAGGTAGGACACTTTGTGCCTGTGACTATGACCTAGATCAGGTCGATCAGGCCCTAGATCCTTACCCGCTACCTTGAAACATTGTGCCTGTAGCTATGACACCCTGGCCGCAAGAAGAACACCCTATGTCTACAGTTATAGCCTGAAAAAATTAGTTTCAAGCTTGCGACTGTGATCCAGAAGCCCTAGATCAGAACGAGCCTTTCACCTATGATTCTGGACCCTGCGCAAACTCCTTCCATCGAACCTGTACAAGCCAAAACAAAATAGACGAACCAAGACAAAGAATGCAAATAGAATATCACTTGAGCAAGTGTGTGAGAATGAGCTTGAGGTCATTTCTATTTATAGATTTTGTGAGGGCCCAGTTGGGGTTGAGGCCAAATTGACTAATTCCACATGTGCTTAGGCCGACCCATTCCATTTCACTTTAATAAATAAAATAATTCAAAATTTAGCTTCCACTTAACCGATTGGGGCGATCTATATGTCGATTTTGGTCCTCTCGAAAATAGGAATCTAGTACAATTATGATCTCTACCATATGAGCTGACCAAAGTATAATTTGACCCTAGATGCAAAAATTAACACTCCCTCTCAACTATGAAGCATTCTACTTGTTAAATTATTCTTATAGATATTCACATCATGTTGTTGTCATGCTAATACTGTCACTACTCAACTCCATCTCCTGAAACTTTCCCGGATCTAGAAGAAGAATAATCAGAGAGCAATAAATTCCACCCATACCAAGCAATATGATAAGACATCATACATGGGAGAACATCTTCGACCCTGGAATCTCAAGACGTTAGAAAATATCATCCCAATCCTATTGCCTACTGATCTTCCAATCAATGACTACCAATAGTCATGTGGTAGAACACCTGCATCATAATCAACTTGAGTTGTACATCCCAAGTACACTCTCAACTTGTTGGCCAAATGAGTGGTATTCCCAATAAGCCTTGCTTGAGGGTATGATGCCAACTAGGGTATACTCTACAAAGACCAATCAAGGGAGAAACATTCTGTGACCCTATGAAGATAGGGGAGCAACATCTATAACCCTATGGGTAACATTATGGTAGTAACCTATTGTCCAAATATCCCTCAACCCCAAGAGCCCTTCTATCTCAATTCCTCACCCCGAGAGCTCAAGTAGGGTAGGAATATTTTTCTCAGTGTCCTCGATCAGTGCTACCCCTTATCAGAGGGGATACATCCATCAATCCAAGTTATTCTTTGAAGAAGAAAAAAATTTCCTTTCGATAATGCCTTGGTGAGAATATGTACTATCTATTCATTAATTGATATGTGGTGTAGTCTAACAACTCCTCTCTACACCACGTCTCGAATAAAATGATATCAAATCTCAATGTGATTGGAATTGTCATGAAACATGGTATTCTTTGTCAAATGGATCACACCCTCGTTGTCACAGTATATCACTGTAGTGTCTAAGACCTGTTCAAATAGATATCCAAAGAGATTCTTGAACCAAAGTGCTTTGCAACTAGCCATGCTAGTGGAAATGTATTCTGATTCAATGGTGACTAGCGCTACAAAATTTTGTTTCCTTCTCATCCAAGATATCGTGGCATATCCAAGACTAAAGCAACATCCAGATGCACTCTTTCTGTCAGTAACATTTCCTGCCCAATCAACATTAGTGTATCCATGAAGTTGAACATCTGCGACAGAATATCTCAGACCAATTGTGATCGACCCATCTAAATAGCTCAATACATGTTTGGAAGCAATCCAATGTGCATGGAAGGGCTCAGTAATGCATTGAATCAATTTGTTTACTGCATAGCATATGTCTAGATGGGTGTTCACAAGGAACATCAGAGCCCCTATTAGTTGTTTGTACTCGGATGGATTTTCTAGATAAGGTCCAATTAATTTTCCACATAGCTTCTTGAAGTTCAACTCATCACAGTAGCCATGGATTTTCACTCAATCATACCAAATATTTCCAACAACCTCATGACATAATTTCCCTGCGAGAGAAAGATATCATCAGGCCTTTGCGACACCTCAAGGCCTAAACAATATTGCATGAGTCCAATGCCTTTCATCTCGAATTTAAAGGTTAGCTTCCTCTTACATTCGATCATCAGAGGTTCACTTCTTGTCAAGAATACATATTCAACATATAGAACCAAAACCAATGGCATACCTTGGAAAACATTAAAATAGATTTTGGGATCAACATGGCTCATTTTGAAGCCCAACTTCATTAAATAATTGTTAATGTGTGCATGCCAAGCTCGGGGAGCTTGCTTCAAACCATAAAATTCCTTCTTAAACCTGCAAGCATGCGTTCTATGATCTTCCACTTCAAATCCCTATGGTTGTTCAAAATATACTTCTTCCTGTAACATGCCATGAACGAAAGACGTATTTACTTCCATCTAATGAAGAGTCCATCCTTGACTAGCAACAAGGGAAACTATTGAACGAATGGTTGTGTATCGAGCTATAGGAGAAAATATGTCATCATAATCCTCTCCCTCTTTCTAAGAGAAGCATCGAGCTATGAACCTTTCTTTGTATTTCTTAATGTTGCCATCGATTCCATGTTTGATCTTGAATATCCTCTTTGAAGTCACAACAAACTTCCCATTCGGTTTCAACACAATATCCCATACATCGTTTTTCACAATAGATTCATATTCTTCGGCCATAACATCCTTCCAAACTTGTTCTTTGACTGCTTCTTCGAATGAGGATGGTTTGACTTGAATCACAGTGCTCATGGAAGCTACATATCCCTGATACATGCATGGTTTCTTTATTTCTCTGAATGATCTAGAATGGGAACATTTCTTCCATTATCCTGTAGAGTGCCGTGAAGTCAAAGTGGTCTCTTCCTAGTAGGAGGATCACTGCGAGGTGGATCTAAGGGATCCATTGGCTCCATGGGAACATCAATATCATCAGACTTGGGCATAGAAGGAACATCTAGAATATCCCACTCATCATTTTATTCCTTGGGAGGAGGAGGTAGAGGAAGGCCTCTTGCTTTACCAAGAGCTGCATTTTCATTGAAATTTACGTTCCTGCTAATTTTGACCTTTCTTTTACCATGAATATATATTCTATATGTTTTATAGTTTTCACAATAACCCACAAATGCACCTTTTCTCCCTATAGCTTATGGCTTGTTTCTTTTGTATTTCAGCACATAAAAGTATATGGGCTATCCAAGTATACAAATATGGCTAATATCAGGCTTGACACCCATGAATCTTTATTCAAGGGTCTTGTTTTCTAAGGCTTGATGAGGAAACCAATTTTGAACATATACAAAAACATGTGTAGCCCACATAAACTTTGGTACCTTTTGATCATGGAGCATAGCATAAGAAGCTTCTGAAATAGACTGGTTCTTCCTTTCAGCTAAACCATTTTGTTTAGGTGTATATGGTACAATAGTTTCATTCTTGATCCCTTCTTTCTTGCAAAATGATATGAATTATTTTGACATGCATTCTTCTCCATTTTTGGACCTGAATACTTTGATTATTTTCCCTAATTGATTTTCAATCAAGGCTTTGAATTCTTAGAAGTTTTTAAGGGCTTCAACCTTGTGCTTAAGGCCGTATATCCATGTATTTATTGAGAAGTATTCAATAAAGGTGATGGTGTAGAGATGACCACCAATAGAATGCACATGCATCAGATCACATATATCCAAATGAATGAGATGGAGGATGTCAGTTGTCTTTTTCTTACTAGGGGGGAATGGTCCCCTTGTTTTCTTTCAACTCACACAACTTGGACAAACTCCGTCATGATAATATTGAACATCGGGAATATCTGAGACCAATTTATTCAATTTTGGAAGAGAATCATAGTAATAATGAGCTATTCTATGGTGCCACAATTCGCTCAGATGATTGGTGTTATGAACCAATGTTAGAAGTGGAATTTCGGTGACTTTATAGAGTCCTTCAGATCTCAGACCTAATGTGAATGCATATTTCATAGGTGTATCAGCAGAGAAAGTCAAAAAATTTCCATTGATGAAGGCAACCCTCATCCCTTTATCTTCCAATGCAAATATAGATATCAAAATTTTTATTAAACCCAACACATACATAACATGATGCAATAATACTGATTCCCCAGAATTCAACCAAAATTTAATGGATCCAAATACTTTTATGAGATGAGTGGATTTATCTCCAAGAATTATTTTTAGCTTAGTCTCCCTCTCTACCAGATTAGAGAGGACTTACTTGTATCCAAATAATTAATGAGTGGCCCCACTATCAACCAACCAACTTTCCCACGAATCCGGTGGAGAAGAACTAGTAAGTGCAGAAATGGAAATATATTCAAATTTATTCAGATCATTACTTTCATACCTGGGACCCATTGACTTCTTTTGAGTAGGATGTTCTTCTTCATGGTCACTTGAAGAATCTCTTCTTCTGCTTTCATATCTTCTTCCATGGTTGTTCCTTTTATTGTATTTTCTCCTTTTATTATTGTTGTTGCTTCTGGTGTTGTATCATGGCCTCTCTCTCTTTTTAGGACAATAATGTGCATATTGACCTTTATTGTGGAATTTCTAACATTCAATATGGGATAATGATCTGTCATTCCTTCCTTTTGAATTTTGAGAAGGAGGATTCCTTGAAGAACCTCCTTTTTACTTCTTCCTTTTGTAATGAGCGATGTATGAAGCAGGCTCTCCCTCTTCATGATTTTGAATTCTACTTGTTGATATCATTCTCGATTCATATTGAGAAATATTCCCAACAATTTCATAAAATGATGGGAGGAAATTACTGTTGTTGATTGTAGTAATGAAGGTTTCCCAAACAGGTGGGATACCTCTAAGGGTCACGACTACCAGTTCTCTGTCAAGCACATTCTCTCCAACCCTCTGCAGTTGATCTTTGAGATGAGAGATCATCATAATGTATGATTGAACAACTTATTCTTTTTTCATATTCATTTCATTGAGTTGATATTTCAAGGTGATGATCTCATTCAGATTTTTGATTTCATACATGCCGACTATCTTGTCATACATGTCTTTATACTTTCTTAAATTCCCAACATATGTAAGTAAATGATCTTGTCAATCATCAACTATAATTTTATTTTCTTTGGACTCACCTTTCTTGTAATTGTTCTTGAGAGAAGCAGAAGAATTTTCTAGAGGCTCGGGCATCCTTCCTTGAATGTATTCCAACACATCATTATTGTCACTTATGATCTCCAATCTGACTTTCCATGCGTCAAATTTTGATGCATCACCCAAATTTTCGTGTTCCTTGAAAGTAGAGGAAGACATATTTACCTTGGGTAGTAGACCCACTTTTTGAAAATGAGGGCTTCAATGCTTTTCTTATTTTGGGCTTGTCCTTCACCTCAGCTCTGATACCATGTTAAATTTTCAGATTGTTCTATGCTATATAAATTACTTTAGCCCAAATTATTTATTCATAAACAATGTATCCAATTATTAGCAGTGCAATCAATCATAAACTATAACTAAAGATAGAACAATATGTGCAGAGATGAAGAAGACAACAACACGACCATAAGAGACCAAAAATTGGTCCAAGATTGGGGAAAAATCCCAAAATGGGTAAACCCTTTCAAATCTTCTTCTTCAATAGATCATCATAAAAAGTTTTCAACAAAGAATATAATGAGCCCAATACATATGCAACAGAAATATGCAGAACATATCTACAAATATGCAGATCTACAATAATAAGAAACACGGATCCAATAGATCATTGAAGCCAACTAAAATCAACTGTCAAATCCCAGATATTAATACAGGACGTTACCAACAACTGATTGCGAGCATGTGTGACTAAGAAAAATATATCAGGAAACACTATGCAAGAAAAAGAGGTCGATTTAGCTCATATCTGCTAAAAAATTCCTTAGCCGCACCCTTAAGACTTTGTGCTAGCGGATATAGCTCCTTGGCCCTAGGTAGGACACTCTGTGCATGTGACTATGGCCCAAATCAATATGATCAGGCCCTAAAGCCCTAATCGCTACCTTGACACACCGCACCTATGGCTATGAAACCCTGGTCGTAGGCAGAACACCTTGTGCCCCTGGCTATAGCACAAAAAACTCAGTTTCAAGCCTATGACTATGATCTAGAATCCCTAGATCAGATCGAGCCTTTTGCCTATGATTCTAGACTCTGTGCGAACTCCTTCTGTCAAACTTGTGTGAGCCAAAATAAAATAGACGAACCAAGACAAAGAATTAAAATAGAAGGTCGGTTGAGCAAGTCGGTGAGAATGAGCTTGAGTTCGCTTCTATTTATAGATTTAGTGAGGGTAAAATTGGAGTTGAGACTAGCTTGACTAATTCCACATGTCCTTAGGCTGAACCATTCCATTTCACTTTAATAAATAAAACAATTCAAAATTTAACTTTCTCTTAACTGATTGGGGCGATCTATTGATCGATTTTAGTCCTCTCAAAAAGAGGAATCTAATGAAATTATGATCTCGAACATATGAGCTAACCAAAGTGGATTTTTACCGTAGATGCAAAAATAACAGGAAGAGCACCTCCGCCATATTTGAGAAGTTCTCCAAACTTTGCAACAACACAAGTTGTGTGCCGATTTGGAGAAATACACTTTTGGTATGACCCAAGTTCAATATTTTAGGTACATCATTGGTGACTGGGTTGTGCATGTGGACCCAACCAAGATACAATTCATTCAGGATTGGCCAGCCCCAACCATTCTCACAAAGCTTCACAAATTTTTGGGTCTTGACATTTTCTATCACAGGTTCATATTGGGGTTCTCTTATATCACTTGGCCTTTGAGTCAAGTCACCAAGAGCGAAGTTAAAGAAAATTATTTTCGTCCGAATCCCAACAGAAGGCATTTTTTGAATTAAAACATTGCCTCTGCTCTACAACAGTACTCACATTACCAGACCTGCAACATCCATTTGAGATCGAGACATATGCTTCTGACTATGCTATTGGTGCAGTTCTTACTCAACAAGGGAATCCAATGGCATATCACATTGAGACACTTTCTGACACAGTCCGAAAGTATCCCACATATGAAAAGGAGATGTATTCCATTGTGCATGACTGCTAACAAAATAAGCATTACATTATGGGGAATGAAATGGTCATCCACACAGACCACCGACCCTTGCAGTTCATATATACACAAGGGAAGTTGCAGAACGATCACCATAAAAAATGGTCCACATGACTGCAACAATTCCACTTGAACATTAAGTACAAGAAGGGAAACACTGATAATGTTGCAGATTGCCTCATCTAACCTCTATTCATGGCGCTGACCACTGTGCTCTACTCTTATCAGCACGAGACTTCAAAGTGGCCGCATTTCTACAAGAGCAATCCAGAATTCGGAAACACATACCAGACACTCCTGGAAGGCAAGAAAGTTCCAAATTTTCACCTATAGGATACATTGTTATGCCACCTAGGACACCTTTGTCCTTCTTCAGGTGAGTGTGCCGAGATGATTTGGGAAGTGCACTACAGTCAGGTTGTTGGACACTTCAGAGTAGAGAAAAAATGGTAGTGCTACAAAAGTATTTTTATTAGCCAAACCTTCGACATGATGTTAGCAAGTACATAAGATCCTGCACTGCTTGTGCCACTTCCAAACCAACCATCAAGAAGCAAGGCCATTGTAGCGCCCTGCAAGAGGAGTATCACAACAGAAGCTACTGCTAATCTCTTCTTTGAACGAGTGTGGGTACACTTTGGGATCCCACAATCCATTATCTCGGATTGGGAAAATAGGTTCCTAAGTACATTTTTGTCAAGTATTTGGTTGATGTTGGATACTAAGCTCACTAAGTCCATGACTTTCCACCCCCAAATTGATGGCCAAACATAGGTTGTCAACATGATGGTCATACACATTCTATGCATGCAAAAATTGAAGCATCCTCACATATGGGACAAAAGTGTCCACTATGTCCAACACAAATACAATATATCTCTTCAGAGCTCAACTAGCCACATCCCCTTTGAGGTGGGGTTGGAATTCAAACCACTATGTCCTATTGATATGACCATACCATTTGCAGCTACTCAGCCAACTTCGACCCATGTCCATTTTGAAACTAACAGGGCTAACAACTTCATTGAGCGAATCTATCACATCCGCCAATAGGTCCATGACATATTGGACAAAGCCAATCCTAAGTACAGGTAGTGACATGATCAGCATCGGGTGTCACACAAGCTCCAGGCGGGCGAAAAATTTTGGATACACTTGCAGAATGAGCGCCTCGCTGGGCCCCACCGTACGCTTCTACCTCTCCGATATGGTCCATACACCATCATTAAGCTGGCTATATGGGACAATTCTTTCGAGCTCAACATTCCACTATTCTTTGGCTTGCACCTAGTGTTTAATGTGGACCACCTTCAGATATAATTTCCACCATTACTAGACACATCCGACATTGCAGAACAACTCGCACCAATAGAGCTAAACCTTGACTGCATGGGACAAGCCACACATGATATGATCATGGAAACAAAGATTAAGAACACCCACCAGCAAAATATCCAACTATATCAGGTTGTCAAATCTAGCCATCTCCTGCACCAAGGAAAGTGGCTCACTAGGGACCATGTTTAGCAGAAGTTTCCCCATATCATGGAGGTAGTCAACGCAATGGAGACCATTGCTTCCTAAGGGGGGAGGACTGATCCATGTGGATATTGGTGGTCACCCACCTATTCCAGTTTCCTTAATTGCCGCACAATTTACTATTTTTGGTAGTTTTTCGGGTCCTAAACTTATGGACCCATTTTGAGGGACTAAGACATGTTTTTAGGGAAAACAAAGAGATGAGAAAAGTCCCTAACTGGTTTACCCGTTTTTTTTTAGCCTCCTCTTTGAGATCTTAAAAACGAGTTATTATGATAACCAAACGAAGATCATATGCCAAAGTCACAACCCTGGGAAGTTGACATTCCAACTTACCCCAACAGGGCCCATAATATTTTTTCACTTCATCTCCTAGGGTTAGGTTTTTGGATGTTTAGGGTTTCTCATTGTTTCTCAATGATAAAAAGGCCACTAAGCCTCATTGTAACATAGTTCAGAGGCATGTAATCACCACATATCTTCTTAGAGATAAGCTACCATCACCTTAGCTAGTTTATTTCCATTCTATTTGTAAGCATATTTCAGTTCTTTGATATTAATGAAATGAAGTGTTATTTTTGCTGCATCTTTGTATTTATGGTTATATATGTTTTTTTTGCGTTCTTGTCTAAGTTCAGATCGAGAGGTTTTGGCCCTAGATGATAGCCTATATTTTGTGTCTCTTGTCTCGTTATAGATTATGCATTGGTAGCTGTTTGATGAAGAATAACACTATAATAATATAAGTAAAAGAAGATCCTAATTTGAAGCAAAATCATTCACAAGCAGTTATTAATAGAAGAGAAATCAGTTAACCTTGATGCCATAGATTTCTCAACATGGTATCATAGCTAAGGTGACAAAGTCAAGGAAGGGAATCTTATCAAGGGACACTAAAGCATCAAATCACGAGAAAGACACTAAATAAAATTTAAGTATATCAAAGTGAAGTCGATATCTACAATGAAGTATCAAACCCTATATCAAAGAACAAGTCTACACCAACAAAAGTCTTGGGATCTTCTAGTCATCATCAAAAGACCACAAATACCCTCATCAAGTTGAAGAGATCCACAAATCAAGGTAGGCTGAAGTATATACATCCAAGATAAGTACTTCAAGGAAAAATAATCACATCATCTTCAAGAAAGTCAAAACCCTAGAACCATTTCTAGGATCTGCACTCAATCACCTCCAAAGGAGTCAAAGTATCTTGAAGGATAATTATCCAAAGAAGGCTAGATCAAGCAGCGTTGTCATCATCTTCAAAATGGGTACAAGGCAATGTCCCTCTCATTGAAGAAATGTTCCTTCCATTGAAGGACACCATCAAGAAGTCATCATCAACTAAGTGACCTCCCACTTTGAGGGGTCAAGTATCATTCTTGATGAAGAAATCTATCTTCATTAAGGAGAATATTTCTGTCATCTATATAATCATGAAATTCAAGGAATAAAGAAAGGAAAATCATATCAAGTAAGTATATTTATGTCTAAGTCAGTCAAATCTCTTTTTGC
Organism: Pinus albicaulis; assembly: GCA_034641835.2. Lineage (NCBI taxonomy): Eukaryota > Viridiplantae > Streptophyta > Pinopsida > Pinales > Pinaceae > Pinus > Pinus albicaulis. Next base: position 802,863,040 of record CM076575.1, on the reverse strand, counting down.
AAGGAAATAAACAAACTAGTTAGGGCTTCAAACAATCTCGCATGGAAGAAAAGGGCAGATCTGAATCTCATTGAAAATGAGGTTATGGAGCATGTCAAAGGATCTATCACTAAACCAGGAAATGAATATGCTCAATCTCTTGAAAAATATATGAAAGGGGAAGTTAAGGCTCAAATTATTCGCATTGAGTTTGTTATCACCAAATTGAGTCCTCTTGGGCTGCTTCAATGGTCAAGTTGGAGTAACTGTTTCAAACGAGATTTTGACTGAAGCTTAGCCTCTTCAGTCTGAGAGGGCTCTCTCAAAGGGGTTTATGATATTGATTAATGATATAAGATATATGGATAACTCTATTATTTGTGTCTTGGTTTTGTATGTTTGCAGGCTGAAATTTTGGAGGCTTGCTACCATTGGGCTTATGGAGTCAACAAATCAGTAGGTTCAGTGGCAAGGTTTCTTGACATGGAAGCTAAGGCATATAGGGGTATTTAAAAAAGAAATTCACTCATAGAACATAGTTCAACATAGTAATTTAATTACTAAAGGAAGTCATATCATAGAGTTATGAATTCTGAGTAATAGCAATGAAATCTACTACTAGTGGTTCAAAGGAAATTCAGTCATAAAATGTAGAAAAAACACAGTCATCTCATTACTAAAGGAAGCCAGAGCATTGAGTTATGAATTATGAGTAATAGAAATGAAATATAATGCAAGTAGTAAAACATAAGATGCAGATCAATAAAGCATTAAAAACCCCATGAGAATCTCAAGTCTGTCAGGAAGAAAACCCCTCTGTATTACTGAAAACAATCAATTACATAAAGCTACAGTTTTGACAAAAAGTCTCCAACCCTTGAAAAATTCGACTCAATGGCCTTTAATAGAGTTGTTACATCATGAGATGATCTGCCTCTAGGCTAGATACATCTAATTTTTTCCTAATGACACCTTGCATAACCATAAAACATCAACTTAATGACAAACATACACCTATACTACTTGGCAGTCCTATTTCAAACAGGACTCAAACTACTCATTATTATCTTTAACAACCTTATCTACTAAAATAAATTACATATTTGACAAGTATTTTGTCACATGGTCAAATTTAGATGACGGGATTCATCCCTTTATGACCACTTAAATGTCCTCCTCATAACTAGGAAATAAAGCCCTTTTTTTAGGCAAATGGTCTTCTTCTTCCTTGAATACTTTGGCTATCATTTTATCTTCAATTCGTGTTCCTTGAGTGTGGAATAACTTCTAAACATGGTCTTTAAACCTTCCATAATCTCCATATGTCCAAAAATTCTCCAAAATCTACTGAAAAGGCTGAAATACAGTGCGCTACCAAAGTAAGGCAGTTTCATAGCGCACTTTTGTAGCGCTGTAAAACATGCCTTTTAACCTTAAATTTCTTTATTATTTCCTTTGGAATAAGTTTCATCATCATAAAATACATCTCCCACACCATTTCCAACTCTTCATAGCATTCAAAACTGGTCCAAAAAGTCAAAAAGAGCAACTACAGTAGTTTTGTAGCGCTTTGCTGCCCTTCAAGCCTAGAGGCTGAAAAGTGTTGAAAATGTAGATTTTTTGTATAATTTTGAAATATGAAACCTGTAAGTGCCAAAAAATTGTATCTACCATTTCATTAGCCTCCATCAACCATAAACCAACTCACCTAATATTCTTGAGGTGTCAATCTCACCTTTCATATTTAAGACATCCTTACAGATTTTTCCTGTTTTTTTTTCTTCTGAAAAATAGGTCTTAGACCAGAGACTATATCTCCTAATCCATGATGTATTTTGAAAAATGGGAGGAGGTTTTTTTCAATAAGAATTTTATGAAGAAAAGCCTCTTTTTTTTTTTATAAAACCATCTCTGGCTATCCAAAATCTGCATTTGAAAAACATGTGTAAAACATGAAAAATTTGTTTTCTGAAAATAGGTCTTCAAAGAAATCCTTGTATCTCCCAAATGGTAACACCTGTGATAAAAGTGAGAGAGGTTATTTTTACTTGATATGTTATTGAAAATAACCTCTCTTAGTTTCTTAAAATACTTTTCTGTTTTCCCAGAAAACTCTTTTTAATTTGACTGCGCAAAGTCAGAAAACAGAGAAATGCTTCATATTCGCTACGAAACTATTAGCCATTTTCGTAGCATTTTCTGCCTATTTTACACTAAATTCACTACGAAAGTAGGGATTCTTGGCTAAAATTACCTTTTTGGTACAAAAACCTTGGGAATTGAAATCTGTCAGAAAATTATGAGTGATATGGCATGAGGGAATTTGAAAGTGAGTGGGTTTAGACCTTAGGGTAAGCTTAAATAAGAAAAAAATGAAATTTCCCTTGACCAAGTAATGAAAAATTAATTATATGACCCTACCATTTACACATTTAACCTCTAGGATTTTGTCAAATGATGCTTCATTTTTATGGGTGATAACAGTGGCTCCACTTGGGATGGTGGGCTCCAATGGTGCACCAAAGAACCTGTAGTTCCAGTGCCATCCATCTTCTTGGAAATAAAAACTGAAATTTATGAAAACTTCGCCATGCTCTTATGAAATTCTCCTCGGGCTCAAGCTTGATGATTATTGCTGAAAAAATAACTTTGTACCCACTGAAAAGATGCTTAGTCAACTTTGAGCTTATTCACACACTTCTACCTACCCTAACAACTGCATTCTCCATTTTTAATTCAAGAAACATGAAACTTCCAATGAAGCCAGTCATTGATCTGATCTGACATTTGAACCTCTTGACTGCACTTGAACCCAAAGTAAGCATGATACTAAAATGACCAAGGCGACATAAAATGTATCTGATCCTCATAATAAAAATATAAGCGGAAATCTGAACTGTAGAACTCTTCCACGTATTCAGCTACAGGATCAAAGAAGACATGATATGTTTGATGATTCTCATGACATTCTACAGCTTTGGAAAACTCATATATGCTTTGCTCAACCACACAAGATTTCAGTTGTGCGCTATCAAACTGATTTTCAAAAACAAGGTATTCTTCCTCAATCTCAAAAGAGAAAGGTAGCAACACCCTCTCTTTGTGTTCTGGCATTAAAAAAATTTTAAAAGACTGATCTTGATCATGAAGAATATAAGATTGAATTTGATATTCTAAAACTTCAATGTCTTTTTCAATGTTCTTAGCAACTTCATCCAAAAATTGAAATTTATCTTCTGACTTGCACTCAAATGATTTCAGATTAGAAGACAAGGATAAAGCAAAATTTTCATCCACTTCCTCATTAGTGTGATCATTACTTGATGTAGGCTGATGCAAGGAATGACATGAAGAATAAACTTCTTCCTTTACCTGAGGATTATAGAAATTATCTTCCAATATTTCCTCTTGTTGTTTGAAATGATTCTCATACTTCTAATGATCAAAATACTGACAAGTCTGATGCAACTTTTCATCAAACTCAGAGGATGTAACATGATTTTCATAAATAAACTCCTACTGGGTTTCATTTTCATCCAAGAGAGAGGCTATCCTTTCTTCTTGGTGATGAAAGGGATTGTCATGAAGGGCCTCTAAAATTTCCTCATCCATGAACTCACCATCTTCATAACAATTCTCTAAATATTCAATAAAACTCACACAATGTTTACAACAATCTTTGACCAACAATAAGGAGGGATGACACTCTTCATACATCTCATAAAATGCAACATGGAAAACAACAAGAGAATATAATGAACCATTTGGCAAGCTTTCATACCAAGGCCATGCTTTTCCTTCTAAAGTGGCCATAAACATCTTCATGAGACAATCCTCAGGGAACTGAACCTTAAGTTTTCATACATGCATATAGAATCTAACCAAATGAAGGGCAACATTGTCTTTCTTTTCATCTTTAAATATTGGAAGATCAGTTAACCATTCAACCTTTGGCATAAGATTTGGAAAACCAGGGATGTGAGACCGATTCATAGGTTCATACTTGGCATTTATTCTTGAAATGGAACTCATCTTGGAACTTCATCAAGCTACTGATCTTCAAGCAGTGGAGTCACCTTCCAATTGATTATTTGATGTGTGGAGTTTCCAGAGAAGAAATATAGCCAATATGTGCCTAAGTGTCTGCTGCTCTTAGAACTTAGAACTGATACTTTTTCGTTCTTCCCAGCGAAAATTTACACCTTTGGTCCCCGGCAATGACGCCAAAATGTTATCACCAAATTGAGTCCTCTTGGGCTGCTTCAATGGTCAATTTGGAGTAACTATTTCAAACCAGCTTTTGACTGAAGCTTAGCCTCTTCAGTCTGATAGGGCTCTACCAAAGGGGTTTATGATATTGATTAATGATATAATATAGATGACTAACTCTATTATTTGTGCCTTGGTTTTGTATGTTTCCAAGTTGAAAAGATGAAGGCTTGCTACCATTGAGCTTATTGAGTCAACAAGTCAGTAGGTTCAATGCGAAGATTTCTTTGACATGGAAGTTGAGGCAGGTAGGGGTCTTTAACAAATGAAATTAACTCATAGAACATAGGTCAACACATTCATTTCATTACTAAATGAAGTTAGAGCATAGAGTTATGAATTCTAAGTAATAGCAATGAAATCTACTGCTAGTGGTTCAAAGGTAATTCAGTTATAAAACGTAGAAAAAACACAGTCATCTCATTACTAAAGGAAGTCAGAGCATTGAGTTATGAATTATGAGTAATAGCAATGAAATATACTGCAAGTAGTAAAGAATAATATGTATATCAATAAATCATTAAAAACCCCATGAGAATCTCAGGTATGTCAAGAAGAAAACCCCTCTGTATTATTGAAAACGGTCCATTACATAACGCCGCAATTTTGCTAAAAAGTCTCCAACCCTTGATAAATTCGACTCAATGGAATTTAAAAGAGTTGTTACATCATGATATGATCTACCTCTAGGCTAGATACATCAAATTTTTGCCTAATGACACCTTGCATAACCATAAAACATCAACTTAATGACAAACATACACCTATCCTACTTGACAGTCCTATTTCAAATAGGACTCAAACTACTCATTATTATCTTTAACAACCTTATCTACTAAAATGAATTACATATTTGACAAGTATGCTGTCACATGGTCGAATTTAGATGATGGGATTCATCCTTTTATTACCACTTAACTGACCTCCTCATAACTAGGAAACAAAACCCTGTTTTTTAGGCAAATGGTCTTCTTCTTCCTCGAATACTTTGGTTGTCATTTTATCTTCAATTCGTGTTCCTTGGGTGTTGAATAAATTCTTTACATGGTCTTTAACCCTTCCATAATCTCCATATGTCCAAAAATTCTCCAAAATCTACTGAAAAGGCTGAAATACAGTGCGCTACGAAAGTAAGGCAGTTTTGTAGCGCACTTTTGTAGCGCTGCAAAACATGCCTTTTAACTTTAAATTTCTTGATTATTTCCTTTGGCATAAGTTTCATCATCATAAAATACATCTCCCACACCAATTCCACCTCTTCATAGCTTTCAAAACTGGTCCAAAAAGTCAAAAGAGCAGCTACAGTAGTTTCGTAGCACTTTGCTACCCTTCAAGCCCAGAGGCGCTACGAAACTGTTGAAAAGTGCTGAAAATGCAAATTTTTTGTACAGTTTTGAAATATGAAACCTGTATGTGCCAAAAAATTGTATTTACCATGTCATTAGCCTCCATAAACCATAAACCAACTCACCTAAAATTCTTGAGGTGTCAATCTCACCTTTCATATTTAAGACATCCTTGCAGATTTTTCCTGTTTTTTTCTAAAACATAGGTCTTAGAAAAGAGATAATATCTCCTAATCCATGATTTATTTTGACAAAATGGAGGAGGTTTTTTCCAGTAAGAATGTTCTGAAGAAAAACCACTCTTGGTTTTTAGAAAAACATCTCCGGCTGTCCAAAATATGCATTTTAAAAACAAGTGTAAAACAAGAAAACTCTATTTTCTGAAAATAGGTCTTCAAAGAAATACTTTTATCTCCCAACTGATAACATCTGTGAGAAAAGTGAGAGAGATTAATGTTATATGGTATGTTCTTGAAAATAACCTCTCTCAGTTTCTTAAAATACCTTTATTTTTGGTCAGAAACCGCCTTTGAAGTTGACTTCTCAAAGTTAGAAAATAGAGAAATGCTTCATATTCGCTACGAAACTATTAGCCAATTTCGTAGCATTTTTTGCCTATTTTACACTGAATTCGCTACGAAAGTAGGGATTCTTTGCTAAAATGACCTTTTTGGTACAAAAAACTTGGGAAATAAAATCTGCTAGAAAATTATGAGTGATATGACATGAGGGAATTTGAAAGTGAGTGAGTTTAGACCTTAGGGTAAGCTTAGACAAGAAAAATTTGAAATTTCTCTTGACCAAGTAATTAAAAATGAATTCTATGACCCTACCATTTACACATTGAACCTCTAGTATTTTTTCAAATGATGCTTCATTTTTATGAGTGATAACAGAGTCCATCAAGGATCCCCTCATCCCATATCTATCTAAACTCGAAGCTTTAAAATAAATCTAAGAAAAACTAGTAGAGTTGTATTTCGTAAGCACTATTGGAGAATTCATCTCATTAAGGCAAGAATTATACAAGATGAATATGTCAAGGGAAGATGGAATAACCTCATAATTTATGAGGATATATGAGATCAAGGATCAACTTGAAGATCTGAGAAGTCATGTCTGATAGAGAAATGCCTACAATAATACTAAATGCACTACCGGAGGAGTGGGTTAAATTTAATTAAAGTATTTATGGGAAGAAAGAAGCTACTCCATTCCATGAAATATGGTCACTATGAAATATTGAAGAATCAAGGCTAAAGGAAAAATCTGATATGGGATCGTGTGAGAAAAATCAAGCATATGCTGCAATGACAAAATTGAAAGGGAAAATTTGGAAAGTTTTTTCCTTTGAAAAAGAATAAGAACATGGCTAAGACTCAATGTTATGGATGTCGGGAATATGGGCAATATAGAAGAGATTGTTCTAAGCTCAAGAAGGACAATAAAAAAATAGGAAGAGAAGAAACCCATATCACCGAGGATGTGGAAGAAGCTGAAAAGAAGAAGTGTAAGAAAGAGGAAGTAAAATATCTCTACTATGATTCAGATAGTCTTCCTCACCTAGTTATTTTCAAATTCTCCCATTGTAAAGTATAACTTCCATGATAAGAATAATTATAAAAGAATTATAGGATACATCATGGTAGCATAGAAGCATTAGAAGTGAGAGCTGAAGACATCATCATAGATAAGCATGAAATATAGTTGAAATTGAAATATATGGTAGTCAACTATAAAGGATATAGCTCTTGGGAACCTCATTGGAAACATAAGTGGCACTTATGGAAAGGAAAGATTCATTTAGAACAAAAATCATCATACATTAGTTAAAAGGAAACATCCGCTGAATGAGGATACTCTAGATTCTCAATATTCTCTGATAGAATATTCATCGGAAGGTTCACCGATCAAGAGAGGAAGCAAGTGTTTCATCAAGAATTCAAAACTTGTGGAATTCATGGGATGATGGTATGATGAAATAAAAGGAAAAGCAGACCAAGGGATCAAATCTTCTTTCAATTAAGGAATATGTTGCAGGAAGTCTCGATGCCCCAAAGAAAATGAGATATGTATGCTTATGTTAAATATTGAAGAGTCATGTCATATGGTTGCTGTAAACATGAATGAATGCTCTACTTCGAGAGCGTGATCAAAAGAAAAATGATCTCCTCCTATGAAAGGATGTAAACATGCATGAGTCACACTTTATCTAGATGAAATCAACATAACATGTCCTCATCTGGAATATGAGGTGGTTGACAAAATTGGAGGAACTATGAGCAAGCGTTCCTGGAAGAAAATGTGTGAAGAAAGAAAGGAGGAGATCGTGGAATGTGCAACTACGAAGGCAATCAAATCCAAGGATTGCAATATTTGACTATGATATCTCCAGAAAAGATATGAAGACTTTGATGGAAGTCTGAAAAATATGGAGACCCTTGAAAATGAATATCTTTTGGAGGTATGTCAATATGTATAGAGGATGTTCATGCAAACTAGAAGGTGTCATGATAAAAAACCATCACAAAGGTAATTTTGATTTGATGTTCATTTCCTATTTTTGAATGATATCTAGATGGGCTTATGCAGAGCCGCCTTGGGAAGAACTATGGATGTCTTCCACCACTGATGACCATGTGGTAGGATTAAAGATACTTAAGGAAACATGGCAGGAAGAAAATACAGATATAGATTGATGGATCACTTTTCGATGAAAGAAATGATGATATGGCTCAAGGATGAAAGTGATGGATGGTATGTGAGCTACGAAGAAGTCCCAATGAATATAGTACTGTAGGTCCCTAATTAAGAGGGATCCTAGAAATAAGTTTCTTACTTGGAAGAAACTTGGGAGAAAATTTCCTAAGCCAAGAGGGATCTTAGGTACATTCCTTTATTGGAATGGATATTTCCTCCATAATTAAGAGGGAGAGATAGACACATAATTATTTTGTTCACCTAGGAAGACAAAATGGAGGATTGGATTAAAATCTGGCATCTGATGGTTTTTGGGGATGTGTTAGGGAATCCAAGACAAGAGTAGTCGTAGAGGGCCGATAATCTTTGAGGACTGGGAATCCAAGATAAGAATAGTCCTGGTGGAACACACTCTAAGAATCCAGGTAGAATATGTTTTGAGAGAGACAAAGATGAGGGTGTATATACATCATTGGTCTCGCTAACATTCTGCTCCGATCTTATGAAGAGATAGAGTTGTTAGTCAAGGCCTTGCTAAGTGACAATTATTGTTGATATGATGTTAAAAATATGGGTTACCAACATGACACTTCTTATGAGAATGAAAAAGTACCATTATGAACATCTCCCTAGTAAAGAGGGAGTGTTGAAAAGTGTAACTAGGTTTGGTCTTCATAATGACATATGAAATTGATGAAAAGAAGAAAAGAAAATTAGTTTTGTAGCACTTGAATCATGGATTTCATGATCAAGGAATTTTATTTTAGTTAAGGTTCCCATTGTGAACAATTAGGTTTTGTCATCTAGTCATAAAAGTAAAATTGAATTAATGTCATGTATGAAGGACCCTTCTTGGGCGTGTTACATTTTTGCATGAGTCATTAAAAGAGTCAAAAGACCCTCCAAGACAAGAATAATTCACCTCCTTCAAGTAGACTTCAAAAAGAAATAATGAAATCTCTCTAAAGGACATGTCGGCTCACATTTAACTCATGTTATCTTATATACATGGGGAAAAAACTATAAATAGGCAACTCAACCTCATTTCAGATGACAGATTTTGGTGAAGCAATTCGGTCAGGGTCTGAAGTAGAAAGAGTGTGAAGTGCACAAGAAGGAAGCCTACTAACTAACGAGTAAGTGAGGAGGAATATCGAGCTCATTTGGGACCAAGGATAATTTTAAGGATCGAAAATTATCTCAAAGTTTAAAAAATTGGCAAATCTCACTAGTCCCTAATATGAAAACTATAAAATGTTTATTGATGTATTTGTAAAATTATTCAAATTTATAATGATATTATATATATTGTCTATATAATGTGGGCGATTTTTTATGTAAAATAATTTTATATTGTAAAATTTGGGCGAATCATTTTTATAAAAAAATGGAAATTGGCGAATCTTTTTTTTGGAAAAACCATGGAAAATTAGTCCACCTGCGAATATTAGCCCCTAAAATTTTCCATGTTTGGGACTATTTTTGGGTAAACACCTTCACATGTGTGGATGCAACTAGGGTTTTTTCAATGGGTACATATGTTGTAATAAAATACAATAAAAGGGTCTCCAAATCAGTCCTATTCCTAGCTGAGTTAATTTAGAGAATCATCCAAGTATGTCGAAGGAAGGAATCACCTCCAAACATGTTTCTACTCATCACACGTGTGAAATAACAATAGTACAAATTTTAGACATGTAGAAAAAGGGCCAAAGTTTTAGGGTAGCCGAGAAGTGCAGAAGAAGGAGAAGGTTGAGTTACATTGACCTGTGCAAGGAAGAGAAGAAAAAAAGAAGGATCTTTGTGTCTTGGTCTTGGAGTGTAAAATATGTCAAGGGTCTTGGTCTTGGTATTCCACAATTAAAGTCTCTATAAGAAGAATAATTTGTTCGGGTTTTCCTCTCTAGTGGAATATTTTTTGGCCCTGGTTGATAACCTATATTATGTGTCTCTTTTCTCTTTATGGTTTATGCATTGGTAGTTGTTTGATGAAGAATAACATTATAATAATATAAGTAAGAGAAGATCCTAATCTGAAGTAAAATCATTCACAAGCAATTATTAATAGAAGAGAAATCACTTAACCTTGATACCCTAGATTTCTCAACACGCTGGACTGGTTCTCCTCCAATTTTTTATAGCCATTGCCATTGGCTTTCAATGTTTTTTGTTTTTTTTTTCTAAAGCTAAAGGACCAGCATATACATTTAGGTCGCCTTGGTCTCAGATGGTATGGATTCCAAGTGAAGAAATGAGATTTGAGTAAGATAGCTAAAAATATATCAATGATGAGGCACTGAAAAACATGTTGTTTCAAAGGGAATGGTCTATTATCCAAAGAAAAAATAATAAATAAAGAACATATCAACATCAACTCATATTGACAAAAATGCTTTTATATAAATTCTAATAATTTTCTATCAACAAGGGAATAAAGGATGTTTCTGTTTAATATAAGATGGAAAAACAATTACAATATATATATATATATATAAGATGGATAAACAATTAAAATGAAATGGGAAAATTGTACTAAATAAAAAAATTGTGTTTAGATTGTAGTCTCAATACAATGAAAATAATTTGAGGTGAACTATACCTGTAAATGGTATTTATTCTCAATATCTTTTAGCCATTTTACCATCCTCAAGGTGACAAGGTCTTTGGAGATGTAGATTCTCCAAGACTTGTAGATACAAATAAAATTTACATTGCATATCATACCCATTATTAAGGAATAATTGTAAGGGAAGGAATATCATTTCTCATTAGGATTCTTGTGTCCAAGTTTACACCCTTATTGGCAAGATCCTCTGCAGCAGAATTTTTCATTCTCAACACATGAAATAAGTTAATATCCAAGAATGTTAGGTCCAGATTCCTATTTCAATCAATAATGCTTCTCAACTTGCAATCCTTAGGCAAAGATCCATGAACAAGGTGATGTATAACTAGCTACAAATTTACCAACACCACCAAATCTTCCATTTTTGCTTCTTTGACCAGAAGGAGCCCTTGCAGTGATCCATATGCCTTTGCTACATTATTTGTGCAATTGCCTAACCTGCACATGTACTCAATTTCATTTTTTCCATCATGGTGGAGAATAACTCCTCCTATTCCTAGCACCCTTATATATATATATATATATATATATGCGAAATTGATAATAAATTTTTTTTTTTTTTATTTAAATCAAAACATAATTTTATATTCGTTACAATTTTAAATTATAATAATTTATTGTATTAGTTTTTATTTTTTGAAATGAATATCTACGAAGGATTTGAACTTTGAATCTCACCATTTATATACTAGTTCATAACATGGAAATTTCCAACTACCTCCATACAAATTTACTTTTATTTTTCTTTTTTTAATGTCATTCCACCTTCTTTAAATACAAAATTAAGAGATAAAACTTTTTATCTTTATATTAAAGTATTAAAATAGTGACATATTTCTTTTTTTTATATTTCTTTTTCATATATAATTTGGAATATTTAATAAGTATTTTAAAATGATTAATTTTTTTAAATATTATTTTTACATTTTTATTTATAAATTATAAAAAAATATAAGTTTTAATAATAATAATAATAATAATAATTTATTTTACAAATTTCACTATCATTTAGTGTATGTTATAATTTTAATTAATCATTTTAATTGCTTTTAAAATCCTATAACAAGGATACATGCTCATTTGAAATTTTAAAAATGTGCATAAAATCTAGGAACTGCACAATTCTTATTCTAATGTATTCTACTTTGTTAAACCTTGACACATGCCTCATGTATCCCTTCACATTGCCCTTCATTCATATATATATATATATATATATATATATATATATATATATATATATTTATGTTGAAAAAATACTTGTAAATGTTTGACACTTGTGTTCCTTTACAATCAAGGAAAATAAATTATTTTCTATCCTATTAAATTTCTCTACCCCACATCCTCTTTTACATATTTTGCTAAGAGTGATAGGTGTTTTCTCTTTGTTGATCCATCTTGAATTTGATGAGGACAAAGAGACAAAAGGTTGTTATCATTAGCATTCAACACTTTTAATAAAGGTTTTGTGTTAAATGCCATATTTATATTTGTTAAATTAAATATATTTAAATAGTCATTAAAATTCATATGTTATTGTTTAAATATAATATTTAGTTTGTTAGGATGTAACAAAAGCTTGATTAGAATTCATATCTTTCTCTGAGACATATACATAGAAATTAATCACTATCTAGATGAATTTAGAAAACTAAATTGATGACCATAGGAATATTAGAGAGTCATCTTTTTTTTCTCCTTTACCACTTAAATCAACACCATTATTTCTCCATTAACCATAACCCCAACCAATTATTGGGCATATTTCAATATACAGCTAAGAAGAGAGAGTACTACAAAATCAACATGAGTAAGGAAGAGGCAATATATTTGCATATTACCTAAGATAACATTGTCTAATTACATATTCACCTTAAAATCAAGAAACCCTTTGATTTAATAAAGAGGTGTCTTTGCATGGATTGACACACATTCTAGACATGCAAATAAAACTTGAAGGATAGGTGGTTCATATTATTTGGTAAACTTCCCTAGAGTAATATTGAGGTTCCATTGTATTTTCCACATAATTATGGGCCAAATTTCTCAAAGGATGATAGGTCAATTATTTTGACATGGGTGAATTCTAGGGAGTTGGTCATGGGTCTTCTCAGGTTTAAGAAATGACCAAGCATAACCCATTAAGATGGTTATTCCTTCCTAGGTGTACAACTAACTGGCCCCAACCACCTTAACCAGAAAACAAGATTCATGGCACTAGTACTACAATATTCACCTTAACATTCAGTATACTTCAAGATAACATATTTAATGGAATCATCCTATTGAGATTCATCTACAAATAATGTTATAAAACTAAGGTTTGGGCATTCATGCCACATTATTGATTCTAGATAAACCATGAAATTTGAATATGGTACTCATTTTAGTTCCATTTCAATTACCTTTCTTCCATGCTCTCGCATTGTGAACTTACTTGTTATGTAATGATAGAGGTTCTTGTGCATGATAGTTTATTGGGTGAAGTGTGTGTGTGTGTAAATTACAATTGATAAGTATTTACTAAAACTCAACTATGAATGATTTGCAATTATCTAATTATTTGTCATATGTAACTCCTACGAATTGTGATAGTCCCAAGTTGTGGTTGTAGGATACATATTATTTCATTTTTGATGAAATCATTGAAGCAACATGTTTTATGGGAGTTCCTCATATAGAAGTAATGTAATGATTTTATGTTGTTTATTTATAGTATTTTTATATTTTGTTGTAGTATTTCCTTGTTTTCAATTATGAATCATAAATATCTTGAATTGTGTTTTTGTAATTGATGATACGACATTGATTAACCATTTACACCTAGGATTGATAAATTGTCTCATGGTCAAGTATCAAAGGTCAAATTAAATACAAGTAATGTGAAATTTGTTTCCTTATTATGGTTGATTTTCATATTTTTGGTACCAATCTAGCATATTAGAAATTATGTGTATTATTTTTCTTACCACCCATAAACATGATCCCATGATTACATTTCATTGCACTGTTTAGTGACACACCTTCTATGTACATTCCACATTGGCATGAGGTATTGCAACAAACATCCTTTTAGATCCATGAGGTTAGCTTTTATTTGTTTAGTAACTTGCAAGTTTATATCATGTGATTTGATTTCTTGGAAGCCCTAGTTCATTTAGTCCAAGCTCATTTGGTCCAAGCTCCACCTTCAGTGGTGTAGAGTTAGGTAGTATATTCAAATACAATTTGTTGATTGCAAGGACCTATATTTTTTAAATTTTGTTACCACCTAATTAAATTAGAAATTATTATTTATGGTACATAATGCCATTAGTTCATTAAACATAACTATAAACCTAATATCATTGAGTATCATTGAATACTAAACAAATGTAAAAGATATTTAGGGTTTAAATCTTTAATTATAAAGATGCTTTAGCCGCCATGGCACAAATATTTTCATTTTATTGTTGACTTGTTTTGTAGTTCCCATGCAACAAAAAAAAATATGATATAGTGTTGAAATAGGATAAGATAAGTTGGTGATTTGTTGAGTTATAGATAGATGATAAGTAATCTAATAACCCCCTTTTCAACAATTTTTTAAAATATTTTTAAAAATTATTCCTTCATTTTTTAAATGATCTATCCAAGAATGGACGATGATATCTAGTAGAATAAGGTCATAGATTATAAGATATGTATGTTTTTTTTTTAAACAATAATGATAATTTTAGTATTAGATTAAAATATGTGCTTGGTTCGTGTAAAATACATCATCATAAGTATAAGTCTTTCATACTCATCTTTCCTATCCAAAATCAAAATTGTCCTCTCGAGAGGTACATTCTTGAGATACATTATTCACGTAGACAGGGTGGGTGGGGTTGGAAGTGAATACCTTCCAATAGAGCCCCAAAATAAAGCAAATTTTACAATACATACTTTTCTACTTTAAGATATAACATGTCGCATGACTTATAATTGGAACTATTACTAAGGAATAAAGGTTGACCTTAATTGGCCATTAACGACCGATTCACCAAATTTCAAATTGCATCCCAGAATGGCACATCCATCCACTTCCTTATTATTATCATGTAGTATGTGCTCATAACTCATAATAGGGATATATTGTATTTCCTTCCTAATACACTTTAAGAGATTATCCAAAAACTTATCTCTTGGAGATGAATCTTTAACCATTTGTTAAATGATAATAAGAGAGTCCCCCAACACAAAGAGAGAGGAGACCTGATTTTCTTTAGCAAGGGGGATTCCTTATAACAAGCCATATGATTCTACCTGATTATTTTTCATCTTTCCCAAAACCCATGAGTACTCTAAGACTTTTCTTCCACCAGGGCCATAGATAATCCCTCTCCCTCCTACCACCCCTATCTTTCTTTTTGATGCGCCATCAAAGTTGAGCATGAAATTAGAAGAAGCTTGCTTCCAAATTTTGAATTCGAGATGGAGTTTCCATGCCTCTCTATTTGACCTTATACTGATACCCGAAATTTGAGTGTTAACAAAATTGGAAGAAAATTTTGAAATCCAAGCTATTTCCATAGGATCCAACCCTTGTAGAGGAGGATCTTTACTAAGGTTTTGGGACCATAAATCAAAGCACAAATACATAGATTTCATTGCTACCGATTGAGGAAGTACTTGAAATGATTAAAAATACAACTATTATTTTTAGCAATGCATACTTTCCAACATATAAATTTTGGCAAAGCTTCCCAAATTTGTTTAAAAAGGGGATTCTAAAAGAATCTACCTAAGTAATGTGAAATGAAACAATATAAGATATCAAGGATCAAGACATGCCATATTAGTCTTTCTAAAATGGGGGCCAAGACAAAAATCCATACTTCCGTGACAAAGGGGAACTCCAAAAAAGTTTGGTGAATTGAATCTTCCCTTTGCTTACACAATTAGAATTGAGAAGGTCTTTCAATATCTTGCTTCGTTATGTTTTATACTGTTAAAATTTTCTTGTGAACTAGCCGCCAACAAAAGGAGTTAATTTTGGGGAGGTTGTTAGAAAGCCATACTTTTATCTAGGAGTGTGATTTAGGCGGTGTGGCTTGAGGAAAAAGAACGGAAGCATACCCCTCTCAGACCATATATATCGAAGATTTCCAACCTCTCTCATTAGATTCATCACGATTCCTTGGGGAACAACCAACGAGATAGCCATAGAGTCTTGGGATTAGATGCTTCATGTTATGGGGAATGAATTCAAAATTTCAATGCTCCTAGTTATCTTCTGAGTCCCAGTTTGAGATATCAGCTAGTGTAAATTTGCTATTTGTTGCAAACACCTCTATAAGTGGCTATATTTCTTTGTTACTCTCAAGGGGGTGTTTATTCATTATCCTATTGGACCATAAATTGATACTCATTCCATTACCATGATTCCAAAAAGGTTATGAATTAATGAGGGAGGCAGAGGCCGCAAAAAGTTTCTAAATAAATGAGACTCCTCAATGTGCTTGAAGCAAGTCCAAGAAAATAGCATGCCCAAAGAGATATTTTGAACACGTGATCTCCTTCCACCATTCTTTATTTGGAGATAAAAATGTCTAGACCAATTTTCTCCAATGGCTTTGTTCATAAGAAACGAGTCTCTAATACCAATTCCACTATGAGCTTTGGGTTGGTGAACGGTATTCCATTTGACTAAATGGAATTTATTTGTGTTGGATTAACCCCCTTCCCATAAAAACTTACAAATTTCCTTCTACATTCTTGATAGGATACCATGTGGAGTGAGCAAAGAAAAGAACTGGTAGAGAGGTATGTCTAAAAGAATTTCCTTTATCAAAACCATTTAGCCTGCTAAATTGAGCCAACAAGAACCCAAGTGAGGAAACTTTGCCTTGAATTTATTGATGATACTAACCTAGGTTTGAGACAAATGATTTTTTAAACATACAGGAATGCCTAGATATTTGAATTCCTTTAGGATTCCACTGAGTGAAATCCTAAGATTCTTACTTTTTGATTTTTCTTTATGAGACTAATATTCCAAGAATAGATCTGTAACTTCCTAAATTTTTTCATACCACTCGAAGCCTCAAGAAAGTGATTAAGAACTATCTTGAATCTCTTGTCAATAATAGTTGAATACAACTCCGAAAAGAAGAATATCATCTGCAAATTGAGAAAGTTTGATGTTCTTAATTCCTGGTGTGTATGAACTGCTAGAAAGTATTTCACCCCACCTCTCAAAATCTAGACGCCTACTGAACGAGTTTGCCATTAAAATATAAAGGAAGGCAAAGAGGGGGCAACCTTGATGTAGATCCCTTGATGCTTTGAAGAAGATTGTAGATATCCCATTTACCAAGGGCAAGATCCAAGGAGCTAAAACATAGAGAGAGACCTAGACTATAAACTTGCTATAAAATCCAAATTTTGACATTACCTTGAAAATAAATCCATGTTGGATTTAATCAAAGGTATTTTCCATGTCTAAATTAACCACCATTCCTTTATTGTTTCTTTCCTGGATGGAATGTATAGCTTCCTGAACCAAGATGATGTTGTCAAAGATCTGCCTTTGATGAAAAAAACAGCCTTGATTTTCAAAGATGATTTTTGGAAGAATATTTTTGAGCCTTATTGCCAAAATCTTGGAAATATCCTTGTAAGAAATATTGCAAAGCAGAATAGGCCAAAAACTAGGAATAACTCTAGAATGATAAACACTTTATTTCTTATGAATATTGGTCAATTGACAGTATTTTATCTTACATTAAGTTGTCTCACAGTGAGTTGCTTTTCCATGGCAACTAGATTTTTCCTGAGACACGAGATGGTTGCTTGGTAATCATTCTATCAAGACTTAGGTAAAATATGTTAATCCCATTTGACAAAGGATATTTTTTTTACCATGATTGACATGTATCCCCAAAATCCTACTGTAATGGTAATTATTTGGCCTTATAAATGACATAAGGGCGAGATTGATTCAATCAATGTATGCAAGGAATGTGATGCAAGTCTCAAACATTCAATTGATGCTTCCATTTGCTTCCCATTGAAACCTTATGGGCTTGGACATGCCCTAAAAAGATTCAACCTCGGTTAACAGAGAGAAACTACCCATTCCTTACCATTGTGCCTAACCTCTTTGGTTGAATGTAATTATCTTCTTACAACAACATCCCATCTAACTATTCAGAGGACAACTTTTTATTATTTTATGTAATATTAATTAGTCACAAAATGTTTCTCTCTCATTGGATATTCAATGTCACATAAATCATATCTTTACTCTTTACTTTTTTGACTTTTGGAAAGAAGTTGACCTTTAAGGCCCTTCAATCTTGTGACTTGAAACAATAACTTGATCTTTATACCCTTTAGTTAAGCAATAGGTCTTGCCACAAATCCAGTTTGCTACAACATAAACCCACATCCTTGCATTTTATAATATAATAATGTAATGTGTCCAGCTAGTTTACTAGTATTTTGAACTTGTCCCATACATCATATGTAAGTTTCATTACAAGAATCAAAATATAATTGGAAATCAAATTTCCTCATAACAAAATAAGAAATAATAATAATATTTATACTTGTGTTTTTATTTATTTTTAATTAAATACAATTACCTAGGTAAGAAGTCAAACATTAATAGTGTTTATTAGAATTTTTAAAATATAATGTAAAAAAATTAATTAAATCACTTTGTTGCAACTCCTTGTATCTACAAGTCCATTTATATATTTAATCAATATAATGTTAAAAAATTATGTAATATCTTAACCTGCAAATTATGCTAAATCTCTTGTTTCCAAAAATATATATATCTTAACTATAAGTGCAAAATCCCTTTATTTTCAAAATGTATATGTTACAACTCATATAATCATAAAACCCATTTAATTGCAATATGTTTATCTTATAAACTTCATCTTATCATCACTCAAATCTCCTATTTTCAAAACTTATATCATATCACATTTATAAATTACTCTATTAATTTAAAAAAATTGTATATTTAACCAATATAACATCGATAAGTTATATCTTTTTTTAAAATAAAAAAATATAAATATTTTGTTTCTATTTCTTATATCTAAACTTAAACTAGAAAATTATTTTCAAAATTTATATATTGCAAAATTTCTTTCTTACCACTCAATTTATAATAATACTAAAATCTATTTAATTAAATTACAATATATTTGTCTTATAAATCTCTCATCATATGACTCAAATTTTTTGTTTTATTATTTTTTTGGCTCTGAAAAAAATCTATTATAATTCAGTTGTGAAAAATATCATTAACTACTATATAAACGTACACTTACACTGATTTATCACCATTATTTATAAAAAGGCCACACCACCTGGAAATATCCCACAGTTCATCCATAACTATATAATACCACATTTATGAAAGTGAAAATACCACAGTGAAATTTGTTATTTGAAAAAACACAAACACTTACAATAATTTTAAACAAAGATGTAAATCCCAGTAAGGTAATTCACAGGTACTTTTAAAAGTGATGTTGTGGAAGCTACAAATTGAAAGAAGGCAATGAAGAACAAACTTAAATATGACAAGGTTATGCTCAAACAAAAGCTAACTGTATAGTATGACAAGGTTATACTCAAACAAAACCAACTATACAGTGCAGAACTGGCATGACACTGTGTTTCAGCCCTAAGAAAAACAATTGTCAGACTTTAATTCTCCTTGGATATGTATTTCCACTTGCCCCGAACTCCAGCTAAGAATGCATTGAGCAAGAATGCAGAAGAGTACACTAGAATTCCATTGTCAGTCCACTTGTGAAGTTTTTCCTTGGACTTGTCAAGTTTTTCCTTGGACTTGTCAAGTTTTTCCTCGTAGACAGTAGTCATAATTGGGCCAGAATCAGAGTTTGACAAACGCTCGCCAAGAAGGTAACTGCCTGCTGCCCATTTCACCCAAACCAGGATTTGTAAAGCACTGTATATCCATCTGCCAAAACCTTTTATTCCCCAAAATCTTGCTATTGTGCTGCATAATGCAATGCATATAGTCTCCAGCACTATCATTGCACATACAATAATAAAAGGGACTGGATTCTTGGAAACTGTCTCTCTTCTATCCAAGGGATACGGTCTGCCCAAGTACAAATGAAGACAGTCCATGCCCAAACCAGTAACAATCCCCGCCATTATAATAGCTACTCTAGTTTCAGAGAGTGGCATGGAGGGAGTATATTGCCATTTGACAACCACTCCTCCTTCAATTGCAACGAGCAGAGTCCAACCAAAAGAGAAAATCAAGTTCACACAAGCACCTATAATGGACAGGGTACCGAGTCTCAGAAAATTACCTCTGAAGGTTAACACCTGGCAAACATCCCTATGCTCTGTTTCGATGTTAGCAGACCGGACTTGTGATGACTTGACACGAGCATAGGTTACAAATGCATTGATGGCGAATCCATTTCCTCTACTGTCAACCAGGTAATCCCGTATTGACCTTCTTGCCAGCATAGAAGTAGAGAAACCATCCGTTCTGAACCAACCAGTCACTGCCAGGTTTAAGAACATTTCTATTACCCTTGGCACTATTAAAGAACCGCTGCTGTATGTGACCTCTATTCCTTTGGCTCCCACGATTTCAGTAGACATGTAGTTTGCCTGGGCACCCAGAGCCATGTAATTTTCCAGGGCATCAGAAGCCATGACTCTCACTCCTCTGCCATCCTTGTCTTTAGACCTCAAAGATTTCATCATCAGGTCTGTCCACTTATCATCCTCTGCTGGACGCAGTGGAATGCAGATGCAAGTACCTTTTTCTTGGATGGGCTTCCCATAAATGTAATCAAGAGTTTCAAGAACTGAATATCTGTCCAACAAGCTGTCCAAGTCTGGTCCTGTCAGAGTGCTCCTTTTACCCTCCTCCAATGTTACCCCTTCAATTTCATCAATTTCCTTTTTTCCACCCTCTATCAATTTCGACCATTCACGTTCGTCAATTTCATTTTCATCCTCTATCAATCTCACCATTTTAGATTCATCAGTTGCCCCTTTAGATTTATCAACTTTCACATACAACAAGCCCTGGTTGCACCCATGACAGCCATTTTTCAGACAGTCCCGAGATAGCAGCACGCATAGGGTATCAGTCACTCTCTTCAGCGTTCCAGAAATCCGACGAGCAAGCAGGATGTTGACCGCTTCCACAGTGCAGAATACAATGCATTTGCATTCATCATTGCAGTGACAGATCTCAGCAAGGAGCGCAGCAGATCTTAAAGGTAAGCATTCCAGAAGGATGGACTGCACATTATGTGCACTGGATATATACCTCATATATTGTTTGATGGAAGAATTGGGGGAGTGAAATGACAACAATACAACAGAAGCATCCTTATATTTCTCGCATGTTTTAAGGCCAAACCTGTGTATAGGCTGCAGTTTAGGACCCCTTCTGGTAGCCAGAACATCCCTTGCTGCCATGTCCAGATCCAGCCTTCCTCTCAGCAAGCTTGTAATTAAAATTGCTAAATTCCCTATGCAGGTGATTCCAACGTTGGGAAAATTTTGTACAGCGCCTGTTACTGCTTCAGCTGCCTGCCCTTCCCCCCCCTCCATCGCTATGGCAAAACAGGATAACCATCCCAGCAAGCCAATGAACCTTATAATCAACAACTGCATGGTGTAGGAGCTTCCCAACCAGTTCTTGAATAAACCCATTTTGAAAACAGAGCCCAACAGAAGTTTGTTGAACCAGCGATAAGCAAGAGCTCAAACTTGTGTTGCTGCACTTGACTGGTACTCCTAGAGATTTTTATAGCCATTGCCATCAGTTTTCAGTGTTCTCTTTTTCTAAAGCAAAAGGACGGGCATATACATTTATGTCACCTTGGTCTCTGAGGGTATTGGATTCCAAGTGAAGGAATGAGATATCAGATATATCAATGATGAGGGCACAGACAAAATGTTGTTTTAGAGGGAATGTTCTCTTATCCAAAGCAAATAGAATAAATAAAGAACCTATCAACATCAATTCATATTGATAAAAATATATATAAAATCATATGATTATACCAACAAGAGAATAAAAGATGTTTATGATAGAATAACAATTACAATGGTTATTGAATGCTACTATATTTAAATATTTAAATTAATAAAAATAAAAAATTATTTTAAATTGGCTAAAACTATATATATAATTTTGCCTATATAAATTTATTTTTATAAAAATAAATACTATTAAATAAATATGTTTTTATTTTTTTAAATGTGTTTTTATATTTTTAATAAAAACCTAAACATTCAGAAAATATTTTTAATAAAAAAAAAAATTTAAAACAATCAAATTAAAACAAAAAATAAAGAGAACATTTTTAATAAAAAAACTAAATCTTCATATAAAAATAAAAGAGAATAAAACAATTACATTTACTTTTAATATTATTCCATATTTTTTAAATGTGGAATCAAACATTTTTTTTTCTTTTTGGCCTCATTCCACATTTTTTGGTTGAGAGACTTATTCTATAGGCTAGTGTGAAAGTGATGTGTAAGTATGTTCCCTTCTTTTGAAATAAAAATAAAATATTCTCTAAGTAGAATAGCAATGTGGGCTATAATAAAGAAAAAAAAATATGCTATGCGTATTTGATTAATTGGACATATGACCTAATATAATTTCATGTAAAGCAATTAGAAAAAATACAAATATTTGACTAAGATGTTTAAACCTTATACTTATTGTACTTGTAACATACCCAAGATTAAACAAAATTACACCGATGAAAAAAAACTTTTATGTTGTTACCCTCCGGCGGGAGGTAATATAAATATCTGTCTATGTAATTACGGATGGCGGTTGACATTTGTGCGAAGCTTTGTAATTTGATGCGATAGTTATAATTACGGTGATACTATCAGCTGTAATTAAACTTTGTTTGAGCTTGATTGAATTACTTAGTTATTACATACATTTGACCAGATACCATATGTCACGGCTTGTGAGTTTTAATATGGATTCTGGAGGCTTCGGTTAAATGTAATTCTAAACCATGCTATATATATATATATATATATATATATATATATATATATATATATATATATATGTTTCGAACTTGGGATTATTGAAATGATTAACTCCTCGAGATTATCTATCCCGTCCCGTCAATCCGTCCCCGGCGAGATCTGGCCATTGATTTCGATCTGGATCCTACGGTGAGGATTCATTAGGGTTGGATAATGTCTACCCTGCCCGTAACTGACTCCTCAGTCCATTGTTGCGCCTCGCCGGTGCGTCTGGAGGCAGGGTCCGCTGCCCTTAGGGTTTTCTGCTCCGTTTCCGCTCTGCTCAGTCGGTCTATGGGGTTCCTGGGCGTGATCGCTGCCTCGGCCACCAGGTATTGTTCCGTCCTTCGTTCCGCATCTCTGAAATCTTGCTTTCCTTTTCTTTAATACGAGTTCTGGAGAGGAAAAATGCGGATTCTATTTCTTGATCTGACCTATGCGTCCGAGGAATCACATATTGACTGTGGTTCTATGTTTAATGGTTTCTCCGGCTCGGCCGGCCAGTTCCCAGCATTCTATTTCCGGCTTCAGTCATTCTATCTGCGTTTGCAAAGGTATTAATGTGTTTGGCAATTTGAATCATGTTAACTTTCATTGCTTCTGTTCTTGCCTCAGTTCACGGTAGGGTTTTGGGTTTGTTAACCGTTGCTGTAATGTTTGTTTGCCAGGTACTCTTCCTCCCGTTCGGCTGCTACAGAATTCTGCTTATGCCTCTGCTCCAACAGGGCTAAACCTATCGTTTCTTTTCACAGGTATTTAAGTTCTTGCTATGGGAGTTCGTACCCGAACCTCCTTTCCAGTATTCCTTGGCTGAAGGCGCTGAGATTATAACAGAGTTTCTATACTGTCTTTTCTTTGTTTAAGTCTGACAATTTATGACAATGATTATGTAATTTTAGCTAAACCCCGCTAGGGTTTTTGCGGCTCTTTAAACTTAAATAGGATTTTGCCGAGGGTTTGCTCCCTTCCGGTAGTTTATGCTTTTTACCTTGTAACGGGTTTCTGGGTACTGAACAGTCTCATTCAGACATGAATATGATATGCAATCTTTGTCATGGGCTTGACGGTGTTTTTGGTGATGAATGCCTTTTATGGGTTTAAGTAAATGACAAGAAATTATATTTATATATATATGCATTTCGATTCAGTGTGTTATTCAGTTTACAAGTCTGTGTTTTGATGAATTTCTGTGAAGCGTACATCCGAGATTCTTTGCGACTACAAGTTATGGTTGTTGGCTACATAAGATTATAATTTGTTTATTTATAGCGGCCACCATGCATGTTTACGATATTCCATTTGAGTTCTGTGCTTACATGGGTTCCGCCCCTTTGGGTCGGCATTTGTTTCTAATGTACATGTATTTGCTCTCTATTGTTTCGGGTTTGCTCCCTGGTTGAACTGTACAGTTATTTTGAATATCTGTTCTAGAAAAAGAAGATGATTAAATTCTTGCTAAATTCTGTTCTGTTCTTTTACATAGCTCTATTAGACTATTCTGGAAGTGACCGGACCACTTATTATTCCGAGCTCTCATAGAGCGAGACGACCAACCTAGAAGCCTGTTTTGCAGGCACTATGGGTTAACGGTCTCCCTCATTCCTTTTGATTAAGTAAGTGATGCCTTACCTTACAGTACTTAATTTGTTTTCTTAAAAAAAAATGAAAGAGGATTGCTTCTTCCTACTGCTACATTTATGGTTCAATACTGTACAGGTCTTATTTTAAATCTGTTACATTGTTCATCTAACTATTAAGAACTCAGATCCTTTTAACCTACAATCCTAAATATACGTAAGGTCACTGGAATAAAAGAAACGGTTACTACCAAACATTCAACAATTTGCTTTCTGTTCAACACAGGTCAAGATTATAAACTTCCTAGTCTGTCATAATTAACAAGAAAACAAATGATTATCTTTTCTGTTAATAGCAACTACTGAAATCTACTCATCTGTCCCGAAATCCAAGTGAAGTAGTTTATGCCTCCCTTCCACGAGCTGGGCGATTACGTCCTGCAGCTCTCCCCCGAGCTCAAGTCTGAGTCGTAGTTAGTTCAGAAATCCTGGAGGAGGTTCTCGGGACAGTCTGGTCCAAACTCTCCGAATCCAGTGAAAAACAGTAGTCCTGGGGAGCTCACGGGACAATCCGGTCCAGGTCTCCAACCCAGAGTATTGTCTGTTCTGGAAAAAAATGTTTTGCTTCTAGCCTACAGAGTTTCTTTGTGCACAGATCCAACCCCAAACTCTCCTTGGAATGCTTTATTTATTCCAGAGTTTTTGGATAACTGTGAAAACTGTTTTTTTCTAACTAACACCAGATCTTGATTTACTTTTACCAACCATTTACTTATGAAACCAATTTCACAGTAAATCTTTATTAAAAATAAACATTTGATTTTTGTTCACATATTCTCATTAAAATGACACAGCAATCCTAACTAATCCTTAATTAATAATAATAACATCTAACTATTTGTTTCCACTAAAATGGTGGTTACAGTTTCCCCCCCTAGGGGAGAACACCGTCCCCGGTGTTCTTATTCTCTTGCAGAGAAAAGCTCTGGATAAGCTTCACGGACGAAACTCTCGTCTTCCCAAGTGGCATCCTCAGGTCCAAAGTGCTTCCATTGCACTTTAACCTGGGCGATGGCTCGTTTCCGGAGCATGATTTCCCTCCGGTCTAGTATACTGTGAGGCTCGACCAGAAACTCTCCGTCCGGTTCTACCTGCACACAATGAACTTATGTTACTTATGTAAGTCTTTAACATCACATTATCATTTTAACCATTATGTATTCACTACCTGAATGTTTTGCCAATGGATTATGTGTTTAGGATCATGAACGTATCGTTTCAATAACGATACATGAAAGACATTATGCACTCGAATGTGGCTAGGAAGCGCTAAGCGATACGCCACCGGTCCCACTCTTTCCAATATTTGGAAAGGACCACAGAATCGAGGTGCTAGTTTTGCACAAGATGCCCATCTCAATGTGCTCTTCTTTGGTTTAATCCTGACGTATACGTGATCACCAACTTCATATTCACGGTATGATCTTTTCTTGTCCGCATACACTTTCTGCATGTCTTGTGCTGCCTTCAAATTCTGTCGGATCTTCTTTACCTCCGCTTCCATTTCTGCTAACATATTTGGTCCCAACATTAGTTTAGTCTCGGGGCTGCTCCAATTTATGGGGGTTCTGCACTGCCGCCCATATAATGCCTCAAACGGACTCATCCTTAAGGATTCTTGATAACCATTGTTGTACGCAAATTCTATCAAGTGTAGATATTCTTCCCATTTAACGAGTTGCTGCATGACATACATCCTTAACATGTCTTCCAGTATCTGGTTCACTCACTCGGTTTGACCGTCCGTTTGCGGATGGTATGCAGTACTAAAATGTACTTGCGTCCCTAAACCTGTAAACAGGGCCTTCCAAAAAGCTGATGTGAACTTTACATCTCTGTCTGAAATAACAGTCTTAGGAATGCCATGCAGCCTGAAGATCTCACGCATAAATAAGTCTGCTATCTATACTGTTTTATAAGTGGATTGGACAGGTATAAAATGTGCCGATTTACTTAATCGATCTACAACTACCATTATAGAGTCATTTCCTCGTTTTGTTTTTGGTAGTCCAGTAGTGAAATCTAATGAGATTACCTCCCATTTCCATTCAGGGATAGGTATGGGCTGCTTTAATCCAGTAGGATGCCTATGCTCCACCTTCACTTGCTGGCACTCTAAACACTTATTCAGATAGTTCGCTATATCTTTTCTCATGCCTGACCAACAGTAATCCTTTCGAATGGCTGTCAGCATCTTTTGATATCCTGGGTGTCCCGCATAATTGCTTCTATGATATTCATCTAGTATCATGGTTTTTAATTCCATTCGATTTGGGATAACTATCCTCTTCTTGAAAACCAGCAACCCATCCTGGTTGATCTCATAATCTCCCTGTCCACCCTGGCCTTCAGGTGCTTGTGTTTGCTGCCACAAATATTTATATTCAGGATCCTTGTCTGCTTCCATTCTGATTTGATCCAAAAATCTGGTCTCAACTTGATTAACATATAACTCATAAATGCCGTGCAATTTTCTGCTCAATGCATCTGCTACCCTGTTCTCTTTACCTTTTACATGCTGCAAATCTATATCAAACTCGCTCAGGAAATCATTCCACCTTGCTTGTCGAGAGTTTAAATCAGCTTGTTTAAAATAGTTGGTTAAACTACTATGATCAGTCTTTAATACAAACCTTTTTCCAAGTAGATAGTGTCTCCATACTCGGAGAGCGTGAACAACTGCGGTCAGCTCCAAATCGTAAGCTGAATATCGCTGCTCATGATCTTTTAGCTTGCGAGATTCATATGCTATCACTTTTCCCTCTTGTGATAATACGGCTCCAACTCCCTCCTTGCAGGCATCTGTACAAACTTCGAATTCCTTATCCGGGTCTGCCACACTTAATACAGGTGCTGTGTCAATAACTGCTTCAATTTCTCAAAACTATCCTGACATTCTTTTGTCCATCTAAAAATCTTTCCCTTCCTTTGTAGGGAAGTAATGGGAAAGGCTATCTTTGAAAACCCCTTTATAAATCGCCGGTAATAACCAGCGAGACCCATAAAAGATCGTATATCTGCCACATTTTGTGGCACCTTCCATTCCATAATGGTATTGATTTTCTCCGGGTCTACCGCTATTCCCTTTTTAGATATTACGTGCCCAAGATACTGTATTTCTTCCTTGAAGAAATCGAATTTGCTGAATTTTGCGTATAGCTGGTGCTTCCTTAACAATTCCAATACTACTCGCAAATGCTCCCTGTGTTCCTCCGCATTCTTTGAATAAATTAATATGTCATCAATGAAGATTAGCACAAAGTTGTCCAAGTAAGGGTGAAAGACACTATGCATCAGTCTCATAAAAGTGGCTGGTGCATTGGTTAACCCAAAAGGTAATACCACGAATTCATAGTGGCCATACCTTGTGCGAAAATCAGTTTTGTGTATATCTTCATCCTTAATTCTGATCTGATGATAACCAGACCGCAAATCAATTTTTGAGAACACAGTAGCTCCCCTTACCTGATCAAACAGATCATCAATACGGGGTAGAGGATACCTGTTCTTAATAGTCAGCTTATTTAATTGCCGATAATCCATGCACATGCGCATGGTTCCATCCTTCTTCCTAACGAACAATACAGGTGCTCCCCAGGGTGACACACTGGGTCGTATGTACCCCTTATCCAATAATTCCTGAAGCTGCATTTTCAGCTCGGTCAATTCAGGCACACTCATACGGTAGGGAGTTCGCGAGACTGGTGATGCTCCTGGCAGCAATTCTATTGTAAAATCCACTTCTCTTTTTGGTGGTAATCCTGGCACCTCTTCAGGAAATACATCCTTAAATTCCTGTATTACAGGGATATTTTCTAATGCAACAGTTTTATTCTTAGGTTCAGATAGTCCAACTTGTATAGCATACAGTTGGCATCCCTTCCTTATGCATCTCCCCATTTGGGAAGCTGTAATTGGGCGCAGATGTACAGGCTTCCTTACGCCTTGAATCTCCTGGCGAATACCATTGTGATCCCTGTAATAAACTATCTTCTCCTTTCAGTCTATAAGAATCCAGTGCTTCTCCAACCAATCCATACCCAACAGTACATCATAAGATCTCAAAGGTAGAACATTTAAGTCCACTACCAACTGCTGTCCATCAATTTGCAGTGCACAGTCTGGTATTTTGGCACTAACTTTTCTTTTAGCCCCTGTAGCTAACTGGACCAACCATGTCTTTTTAAACTTTTGACTTGGCAATTTACAAATTTCTACTAATTTAGGACTTATATAACTTAAACTGGCCCCCGGATCTACCAAAACAGAAATAGTTTGGGATAACAATTTACCTTCCAGTTCTATCATGGTGGGCTGAAAATCAGCTTGCCGGTCCTCCAATGCTGCGTTAATTCTAGGTATGTTTCGAGCAACATCTCCCACGGTAGAGGCTTCCTGCAAATTATTTACTGCCTCGGTTTTACCCCGCTGTGGGAAATATCGGTAGTAGTGCGCTGCCCCGCAGCCCCAACACTGCAGAGGTGGCCTCTAGTTTTGTGGTTGTTCAGGTTTACTTGAAGCTTCCACCGTTTTGTCTTCCCCAGGCCATCTAATATGCTGATGGTTCCTACCGAATTGCTTGTTGATTGAGGTTCTGGCGTTACTCCTCAAATTGCTAGTTTTGCCTTTTTTGAACCCAGCATTGTTTCTGTTATCCTTCCTTGTTTGCCATCCTTTTCCTTGGTCTATCTTGTTTTTCGCTTGCTGATAACACAGCCTTGCCTTTCTAATAGTCTCGTCCATTGTCTTAGGATTTTCAAACTCAATACGCTCCTTCATGTGAACAAGTAAATTTCTCAGAAATCTTTGGACTTTGGCTTTCTCCTCTCTTAAATATGGTACATAACGCAGTAATGATGTAAACTTGGTGATGTACTCATCCATGGTCAGCTGTCCTAGCCATAACTCATGGAATTATCGAGCCTTTTTATCATAAAAACGCTCAGTTAAATACTTGTCCTTGAAGTACTGTTGAAACTTTTCCCATGTCACATCGGAATCCTCTATTCCCCGCACGTTCTTTACTTCTTCCCATCATAAGGTGGCTTTGTCTTTTAGCTGGTAAATGGCTAACCGTGCTTTAAGACCACTGTCATATTCATACACCTGAAAATATTTGTTCATATTAATCAACCATGCCTCAGCTACTTCCTCTTTTTCGCCATCAAACGTAGGCGGTTTTATCTTTCTGAATTCTCCGTGCAACTCCACCTTTTGCTTTTTACTTGTCCTCCGTTCGGTTTCATTCTCAGATTCAGCCTCATTAAAATTCCTGTTTGGATGACTCCGCTGTGACACACTTCTTTCTTTTTGGCTCACATTTTTTTCATCTGTTTGCTGCTCATTTCCCTCTTGAAATTCTCTGCCAGCACTGGGCTTCTCAATCCTCTGATTTTGTTTATCTGAAAGGCTTTTTAGGATCCTTTCTTGTTCCTGCATCATCCTAGCATTTTCCCTTCGTACTCTCTCCATTTCTTCCTGTAACTGTTGTACTGTGTGCAACAGAATGCGAATCTGTTGTTGTTGTTCTTCAATCAATCTATTAGACCGCTGATGCTGCTCTATTCCCAACTGAACCCACATTTCAGGGTTTCCCTCTGGTGGCGGTTAAATGTCTCCGACATTCTGCTGTTGCTGTCGTAAAGGTGTTTGTCTTGTTTGTCGTTCCATATATTTATCTAACTGTGCAAGACACACATACAATTGTAACGTCAGTTGGCCCAATAGGGTCCCAGCCTTGTAACAGGCTCTGATACCACTTGTAACGTACACAGATTAAAACAAAATTAAACCAGTAAAAAAAAAAACTATTATGTTGTTACCCTCCGGCGGAATTAACATAAATATCTGTCCTATGTAATTATGGTGCGGTTGACATTTATTACTGAGTTTGATGCGATGGTTGTAATTACGGTGATGCACTACCAGCTCTATGGTTCGACTTTGTTTAAGCTTGATTGAATTACATAGTTGTACATACATTTATTTCATACCCTATGTCACGGCACTTGAGTTTTAATATAGTTCTGGAGGCTTCGGATAATGTAATTCTAAACCATGCAATATATATATATATACATGTTTCGAACTTGGGTTATTGAAATGATTAACTCCTCGAGATTATCTATCCCGTCCCGTCAATCCGTCCCCGGCGAGATCTGGCCATTGATTTCGATCTGGATCCTACGGTGAGGATTCATTAGGGTTGGATAATGTCTACCCTGCCCGTAACTGACTCCTCAGTCCATTGTTGCGCCTCGCCGGTGCGTCTGGAGGCAGGGTCCGCTGCCCTTAGGGTTTTCTGCTCCGTTTCCGCTCTGCTCAGTCGGTCTATGGGGTTCCTGGGCGTGATCGCTGCCTCGGCCACCAGGTATTGTTCCGTCCTTCGTTCCGCATCTCTGAAATCTTGCTTTCCTTTTCTTTAATACGAGTTCTGGAGAGGAAAAATGCGGATTCTATTTCTTGATCTGACCTATGCGTCCGAGGAATCACATATTGACTGTGGTTCTATGTTTAATGGTTTCTCCGGCTCGGCCGGCCAGTTCCCAGCATTCTATTTCCGGCTTCAGTCATTCTATCTGCGTTTGCAAAGGTATTAATGTGTTTGGCAATTTGAATCATGTTAACTTTCATTGCTTCTGTTCTTGCCTCAGTTCACGGTAGGGTTTTGGGTTTGTTAACCGTTGCTGTAATGTTTGTTTGCCAGGTACTCTTCCTCCCGTTCGGCTGCTACGGACTCGTTTCCTATGCTTCGCTCCAACAAAGCGAAACCCGCCCACACAGTATTTACAACAGGGAGTCGCACCAACCTCCTTTCCAGTATTCCTTGGCTGAAGGCGCTGAGATTATAACAGAGTTTCTATACTGTCTTTTCTTTGTTTAAGTCTGACAATTTATGACAATGATTATGTAATTTTAGCTAAACCCCGCTAGGGTTTTTGCGGCTCTTTAAACTTAAATAGGATTTTGCCGAGGGTTTGCTCCCTTCCGGTAGTTTATGCTTTTTACCTTGTAACGGGTTTCTGGGTACTGAACAGTCTCATTCAGACATGAATATGATATGCAATCTTTGTCATGGGCTTGACGGTGTTTTTGGTGATGAATGCCTTTTATGGGTTTAAGTAAATGACAAGAAATTATATTTATATATATATGCATTTCGATTCAGTGTGTTATTCAGTTTACAAGTCTGTGTTTTGATGAATTTCTGTGAAGCGTACATCCGAGATTCTTTGCGACTACAAGTTATGGTTGTTGGCTACATAAGATTATAATTTGTTTATTTATAGCGGCCACCATGCATGTTTACGATATTCCATTTGAGTTCTGTGCTTACATGGGTTCCGCCCCTTTGGGTCGGCATTTGTTTCTAATGTACATGTATTTGCTCTCTATTGTTTCGGGTTTGCTCCCTGGTTGAACTGTACAGTTATTTTGAATATCTGTTCTAGAAAAAGAAGATGATTAAATTCTTGCTAAATTCTGTTCTGTTCTTTTACATAGCTCTATTAGACTATTCTGGAAGTGACCGGACCACTTATTATTCCGAGCTCTCATAGAGCGAGACGACCAACCTAGAAGCCTGTTTTGCAGGCACTATGGGTTAACGGTCTCCCTCATTCCTTTTGATTAAGTAAGTGATGCCTTACCTTACAGTACTTAATTTGTTTTCTTAAAAAAAAATGAAAGAGGATTGCTTCTTCCTACTGCTACATTTATGGTTCAATACTGTACAGGTCTTATTTTAAATCTGTTACATTGTTCATCTAACTATTAAGAACTCAGATCCTTTTAACCTACAATCCTAAATATACGTAAGGTCACTGGAATAAAAGAAACGGTTACTACCAAAAATTCAACAGTTTGCTTTCTGTTCAACACAGGTCAAGATTATAAACTTCCTAGTCTGTCATAATTAACAAGAAAACAAATGATTATCTTTTCTGTTAATAGCAACTACTGAAATCTACTCATCTGTCCCGAAATCCGAGTGAAGTAGTTTATGCCTCCCTTCCACGAGCTAGGCGATTACGTCCTGCAGCTCTCCCCCGAGCTCAAGTCTGAGTCGTAGTTAGTTCAGAAATCCTGGAGGAGGTTCTCGGGACAGTCCGGTCCAAACTCTCCGACTCCAGTGAAAAACAGTAGTCCTGGGGAGCTCACGGGACAATCTGGTCCAGGTCTCCAACCCAGAGTATTGTCTGTTCTGGAAAAAAATGTTTTGCTTCCAGCCTACAGAGTTTCTTTGTGCACAGATCCAACCCCAAACTCTCCTTGGAATGCTTTATTTATTCCAAAGTTTTTGGATAACTGTGAAAACTGTTTTTTTCTAACTAACACCAGATCTTGATTTTACTTTTACCAATCATTTACTTATGAAACCAATTCCACAGTAAATCTTTATTAAAATAAAAATCTCATTTTTGTTCACATATTCTTATTTAAAAGAAAATAACACAGCAATCCAAACTAATCCTTAGTTAATAATAATAACATCTAACTATCTGTTTCCACTAAAAATGGTGGTTACGGTACTTTTTAAAATATTTGAACGTATTATATCAGCTCTCTCTCTCTCTCTCTCTCTCTCTCTCTCTATATATATATATATATATATATATATATATATATATATATATATATGCTAAAATAAAATATTTTAATGTTATATAGAATAAAATATCCAATATAAGTTATGAAAAAAATATTTTAATATGAATTAATATTGAATTATTTTTAAAATATGATAATAATAATAAAATAAGTTTAATGTGCATTCATAAAATGGCTCAATACACATGTTAACTAATCTCTATAACATTCAAAAATACAATTTAACAGTAAAAAATACATTTTTTTTTCACTCTAAAATAAGTTTCACCTAAGGAAATTTGATCTCTCTAAACTTTCATGTTATATGGGTGCTTAAGATGGATCTATACTGAGTACATAAAAAATCAAAACAATCCATTAGTGCATTGAACATATAGCTGAAACCTAATATCATTTAGTGCATTGAACATGAGCTTAAACCTAATATCATTGAATAATAAACATATGTGAAAGGTAATTAGAGTTTGACTCTTTAATTATAAACATATTTTTAACTACCATGACACAAAGCTCTTCATTTGTTTGTTGATCTCTTTTGTAGCTTCTATAAAATGATTTTTTTTTATGATATAGTGTAGAAAGAAGCTCTTCATTTGTTTGTTGATCTCTTTTGTAGCTTCTATAATTTTATTATTATTATTATTATTATTATCATTATGTAGAAAGAAGGTAAAATAAATTATAGACAATTTGTTGAATTATAATAGATAATCTAGTAATTTATTTTTGGATAAATTTTTTAAATAATATTTTAAAATAAAGATAGAAACTTGGTCCTTCATTTTTTGAAAATAATTTGCTCAAAAATAAATTATGAGATCTAATTAAATAAGATCATAGATTTTAAGATATGAAATTTAATAATAAAAAGATAAATATATTTTATTTATGTTATCTTTACATACTATCTATCAAATAATTATTGATAATTAAATTAAAATTTTAAAAAATTTATTCCAAAATAAATATACTTATTAATAAATAACACTATAATATACTACTTATATAAATAATTAACACTTATAATAAATAAGATTTACAATATTTACAATTTGGTTTACCTTAATCTAAGATTAGCTTTAAAAAAAAAACTAAAAGAAATGAGAATTATGCATAGGATGATTACATATTTAGGTTAACATACAAGTCATCGATAAAATACTTAGGTGGTTAACTTTGTCCTTTGTCATCATATAATATTAGAATTATTTTTATTTATTCAAGTTATAAATACATGTGATATGTATAATCTTAAAGATCTTATATAATGATATGTATAATCTTAAATATCTTAAAATTATATAAACACTTTAATGGCACATATATAATAATAATAATTATTATTATTATTATTATTTAAATTTAAATTACAGTTGTAATTCATTTTGATCAAAGGAATGTACTAAAGATAATAACACACTAAATTTTAAAAAGTTAAAGAAATAATTTTGCTTTTTATTTATATTGTTTTTCAAAGTAAGAATATATATATTTAAAAATTAGCTAGTTATTAAAAAGTATTTGACAAGTTTTTTAATAGAGTTTGAAAAATTAAAGAAAACAGTGATAATTCTTGCTAGACCTAGAACAAAATGTCATTTAGACTTGCCTAAAAAGGGAAACCAGGCTTGAGAGTTCAATAGATAGAGTAGCAAAAATTCAAGAGGTTTTCTATGAAAGAAATTAGACTTACAATACTAAATAGACTATTAACCAAAATTATTGATAAAAGGAAAACTTATTATCGAGAGAAAAAACCATATAAAGCTCATATATTGGGAAGGGGTGTTACACCTCGCTTTCTTAGAGGAGGAAGCACGACAATTGGTGTGTCCTTTTGAAGAGCTAGGAGTTGCCTCCACCTAAATTTTTTCCATAATACTCTTTCACCAACCAAGAGGCGAATGTGGGCAGGAGCCAATTTTGTTTTTTCTATAGCTTTACATGGTCACAAAGACTCTTTCCATCCTTGTTCTGAAATGATAGTGCATGGGCTACAAATGATATTGTATACCAATAAAATTCCACTTTATTGTTGAATTTAGTTTCTTTAGTGCAATTCAACCCATGGTCTAGGAGGAAATATTCAATCATGACATTGATCTCCTCCTTTTCTAGTAGATACCATGAATAATTGGCCCATTCTTCAATAACATTCACCCTTGTACTTAAGCTAAGAGAAGTGGTGTGAAGATATATAGAGGTAACAATGACCGCATCCAACTCTATCTTGGTTTAACACAATGGAGCTTTTCCTTTTCTATTCAACGAGGAGCCATAATGCCAAGATAGTAACATGCTAAGGCCCAATTCCGAGATTGAAGGCTGACTCGTAAGATCAAATAGGAAAACATGAGATTAGGGAGTAGGGAAGGAAAGTTACCTCTGCTATCTTCCTTAAACCATACTTTAATGCTATTATGGACCTTTCTTATTATGTAAAGGGACCAATAGTGCAAGTCAACGTACCACACATGAATCTAATTACATCTAGATCAAATCATAATTTCCATCACTTTGGTTTCCCGTATTTTCCCTCATACGCCATGAATGCACCATAACATTCTCCTCTCCATTCTGTGTAGGGCGCAATCCTATTGTTTGCGTTACCTTTGTAATTCTCAAGGGTTTGCATGGGAGAAACTCCCAATACCCATTTAGAAAGGTAGTTGAAAACCACCAAGGAAGGGCATGTGCCATTCCTTTTTTCCATCTCATGTACTCGTACTACCCTATGTGGGGTAGTATTTGTATTGTTATAAATTCATTTCTTTTCTTTTCTCAAAAGAAATATTTGCACCTTGAATCGATGTATCGATATATTCATATCTCTTCCATTTCACTTTCATGTTGGACAATGATTGATCATTTATATCGATACGATATTTGTTTTGAAATTTAGTCAAATTTCAACAATCATCGCATTTTTTACCACCAACACATTTCTTTTTGTAAAATAGTTCATCGCTTTCTCTTTCACATAGAATTTGAGATATGAAATCACGAATAGTGGAAGGAGGAGGTGAATCCTTCCAAAATGTTCTACCAAAATCAAGGAATGTCTCATAATATAACTCAAAGTCCACATGATAATGGAAACAACAAGTGTCACATACGATGATAGGTTTTACATACCATGGTTTTTGTTGAGCAAAAGCACTAATTGAAACATGAATTTCACGATTCTCTTCTTTGAACTTGTTGAACAACTCTATCTGAGTGGTTTCCAAGAAATGTTTTTCATGTTCTTCGTACTGATTTCGTGCTATTCTTCTTTGCATCACATGCCTTGCAGTTGGAGAAACACATGAATTGTTCTTCCAATATTCATATATGATTTTTTTGACATTTTCTCCAAGTCTATCTTTATATGGTTGCCTACAAATAACTCTCCAACAAGCAAGTTCATCATTTACATCTATTTGCAACTAAAATTTTCGATGTTTGTGCAAATTTTTTCATGAGGTTCCTAATGCTCGTGCCATAGATTTTACCAAGCGATTCGATTTAGTACTTGATGAAACCATTCCATCACAACCATTACTCATTACAATTGAAACATCTTTCTCTCTAGATCTCTTAATTGACTCTATAGCACTATTTATATTTTGTATCACATTTTCCTTCATTTTTTATCTTTGGTTGATTTTAGAATACCCAATAAAGTCGTAGCTTCTTTTAATTTCCTTAATGATAGAAGACCTTTCAACCTTTCAACATTTGGGCTTGAATTGTCACATTTTCCTTTATGAAATACTTCTAAAAAATGTGGTTAACATGATATCGTATGTAATGGTCAGCTTTTTCATCTCCATATGTGTGAGTCTCAACATTTTCTAACATCTTGTCATCGACATTGATTTCATCTGTACATATTCGAATGAATAGTACATAATAAGTTTACATATTCAATAAATAACTAAATTAATAAATATATGTATAATTTCAATAATATGTGCATGTGTTCAACATATATATATATATACCTTGTGATTCAATTTCTTCACTTGAATTTCTTTCATCATTTTCACCATCTTCAATCATTGGTTCAATATCTCTTTCACTTTCACTTTCAAAATTTTGCATCTCATCATCAATGTTTTGAGGAATATCTCTCTCTGTTTACATTGAAAAATATTTTTCAAATTAGTTCATCAAATAAAAATTAAGCTTCACATTTTACACTAGGAAAATTTTAAATATATCAAAATCATAATATTTCTATTTACATACCTATTTCAACTTCTAGTTGAGGTTGATTTTCCCCTTTAATATTTGAGAGTGCTTCTATCTTTCTTTTGTGAGATTGTCTCGTCTCTTCTCTACGTTCCTCGGGGTCTCTTTTTCGATCACCTTTTCTCTTTCTCACCACAGAATAGTCATTTTCCATGATAAGAGATTATGAGTTCAAATTTCATCAAAAAATTAGACAATAATTAATTACAAAAACATCACAAATTTAATTTTAAAAAAATCTATTTAAATTTTTTGCAAAAAATACATACTCCAATCCAAAACACTTACTTTAAAAAATTCGAGAGAAAAATGTCTTATAAAAATGAAATGAAGCTCAAAAGATTTACTTCAACTCAAAACATGTACATACCTCCAAGAAATGTCCTTTGAATGTACGTCCAAGAAAATTTCTTAAGTCCAAAACAATTTTTTGCAAAATCAGGCCGCCTCCAAGAAATGTCTTCCAAGAAAATTCTTTAAACCCAAAACAATTCTTTGCAAAATCAGCCTGCTTCCAAGAAATGCTCTTAAATCCAAACTTTGAAGAAAAGTTTTTAAACCCAAACCAAGATCTTTGTATTTTCTCACACACACACACAAAAAATAAAAAAATTACAACTTTATATGCCTCTGGACATTCAAAAAGTGCTGAACAACTTGTTTAAGCATAAACTCCTTTCATATTTTTATTTTTTTATACACATGGTAACAAGGTGTCCCTTTCCCAACAAATTACATAAAACCCTAGTCACATATATTAGCATGTTGTTGTTTTTTTATTTTCTATTTTTTTCCTAAAAAAAGTTACATAGTCAATTAAATAAAAAAAGGGAGAGTCCATGATCAATCCTTAATCAAGAAAAGAAAGTGTTTCCTTATATTCAACGAGAATGTGTCAAGTCTATGGAGTGACCATCCTGTAGAGTAGAAGTGGTCTAGGTATGGTAATCCAATATT
Source organism: Pinus albicaulis (assembly GCA_034641835.2). Taxonomy (NCBI): domain Eukaryota; kingdom Viridiplantae; phylum Streptophyta; class Pinopsida; order Pinales; family Pinaceae; genus Pinus; species Pinus albicaulis. Next base: position 802,824,629 of record CM076575.1, on the reverse strand, counting down.
AATCCAACTTTTAAGATGCCTCGTGCTAAGTTATTCATATAATGTCCCATATAATAATAATAATAATAATAATAATAAGACAATGCATTACCCAAAGAGTTTGGATTTAATGGTGGAAAGCAAGGAGTTTTTCATTGCTTGGGAAGGTTCAATTCCCATGAGGGCCTAACCTGAAGCCATAGGGGTACTTTGAGGTAGTGGTAAAAAGTGTGGTTGCACCTAGAGAGATTATTCTAAATGATCTCAAGACTCATCACACACATAAGTGAATCAAATCCCACCTTCATGTCCTTCAATTTTAAAAATCACCCTTTAGCATCATGGAGGTACATCTTCAGTGGAATGGCATGAGAGAAATTGAAACTTGAACCAAGGACCCCCGTTTAGAGTTGATGGGCATCATTCATTATAATGACAAGTCATTCTATCCTTGTTCATAAGAGGCAGAGTAAAGCATGAGAACATGGGAGGTTCAATTGGAGTTACAAGAGAAATAATAATTTGATGATTAAGCTAGTTTGATTCATAATCAAGATAAAAAGTGATGAAATAGGGAAGAACTCACTCTCTATCCATGGGAAATAATTGACAAAACTCAACAAAGTAAAGGGATTTCTCTTTGGCACCCGAGAACTATAAAGCCTGAGAGTATCAATAGTCGCACTTGTGTTTACTCCCAGGGAAATCCATTAGTAGACATTGACTTTCCTTGATCAACAACAATAGTAGATAGACACAACAATGGATAGAGTTCAAGGATAGATTAGATAGGCTGGAAGATTTAATGTAGGTGTAAATCATTATCTTGCATAGGCAGGTGGAAAACCTTTCAAGCCACTTGGACCTACTATTGGAAAATATCACAATCCAAATGAACACCATTCAAGAATTGGAATTGGAAATAGAAGGATTGAACTAACAACTAACATAAATGCAAGAAAAACAATAGGGAGGAGACAAAAACTTCGAGGCAGTGTCATCTTCTAAAAAGTATGTCCATGTAGCACCAATGGGATTTTGAATATGAATTGGGTATGTTCTACAACAACTATCATAATTTTAGATGATTAGTCTAGATGTTTGGTTTCAAATTTTATAATTTCCAGCCAAAAGTTATCTAGCCTTAGGCATATTTTATATACTTTATAATTTCAATATATTATGGATTTTATGTAACATATATGAATTATAATAGATTAATAGTTCTTAGCTATGCTATAGAAAATTTAGACTCATCATGCTATTAGGAAATACTTGTTATTTTTCTGTGTAGATGCACAACATTCACTAATATAATTTACTCGGTTGATATTAAAATAATAATAATAATAATATGGGGCATTACATTTCTTTTATTTATTTATTATGATCCTTTATTTTATTTATTTATTTATTATTGTTTATTCAATAATAATATGTTATAATATAGTTCTTATACATGTATCTATGAGATAAAGAGATATGAGAGAAAGTTGTCACCTACATTTGTATACTATCATAAAGGGTCTGTAAGGTGAAATTTATTATTAGTGCTTTCTTTATAATGCATTTGATGGCCAATAGAGTTTCACAAAAGTTTAATTGAATCCTAGGTTCTTGGGCTAGCTAAAGAAATAATTTTAGTGCCATCTGTTCATAGAAATTATTTGACTCTTGGCCAATTCCTTCTTTGAAGGAGATGTGGTGGGTGGATGATATATATAAAATTCCTCTTACACCTCTTTTTGGGGGATTACCTTGCAAAACTCCATTAAAATATGCCAAGGGGAGAGCCTTGCTTATTACATTTTCTTTGCATTCATGTTTGGTTTATTTTTCCTCCACATGTTAGTAATAATTCTTGATATTGAGAGGCTATAATTCACGTTTGATAGTGATAATATCATTTCCTTAAATATCTAGCAAGCCATACTCCCTAAATTATGTTTAGGGAGAAGTCTTTGATCTTCATTGTGTCATTGAAATACCAAGATTTGAAGGTTTTTCTACATCTCCTCCTTCCCATACATTTTACCCTTATCATTATTTCCACTTCTTTTAAAACCTCTTTAGGGAAGAAACAATTCATACTTAGATGTTCTTGTTTACATAAATTGCACCAACCTAGACAATTAAAGTTTTTGTCCTTGGAGAACTTCCCATGTAGGGGCATAATTATTTAAAATAATCCACATAAATATTTTAATTTTGGATGGAAACTCTAGTTTCTAAATAATTCTCCACAACCAAACTTGTTGTCCTTTTACACCTTGCTCTACTAGTTCTTTGTATCTTGGCTTATACATATATGTTCTTGTTGTATTGAAGAACCAACTCAATTGATCATCATCTTCTCAAATTTTAATATTATTGTCTTTTAGAACTTCTATATAGCCCTTCAACAAATTCTTCACTTAGTCCCAATTCCTCCCAAGAGAGTCACTGTTGCTGCCAAGTTGTAGATATATCCCAATTCACAAGTAATCAAAGAGTATAATATCATTTACTTTTGAGATCTTGGGTCAACCTAGGAGGTAATCTATGAACATATTTACTTCCTATCCAAGGGTCAAGCCAAATTTGAACCCTTTTCTCCTTTTCCCACCTTCTAGATTAACCAATTTCCTATAAACTGAAATATAGAGTTGATAACTTTCCAAATGATAGTGGCCTTACATGGGTTTATCTAGGATTTATTCCCAATATTCTAATATATCTAGGGAAATATATTTTGTATTGAAAACTTGAACCCACAAAAAATTCCCTATATAATGTTGAAATTTGCAACAAGAAACAATGAAATTGGCATCCAGAAACAACACACACATTGGTGTGGGATCACAGGTCACACAGTGATGGATCCTAGCGACACATTAGTGTGCAAGAATTTTTTTAAATAAATTGGAAAATTAATTGTAATATTATCTCATAACAACTTGTAATAGTTAACTAAGTGTGATAGACTTAGTTAGCTCAAGAATTTTGAGTTGAGGGTCAAATGATAATCATGTAGAGTGATTCTATTATTAATAAGGTCTAGTTTCAGTTGTAGCACTATTGTATTGTGAGTGGGATCAGTTAACTCACATTAATTGAGTTAAAATCAGTTTAACTAGTTCTAACTGTTTGATGAGCTAGTGGAAGATCAACTGAATTAAAATAGATTTAATTCACCAGTAGTGATCTACCAAGTAACTAATGATTCACTATTTATAGCTGCATGCATGCTAATTCTGGTGGAGACCCAGTTGAGACAAAGGTTCAAGGCAAGTAAAATATCAATTGTATTTTTAGCAAACTGCCCAGATGTAGTTATATAACCACATGAAGCCCATGATGAATTTCACAATCAAGGAAGGCTAAATTTCCTATTTAATAGGGGATTAATTCGCTAGGGATTGCGTAAGGAGGGTACACTGATAATTGGCTATAGATTTGTCCATTTTTTCCTAGATAAGTGCGAAGTAATTAGTAGAGTGTATGAGGTTCTGGTGATCACAAATACATTGTATTTTTTCATGATTCCTTGGTTGATTATACAATAAATATGGAGGAGTTTTGAGCAGTTTATTTCCCCAGGAATATCTGGTGTTGTGTATTTATTTACTTCTTTCTCTTACTTGAATGTGATTGAGCGACCGTGTTTTATATTCCGCAAATATTGTAGAAGGATTCAATATCTTGTTTTATTACATTACATGATCAATTTGAATCCATTAATATAATTTCTACATGGTATCATAGCGCAAGGAATCACAATATTGGAGAATAAATTGAGTTTTAGTTGAACAATATTCAAATTTGCATGTACTTTATTTGGAGCTATAAGCTGATAAAGATGTATTTCAATGGCTTGAGACTTGAATATGCACTCGAGGGTAGTTCAAATTATATTGCATGGAAGGACAAGATGGAGGTAGTGTTGGAGGACAATGGGTTGAATGAATTCATAGATAATGATATTCCCAAGCCTGCAACAACAGATGCCCAACTTCTTGGTGCATGACGGAAGAAGGTAGCAAAGGCGAGGAGGATCTTGTTACAGGGAGTTCAAGATCATATTGTCTCGAGTATCCATGGAAAGGAAACTCAATATGCTATGTGGAAGGCCTTGATAGATCTGTTTCAAATCAGCAGTGACCACAGAAAATTGGCACTCAAGGAAAAGCTCAGGAAAATCAAAATGGAGAAGGGCGACACAATCCATAAATACTTAACCAAGTTCACTCAATGTCGAGATGAGCTTGGAAGTGTTGGGATTACTTTAGCTGATGATGAATTGGTGAGCCTAGCACTTCTAGGCCTTCTGGCAAGAGTTGGAATAGTTACCAGGACTCTGTGAATGGGAGGGAGAAGTCACCAGATTGGGAGCGACTTTGGTTAGATTTGGTACAAGAAGAGTTTTTGCGGAATACCAGGGATGGATCCTCATCCAAGACTGATGATGAGGAAAATGGTGCCTTGGCTGGTAAGGCAAAGAAGGGGAAGGGGAGGGAGTCCCATTCCAAATCTCAGACTGGAAAAGAAGGCAAGAAGCGTGACATCTCAAAGGTGAAATGTTTTCACTATCATGATCATGGACACTATGCAACAAATTTTCCACAAAAGAGGAAGAACAACAAGAAGGCTCAGGGAGCTAAAGTGGGTGAAGATTTTGCCTCGCCGTTTGAGTTGGACTTCTCTCTCATTGTATCCATGGCATCAACTGTGATGGGATCTATGTGGTACTTGGATAGTGGAGCATATTTCCACATGATGGGAAACAAAGAACACTTTAGTAGCTTGGAGGAGAAGGATCTTCAGATGCACATCGATATGGGTGATGACGGGAGGTATAACACTACCGGGATTGGTACAGTTACTTTCCATAGACATTTAGGTAAACCTTTCTTATTAAAATATGTCATGCATCTACCAGGCTTGAAAAATAATGTAGTTTTAGTTTCTATGTTGGAGGATCTTGGATATGATGTGGTTTTCAGTGAAGGAAAGTCTTTCCTTCGTCACAAAGCCACATCACAGGTAAAGAAGATTGGGGTTCATGTAAAGAAACTCTACAAAATTGATGTAGATGGATTTGTAGCATTGAGCAGTAAATCAGGGAAGGTTGTGAACCAGGATATAGGTGAGTTATGGAACAAGAGATTTCGCCATTTACACCACAGTGCTTTGAGGATCATGCAACAAATTTCTACAGGTCTTCCAAAGGGTACTCTTGAGCAGATAGACACATGCAAGGGATGTACCATGGGGAAGTATGAGAAAGCCATGCAATTGTCCCTTGAGAGGGAGCTTGACTTGCATGTAGATGAGGAACTCTTAGTTCCAAAGGATGAACCTCAGGATGTGGAGTAGCCACAAGTAGTGGATCATGGAGTGGCAGAAACCACTAATGCAGATCCATCCATCGAAATGGTAGGAAGCACACTAGAGAGGCTGACAGATTGATACTAGATGCGGCAGAGCATGTAGGTGCACCTATATCATAATGTAGGAAAAGAACGTCCCCAAACATGTATACTCGATACATGGCTCTTATGAGCGAATGTATTGTGACATAACCACCCTATTTTGAGGAAGCAGTGCAACAACCAACATGGGTTGATGCCATGGTTAAGGATTATGACTCCATTATCATAAAAAATTCATGGGAAGTGGTCCCAAGACCAGTGGGGAAGTCAGTGGTTAGATCCAGGTGGATCTACAGGGTGAAGCAAATAGAGACCTACAGGAGGGGGGAATTTTGAACCATATGGGCAGAGGGAGTACATGTAGCTATACCTCCAGGTGTGAGGTGGGGGGACATGTAGAATTAATCCCAAGAAGAAATTTGGGTAGGTTCCATTAATATGGTGTGTCTCATGGATCGAACCTGGCTAATAGGAGCCCACAATAAAATAGTAGCAGGAATAATCGGTTATATTGATGCAATCAGATGTCAGGAGGACAAAAATCAGAGTGACAGGTGTTATATATTGGAGCACAAATCAAATTTGGCAGCAGTGGAGAGTGCATGGAAGCAGATGCCAACAACGCAGAGTCCAGTAGACATGTGTAGTAGCTAGAAGCAGTCAGAAGACTCTGATGACAGATGCATTATACTTATTTAGTTGTTTGGAGGCTATTCAGTTTTAGGAGAGTTGCATGTGCGAACAACACTAGAGCAGTGTTGCATGCAAGGGCATTCCAAAGGTACCAGATCGGGATAGATTGATTCCTTCCTTGTTGAGAGGGACTGTTGAAATTTGCAACAAGAAACAATGAAATTGAAATCCAGAAACAACACACACACTGGTGTGGGATCACAGGTCACACAATGATGGATCCTACCAACACATTAGTGTGCAAGCCAATTTTTAAATAAATTGGAAAATTAATTGTAATCTTATATCATAACAACTTGTAATAGTTAACTAAGTGTGATAGACTTAGTTAGATCAAGAATTTTGAGTTGAGGGTCAAAGGATAGACATGTAGAGTGATTCTATTATTGACAGGGTCCAGTTGCAGTTGTAGCACTAGTGTAGTGTGAGTGGGATCAGTTAACTCACATTAATTGAGTTAAAATCAGTTTAACTAGTTCTAATTGTTTGGTGAGCTAGTGGGATATAAAGTGAATTAAAATAGATTTAATTCACTAGTAGTGATCTACCATGTAACTGATGATTCACTATTTATAGTTGCATGCATGCTAATTCTGGTGGAGACCCAGTTGAGACAAAGGTTCAAGGAAAGTAAACTATTAATTGTATTTTTAGCAAGATGCCCAGATGCAGTTATATAACCAAATGAAGCCCATGATGAATTGTGCAATCAAGGAAGGTTAAATTTCCTATTTAATAGGGTTTAATTCTCTAGGGATTGCGTAAGCAGGGTAGGCTGAGGGTAGGCCGATAATTGGCTATGTGTTTGTCCAATTTTTCCTAGATCAGTGTGAAGCAATTGGTAGAGTGTATGAGGTTGTGGTGATCACAAATACATTGTATTGTTTCATGATACCTTGGTTGATTATACAATAAATATGGAGGGGTTTTGAGCAGCTGCTTTACCTAGGAATATCTGGTGTTGTGTACTGATTTAATTCTTTCTCTTACTTGCATGTGATTGAGTGATTGTGTTTTATATTCCGCAAATATTTTAGAAGGATTCAATATCTTGTTTTAGTACATTACATGATCGAATTGAATCCATTGGTGTAATTTCTACATATAAGCCTCCACATATTTTTTTTAGCTAGTTCTTTGGAGAAGGGAAAGGGGTTTTTTTAGTCCCCATTCTCCACTAGAAATTGGAGAAACTAATTTCTTCCATGAAGCTAAACAAGTCTTTTGTTTTTTTTGATCTCATGGAAAAATCAATTTATAGAGTAGTTTGTTGATGGTCTCCAACTCAACTTTGGAATCGATGCCAATGAAACCCAATATGTTGATATTGATTTCAATATAACCTTTACAAGAAATAGTCTACCTTGTTAGAACACCGTTGATTTCACTAAGTGTTTAGTCTATTTTCCACCTTAGAAATGGTCCATTTATAATCACTAATTATGTACAAATTTGGTATTAAGTGGAATCTTAAATACCTGAATCCATGGACTAAATCAATCACCTAATAAGGGAATAATTAGTAAAGTAACCTTGTTCCTTTTCAATGGAAACCCACATGGAAATGGTAGATTTATCAATTATATAGATTGGATAATTATGTTGTTTTTCATCCATCTCAATGAATTTGTAGTGGAAAAAGAAGAGGAATCAGCTCATGGGACTGTTTTTACCAGGGGTACCTAGATTGGAAAAACAGGGTCTGAAACCTTCCAGGAGCATTTTGAGGCATCAAACGACATTTTTTAGGGGTAATTTTTTTTTCTCTTTAGTATTTCACCTTTTCATGATGTTTCTCACACAAATATATTTCCAATGACGCAAGAAGCATGCCAATCAAAGTCTGTATGCAAAATTTATGCCACTTAGAAGTTGACCTTCATGTTTTCACACCTATAGTTCTGGAGAATTCCGCGTCAGCCCCTACTATTCATGGAAAAATGGGTTAGCCACGTGTTTGTAATGTAAAAGACTCTAGAAGATTCTATATTGTAACTCTAATTAAGAGTTGATTTAGTCAAACTTAACTACTAGTAAGCTATCATGCTATGTTATAACGAGGCCACTAGGAGGAAGAATGAATTCCATTCTTTCGAGAGCATTTTGTTCAATAGTTGAGAAAATATAGCCATGAGAGATAGGAAAGTAGAGCACACAAAGAGGATTTGTGCACTGTAGAAAACCATGGGCCACATGCATTTCTTCTTTGTACCTGCAGCCATATTTCTAGGCAGAGAAAGAGAGTGAAGTGACCTCACCTTCCAGCTAGGTTTTCTCCCGAAAGGCTCGTTTCCTAGAGAGCATATCTTGTGTCTTATGTGTGTGTGTGAGCTTATTTTTTCATTATCTACTTTTCTGCATAATTTACATTCGCATGCATGCATTAGTTACAGTTAAATCTACAAATCTATAATTTTTTTGTTTGTAAGTTTGGTAGAGATACATCTTCATTATGTCCAATATATCACCCTGATTGGGGCGGGGAATTGAACCTGTGACTTCACATCAAGGAGTTTCTTAAAATAATGCCCGATAAACATCTATCCAAGACCCGATGGACTATAGATCTATAATTTTTATAAAATTTTAACAGTGTAAAAATTTAATATTTGAATATATTATTATCAGATATGTTGTGAAGAACCGCCTAATGAAATATCCATGATAGTTTACAGATCATTTGGTATAAGAGAAAGTTTATTTGGGTATTTTTTGGAGATTGCAGGGATCTAGATTAGCAGGGCCAAAAATCCTAAAACCCTAATCATGGCTGATGAATATGTAAGCGAACCTTGTGATCCTACAAAGGTGAGGTTTACGCGACTGGAACAAAAATTCGTAGATATCAACCAAAATGTAAGCCTCCTCATGGAGGCCTTGAATAGAAAGCTGGGGATATTTGGAGAAGATGGGGGTTCAAATGTAGAGGACAAATAAGAATGAGGATGAGAATATTAAGGAGAAACGAAGAACCAATCGAAGAAATAATCTAGAAAAGATCAACCCAGTTCCACTATCGTGAATCAATCATTATTTAAAATGGAAGAAAAATTCAATGTCAAGATGTACCATGATGAAATTGATGCCCTGAAATTGAACCAATGGTTGCAACAACTAGAATTTTATTTCAGTGTCCATCAAATTGAGGAAGGGAAAAATATCTCATTCACACGACTGAAATTATAGGGCCATGCACTGACTTTGTGGGAGAGCCACACAAAAACCCTAAGGTTGGAGGGAGAACCTCCAGTGACTAAGTGGGAATATTTCAAAACCATAATTGAGTCATAGTTTTATCCCATTGGGTATGTGGAGGATCAGTGGATCTAGTGAAATTTTTTCAGGCAGAATCCGAGCCAAAGCGTGCAGGAGTACAACACAGAATTTGGAAAGATGGCTATAATGTTGGGTATCTCTCCAAAGAACCCATATGTACTCCTCAAGTATTTGGGGGGTATGCACTGCCTTCTATGTGGTCAAGTGATGTTATTCAAGCCCAATTCATTGGATGAGGCTTGTGTAAAGGCACAATACCTGAAGAACATATGCTTGAAGAGAACACAATCAATTGTATCGAAGTAGAAGGAGAAACAAGACGCTTCTAAGGAGGGGAAGAAGAATAAAAAGGGGGAAAATATAAAAATATGTAAGAAACAACACACCCATGCAAAGATTCAAGAAACCTCTGCAACATTGATGGCCACACAGAGGAGAAGTATTGGAAGTTGCATCCGGATCTAAACCCGAAGAACAAGAAGAAGGATAATAAAAATAAGAATCTCATGGCCACTGATTCGAGCAACCAAGTTGAAAGAAACTCGGACGTGGATGAGAAGATCATCTGTACGTCACTATAGAAGGAGGTGAATTTGAGCAACCTTCAGCAGCAGGAAGAGAAATAAATGACCAAAATCTTCCATATAAATATACAGACAAAGAAGACAAATATTGATGCTCTGTTTGACTCAGGATCATAGGCGAATCTCATTGCAGTAGAGCTAGTCAAGAAGTTGGGGCTTGACGTTCGTGATCATATAAACCCTATCCAATGGGATGGGTAAATAAGGATGCATAGTTGAAGGTAACAAAACAATGGAAAATTAGATTTTCTATCAATTCTTATTTTATTGGTGAAGTAGATCTAGATGTGGTTCCCCTTGATGTATGTGGAGTTGTGTTTGGGATTCCATACATGTACATGCGAGATGCAATATTCATGAGGAGATCCAATTAGTACCGGCTCATCAAGGATGGAAGATTGTTCATCATCAATGCGCACAAAGGAAAGTAAAAAATTTCATTGGTACGTGCCAACCAAGCCAAGAAATTGATCAGTTTCAACAAGAAGTATGTTTTATTATTTTTAAGAGAAATTCAGTATGAAGGAGTCAATAAGAGGCAAAGCATACCTGGATAAGTGTACTAAGAAACAAAAAAAATGATTGGAAGAGTTGTTATAGACATACAAGGATGTGTTCTGACAACCTAAAGGGTTACCACTTAAGAGAGAAGTGGAGAAAGATATCTAGTTATTGTTGGAATCCCCATTACCAATTATTGGGATGTAATGACAATCTGTTATAGAAGCAAGTGAGGTGAAGAAACAGTTGCAACAGTTGCTAGAACAAGGTTTCATTTGACTAAGTACATCACCATGTGGGTCACCCATGATTATTGTGCCGAAGAAGGATGGGACTTGGTGGATGTGTATAGATTATAGGGTGGTGAACAAAATCATGCTCAAGAACATATTCCCCATACCTAGGATATACGACCTGCTAGATTAGTTGCAACAATTAAAGTACTTCACCAAGCTGGACTTGAAGTCTAGATATCACCAGGTTTGAGTAAAAACAAAAGATACATGGAATATCGCCTTCAAAACTAGGCAAGGTTTGTATGAGTGGTTAGTCATGCCATTTGGCCTATGTAATGCATCAACTACATTTATGAGATTAATGAATGATGTATTGTGCCATTTTATAGATTTATTTGTTATTGTCTTTTTGGATGATATACTAGTATATAGTGCTACTTGGGAGGAGCATATGTCACATTTGACACAAGTGCTGGAAACATTGAAGAAGCACCATCTACTAGAAAATATCAATAAGTGCGAGTTTACGCAACAGTCCTTGGTGTATTTTGGGTATGTGATCGATGGAGGAGAACTTAAGATAGATACTTCTAAGATGGAGGCCATCATGAAATGACCAGTTCCACTAATGTTTCTGATGTTAAGAGTTTCATTGGTGAAACATTAGACTTGAAGAAATTCATAGCCTCATTTTCATCGGTAGTAGCATTGCTCCACGCCATAACAACAAGTGGATAGAGTTTCCAGTGTGGAAAAGGTCAACATAAGGCTTTCGAGGAGATAAAGAAGAAGATTAGTCAAGCACCAGTTCTAGCATTACTAAACCTTCAACGACCCTTCAAAGTGGAGACAAATACGAGTGGGTATGTTATGGGAGTTGTATTGATGTAGGGAGGAAGGCATGTATGCTACAATTCTGAAGTATTTCATGGGGAATTCCTTAACTACCATACCTATGACAAGGAGCTATATGATATGGTGTAAGCTTTGAAGAGGTGGCAACACTATCTGATGGGAAAGGAAACAATAATCAACACATATCACCAGTTTTTATAGTATTTGCAGGCCCAAAGTAAGCTTCAACAGACTAGACATTACAAGTGGATGGGGTATTTAAAACAATTTCATTTGGTGATCAAGTATAAGAAAGGAAACACAATCAAGTTTGTCGACATGATTTCAAGTCCACCCACATCAAATATTACATCTGTGGGGACTCTTATGCACATGGAGCCATTCACCCATGATGTATACAAAGAGGCGCATTCATAAGATGAGGACTTCAAGGAGGTGTATTAACAGTTGCAGAGTTAGAGTCATGTGCATGATGGCGACAACACCATTGACTACCATATCTAGGATGGGTTTCTTTATAGGATGGATAAGCTATGTGTTCCTAAAGGCGAGAAAATTGCAGTTGATCAGAGAGACTCACAACTTCAAGGTTGCAGGGCACTTTGGTGTAGGGAAGACCGTGGCTAACTTGTATAGGTATGTGTAATTGCCCAAGATGCAAGAGTAAGTAGCTAGGTTCATAAGAGGATGCATGCTTTGTTGTATAAGCAAGCTTAGAAACATGAAACAAGATATATATCATCCATTACCTGTACCTACTCATCCTTGAGAAATAATTTCCATGGACTTTGTGGTGGGTTTACGAATAACCATGAAGGGACATGACTATCTGTTCGTGGTAGTTGACAGGTTCAACAATATGTGTGTTGTGATGCCTTGTAAAAATACCATCAACATACAATACACAATAAACTTGTTCTTTGGACAGGTCTGGGTGCACTTTGGGATACCAAGAAGCATCATTTCAAACAGGAAAACAATATTTCTTAGTACATTTTGGACTACATTGTGGCAGAAGATGGATACAAAGTTGAATAGATCTACAACATTCCATCCACAGATAGATGGGAAAACATGAGTAGTTAACATGAATTTGGTACAACTTCTAAGAGGATACAACCAAAAGAATCCGAAGACCTGGGATGAAAATATGGTATATATACAACATTCTTACAACAAAGAAGTCCACACTTCTACATGAAAGTACCCTTTTGAAATTTGTTTTGGATATTTTCCACCGTCATCTTTGGATATTTCATATCGACAACAAGGAGGAGCGAGGGAAGATCTTACAGGAGATGCTTTGAGGGTTGAAAAATTTATAGATAAGATCAGGAATATACCTCTACATGTACAATAAACACTACAAAAGTCACAGGAGAAGTATAAGGCTTGGCATGATCATCATAAAACAAAGAAATCGTTTAAGGTGGGCGATAGAGTATGGCTACTGTTAAACATGGAGAGGCTGTAGGGGTCCAGTAAGAAAATCAAGGCTATGAGGTATGGTCCCTTTGAGATACTGGAAAAGGTGGGTAAAAATTCCTATCAAATCAATCTACCACCATATATGCACCTTTACTCACTTGTGAATGTAGATAATTTGAAACTCTATGAGACTTCCATGCTAGATAAGGAAGAGGAACAAGTCCTACCTTCTGTGGAGGATTTGGAACTAGATGCTCAGGAAGAGTTTACAAAAGGTAAAATTTTGTAGAAGAGGTCTAGAACTACAATACAGGGGAAACATGACCTCTGTAAGATTTGGTTGAAGGGACAACTTCCAGGCAAAGCTAAATGGTACACCAAAGAAAAGGTGGAGGAAAAATTCCCTAACCTATTTCATTAAATGATTTTGGGGACAAAAAAACTCCAAAAATGGGGGGGGGGTGGTGTGATCCAGATTATATCATTATATTTCTTTTCATCCATCTCGATTCATTTGGAGTGGAAAAGTGGAGGAATCAACTCATATGATTGTTTTTACTGGCAGGACCCAGATTGGAAAAACAAGGTCTAAAACATTCCGAGAGTGTTTTGAGGCATCAAACGCCATTTTTTTGGTTGTAAAACTTTACCTCTTTAGAACCAAACCTTTTCATGTTCTTCTATACACAAATATATTTCCAACGACACAAGAAGCACGTAAATCAGAGTTCATATGCAAAAGCTATGCAACTCATAAGTTGACCTTCCTGTTTTCACACCTATATTTCGGGAGGATGTCACGTCAGCCCCCATTATTCATGGAAAAGGGGCTAGAAACATGTTTTTAATGTAAAATACTTTATAAGAGTATATATTGTAACTCGATTTAAGAGTTGATGTAGTCAAACTTAACCACTAGTTGGCTACCGAGCAATGTTATAACCGAGCCACTAGGAGGAAGAGGCATTCCATTCTTTCGAAAGATTTTTGTTCCATAGAGAGAAAAGATATCAAGGAGAGATAGGAGGTAGAGAACAAAGAGAGGATTTGTGAACTGTAGCAGCCCATGGGCCACATGCATTACTTCTATGTACTTGCAATAATATTTCCAGACAGAGAAAGAGAGAGAAGTTACCTCACCTTCCAGTTGGGTTTTCTTCTGAAAGGTTTTCCCAGAGAGCATAACTCGTGGCTTATGTGTGTATGTGAGTTTATTTTATCATTCTCTACTTTTCTGCATAATCTCCATTCACGTGCATGCATTATTTACAGATCAATCTACAAATCTAGAATTTTAATAAAATTGTAATAATGTAAAAATTCAACATTTGAATATATTATTACTAGATCTGTTGTGATGAAATGTCCAATGGAATATCCACGAAAGTTTTGAGGATCAATCAAGATTTATGATCGTACCATTGGATTTATAGAATACATCTAGGATTTTCTTAAATTTCTCAACTACCCTTCTAGTGCCTTGATATAAAATCAAAGCATTATCCATATATAAAAGGTGTGTGATGTTACATGGCGGACTGATGCAAATCCCTTTTAAGTTTTCATGACATGTAACCTATTTTATTAACCCGTTAATTCATTTAGCTTTAATAAAGGAAAATAGAGGAGATAGGGAGAATCCTTTCCCTAATCCCCTACTGTTTTTAATAATAGAGATGCAACCCCATTGATTAAAATGGAAAATGATGTTGAGATAATGAAATTCACAACCCATGCCACAAATTAATGACAAAAACCAAAGTGAATGAGAATTAATCTTAGTTAAATATGAACTAATTCATCATACACTTTAGAGGGATCCACTTTGATGAACAATTCTCTTTGACTTCTAACATTGATAGGGTGTAGACTCTCCAATGCTATCCCAAATACCTCATGTATTAGTGCTCTTTCTAGGAACCCAAACTTCAATGAGAATTAATCTTAGTTACAACCAAATTACTTTATGATACACTCTATAGGGATCTAGTTTTATGACCAATTCTCTTTGAATTCTAACTTTGATAGGGTGTAGGCACTCAAATGCTATCCTGAATACCTCATGTATTGGTTTCATTTCTAGGAACCCAAACTCCTTTCCAAATGTTTGTTTTGATATTATTTTTTAATTATTTTCTTAATAACTTTGAGATAATTTCTATAGATACAATTGCATGAGGATATTGGTTTAAATTTTTCAAAATGGGTTAAGTTGACTTGTTTGGGAAAATCAGAACTACAAAGGTGGTATTGAAGGGTCCTAAACTTTTTCAAGTGGTTATAGTGGCCTTCACCACTCTTATATGAATTTATAAAAACCCAAAAATATTCACATGGGAAGTCCATTTGGCCTTGGAATTTTATCCCTTTGGAAGATTTGCAGAGTTCATAGTAGTTCCTCTTTCCCCACTTCTTTCACCAATTCCGAGTTTTTCTCTTGATTGAAAAACTGGGAAATGAATTGTAAACCTTTTTAACTTCATTAATAGTAGCTTGAGATTCCCCCCTAAAAATGTTTGAGAAGTAATTGACTCCCTCTTCTGTTGTTTCCTTAAACTTGTTTTACCAACTGTTATTTCCTTTATCAATTCTCCAAATAGAGTTGATATTTTTTTTTTGGTTTGCTCATCTATGGAAGAACTTGGTATTTTCATTTCTTGTTTGAACTCAAATGGATCTGGCCTAGATCTTATATTATTTATCTTTCTCTATCATTAAGTTCTTCCTTTCTTCCAAAAGATTCACCACGATATTCTAGGCCTCATTCAAATACCAGAAATAGTCACTATTGGAAAATGTCTCTATCCTTCCTCTAATTATTTGAGGATCTTGTCATATTTATTATTTTTATGCTCATTTATTATTTTACAACTTCTAAGTTTTAATATCAAATCAACCTTTTATACTCTAAATTTTATTATATGTATGTTGTCACCATTACAGGAATTTTGAGGTAAAAAATATGCCACAAAGCAAAAAATGTATGAACAAAATTAACTTTAAAATAACCATTAGGATCCAAGATGATGATGTCATCAACAAGGGAGAATATTTTGGAGGGAAAATAAGAAAAATAATTTTTTAAAATTTATTTTCAACTTAACTCCTTGTAGTTTTACTTAAATGTCAAGTGTGGACACCCATTGGATGTATAATTAAATTCGACTTCCAACGAGTAACCACTCTGCATAATTATGAGTAGACCCACATTGAAAATACATGAAAACACATTTTTTTCATGTATTTTGATTTATTTCGATGTGATCCTACTCAAAAGTATGCATAGTGGGTACTCGTTGGATGTGAAATTTAATTCTACATCCAATTTGTGCCTACACTTGAAATTTGAGTAAACCTACAAGTAATGCAATAAAAAATAGTTTTCTTTCTTTTCCTTTAAAAGATCTTCACTCTTATAAAATTATTTTCCTTGGGAGGCCCATTTCATACCTCAAAATTTCCCCAATGTATTTTATAATTAATATTGAATTTCAAAAATGTTTCGAAGACTTTATTTTTATAGTTCATTTTCCAATCTCCATTGAATGTGTTTTGTTTTAATTTTTTCTAATAAAAATTACAATTAAAATACAAATTGAAGACACACACACACAAAATTTTTCTTGGTCTTATATTTTGGCTTAGCAATGATTTGTGTTATTTTTCTTAGTTATTTGATAAGTAGTTTATATAAATTTTATCATAAAGATTTCCATAGTTAGTCATGTTGCTGTTCAAATTATTTTGGAATAAATTGTGTGTCAAGGTTTAAAATTCCCTACATTTTGAGTGGATAATCCACCCATTGTGAGAGAATTGAAAAACATAAAGATGAGAAGCAAGTTGAGTGAAACAAGAATATACAAGATAATGCTAGAAGGTGATTGTTGAGTTATGAAATAGATGTGAGGAAAAAGTCAAGGAGGAAATGGAGAGATGATATAAATAAAACATGTGATTAAAATGTGGGCCAAATTCTAATATAAAATAAATTAATATATGCCAAAATATGGTAGAATATTTGATTTTCAACAAATACATAAAATGATTAAACACATACTAAAGGTAAATGAGTTGTGTGGATAAGAGAAAAGTTGAATTAAAGGTGAAAAGGGAAATGAAGAAGGAGGGTAATAATGAGAAATAAAATTGAGAGGAATAAATTCAAATGGCTTGAGTGAACAAAGTTTTTAGAGAAATATATTTTTGGGCTAGATGATGATGAAAGAGGACATGAAGCTATTGGTTCCTGTGTGAATTTTTTATAAAATTGGTGGATGAGGGAACCATCATGAAGGTAGGTAATGAGGAAATCCTCCTTGAATTTTTTCAAACATCTAAATCATACCTTAACGATCAAATTCTATCTTTTCTTATATTCTCATTTCACTCAAATGGCTTCTCATCTTTATGATTTTTATGTCCCTAAAAATGGGTGGAGCGTCTCCTCGAAACATTGGACATTTCAAACCTAACACATAGTTTATTCCAAAATACTCTAAACAACAATTTATATAAATTATGATTTGCAGTTTAGCTTAATAATGTTTTTTATTATTTTTCTTAATAACTTGATAAGAATGTATATAAATTCTTATTAGTACTCTTGGCATGATGCTGGCCTTGAACATCGAATATCATAGATGGTATTGCGCTAACATTAATAGCTTGAAGCTATCCTAATGCAAACGATCTATAATTTTCATGATGTGTTTTTTCCGGTTTACATGTGCCTTCCCTGTAATAGATCCATCCGATCTATCATGCTACATGCTGGTTTGTTTTTCATCACTTATTCAGGAAAATTATTCTTATGAGATGCTTTATTTTAGCACCCTTTTCCATTGGATATGGTAGAAACACCAATTTCTTTGATTAATCTTCCAATAACCATTGTAAATGGTATTCTTGATAGCTTCCTAGCGATAAATAGGGAGTTCCAAAGTGAGTGATTCAACAAAGTCAATGTTTTTGAGCCATCATGCTCTACATTATCCTCTACCTTTTGTTTATGCATGAACCTTGATTGAGATTTGAAATTTTAATAGGGCTTGTCAAGATGCATGCAATTTTTTTTGTAGTTTGATTTTGTCAAGATTATAATTAAAGCGATTTAATTTCCTAAGGTTTTCAAGATATTATTTCTAGTGGATGATAATTTTATTTTAATCTAGGATATGTGGATTGCTACTAGTATATTTATTGGTATAGTTGTAGTTTTTCTCATCCTTTAACAAGGTAAATGTGAATAATTTTCATCTAGGAACTAGTATATAAAAGTCCTTCAATTTTGACAACATGTAAATTTACAAGCCATGACTGTTTACAAGCATACATTTAAGGCTGTTAATGATATTAGATATCTACATACAAATGTGATAATTAGTTTGAATGACATCAAACAAATTTCTTTGCCAACAAAAAATTTTGATGGGCCTAGACCACTACTTTGTTTCCCTCATAGTAGTAAAACGAGTAAGATGGAATCAAGTAGACCTTTGCATGAATATGAGAGATTGCCCAGTTAAATCACAAACTCAAAATATTGTTATGATATATTAATGATATTAAATAATTAAATACATCACAATGTTTAATGTTCTCTAGAAATTATGGCTTTTGTAAGTACTTATCACAAATTTTAATATGTTTTATATGGGAATAATCCATAACCATAAAAAGTGAATGAACTATGGAGAGTTGTAATTGAAATGAAATGACATGGTTATATATTCTTCATTTGGTTCATGTAAATGCCATGCACTCTTTTTCCTTGAGCATGGTAGTTTCATTAATCAATTAACTAAAACATTTCATTATTATTTTATGTTATATGTGGCTTTATATGGTTTAATATAGAGTAATACCAAACAACTTTTTTCTTCCAAAGAAAAAGTGAATAAGTATAATGAGATATAATCAATAGTTATTGTTAATTATTCCACACTCTATGTGGAGGTGGGGCTCCATTAAATAAGTTTAACTGACAATCAAAACATGAATGATCCACTAAATATCAAAATTTATAGTTATTAGTTTCCTTACATCAATGCTTCCTCTCATTTTAACATTAATTGCAACAATAATTTTGTTTATTTTATTAATTTCAATTTCTAAAATCAAAACATCAAATTAAAGCTTTTCCTTTCTCAAAAAAGAAAAAGAAAAAAGAAAGACAGAAAAAAGAGAGTAATAAATCAAAATACCTGCTGGGGATAGTGACAAATATAATCAACTTTAGAGCTTCAATCCCATCTTCCCATAAAACAAATGGAATTTTAGGAAGTCCTTTTCTAAGAGCTTGTACTTGGAGTAGCAATATTATATTTGAATGTTTTAATATGTTACTTGTTAACTTCCCCCTCTACATGCGGGTTTCCCATTCTTTAGTAATCATGTTAATCAACATTTTTTTAGTAATTTCAGTCACCTTTTATAGAATTCAAATCTGATGCTTGAAGATAAAGTTATGGATATTTTCCTTAGGACACCTGTTTGAGACTGAATTTTGGATCATATAGAAACCCTAACTTACTTGGACCATATTGCCAAAATATAGCAAACCAAGGGCTGGAATTTTAACGAGATGTTCATCAAGATTTCACCTCCACGTGATATCAATTTCACAGTATGAAGCTTCACAAAAAAAAGTTATAGAAAAAAAAATTCCACAATTACTCATTTGAAGCAACAAACCCTAGAATAAAGAGCTTTGATACCAAATGTTACGTATCCAGATCAAAATAAAACAAGAACATAAGAAAATATGGATAAAATACTAGATAATAAGCCACTTCAATGAGGAAATATCCCTTTACATCACATACATAAATAATTCTTGGATGATTCAAATGACAAGACCTCCTTGGTATATGTAGGAGTCTAAAGGGTCAAAATATAATTAGGGCCTACATAACAAAAATAATGTAAGGAAAGAACAATAACAATAGTGGGTTTCTATGGGGAAAGAATAACAATATGGGGGCTACACTATTATTGTAAGGAACTAACAAAATTCAGCTTGGTTTGGGGATAAACCCTCTTAAATAGGCATATCTTCTTCTAAGATATACCTTCCAATGGCTAGACTATTTTTGAAGGTACCTACTTTGATACCAATTGTTGAGAACACACTTCTACTAGTTGGGGAGGGGGGTTAATTAAAGTTACAATTTTTTTACTTAAACATTCATGAACCATAAGAAAAAAAATCACATATGAGATTTATTAATTGTAGATCATGGAACATAAGATTTACTTGGAAATATTTTAAGGAAAAAACCACAAAACTTATTTTTATAGTTATTTGTAGGCACCAACCTACAGTTACAGATATTTATAGTCACCAAATTATTGGATACACCAATCCCCACTGATATGAACTCTGGTAGGAACCATCCTACTCTTATAGAGATTTGTAGAAACTAATCTATTATAGACATCGGTCCCCATCAAATAAAAGTGACGTTGGAACGCTAAACTTGGTTATAATATTCTGCTTCAAGAAGTCGATGAATTTCTGGTGCTTTACTTGTCTTAAGGGAATTTCTTCAGTCCAATGAGTAAAATAATCTGTCGTTGCCTAAATATATCGGTGTTGCTTTGAAAAATGTGGAAATATTTCTCCAATAACATCTAGGCACCACTGTTGGAATGGTTCCTCGACTGTTACTAGTATCAATGGGTTGGCTAACTTCTGATCCTGACCGATGCATTTCTGACAAGTTGGGCACTTGGGGACATAAGCATGAGCATGTTTAAATAAAGTGGGCCAATAATAACCAACTCTCATAAATTTATGTGCGGTTGTGTCACACACATACTGACCACTTTTTGGTTTGTTGTGTAAGTCCTTCAATACCTTCTCTATATCTTGAAGCTCAAGGCATCTTAGCAAGAAAATGTTGTGGTGATTTCTAAAAATCAATCCATGAACAAATTGGTAGGATAGAGCTTTAAGGGAATTGATTTATTTTGTTTATTCGATAAATGTGAGGGAAAGGTGTCGTGCTCTATAAATTTTCGTATATTGGAATATCATGGCGCCATAGATGTGGACTGGGCAACATGTTCATCATCATACATCTCTATTTCCTGCTCCCACCCTGAAATATCTTGATCATGAGTTATTGGGTAATTTAATTGATGCTAAATTACTTCATTAGTTGTCAACCAAGGTTCATGTACTTATGAAGTGCATGTACACCATATATGATAGGAATTATATGTTTGGATGAAATTGATCTAAATATGTATGAATGTTAGATTTGATCAAAGTATTATTGACACATGTTCTTTCCATTAAAGGTACTTCAAACCAAATTAAAATCCAAATGTTGAATTGAATTGAAATTTAAGTTATGAATTGAAACCACAACTTATTCTAATTTCATAATGGAAATTATATTTATAATTTGCATAAAAGAAATATTAATGCTATTTGCAGGAAGGAAATATTAATAATACTTCCAGAAAGGAAATACTAATGCTATTTTCATAAAGTAAATCTTAATAATACTTGCATAAAAGAAATAATAATTCTATTTGTAGAAAGGAAATGACTCGCGGAAAGGAAATAAATCAAATTAAATTTCTTCAAAAAATTATTGCAACTTCAAATGGTTACTAATGGTTAACTATGGCGTTAAATATGCCAGAGTTGACTTATAATTTGACTTCTAGATCTCTCGATCTTTGTGTTTTTCCATCTCATGAAGACATGTGGATATTCATATGTGGAACATTTTCCATTTTCCAGTACCTTTCATTCATCCTTTGGTGAATTGGAACCTGTCTAAAACATGGATGATTAATACCTTTTGGATGCTTGAGTATTTCTATGATGACCTTTTTTAGACTGAAATTGCAACCAAATGGTCATAGATAGGGTAAAGGAGAGGAAACAGGTTTGTCAAAAAGAGAACAATTTTGGTCTTCAAAAGGAGCATCTCTCGCTTCGGCTATAAATTTACATGGGCCATGACCCTTAATGGTATGAAATATTTTAAACTCTAGGTCATGTTCTTGTAAGAAGGTCATCCAATTTTCCCTCTTCTCACCAAACTCTTATTGCACAAAGAGTGTTTTGATTGCTGGATGAGGCAAAAAAATAATTGTGTGCAATTTAAGAAGGTAGGGCCTAAAATATTTGACTACCTTATACATTGTATAATCTTGTTTATCGATGGAAGGATAATTTAGCTCTGACCCATGTAAGCCAAAAATCATGAATGAAAGGTACTGGAAAATGGAAAATGTTTCACATATGAATCTTCCCTATGAAATATTTCATAGCCTTCTTATTCGTTGGGAAAAAGGTCTATGCAATAGCTTTGAACCTCTTGGGATCAACTTTAACTCCTTTCTTTGCAATGATGTGCCCTAAGAGAGTCCCTTCTGACACACCAAATATTTTTTTTCTTGGTATTGAGATAAATCCCATATTTGTGACATCGCTCAAATATTTTTTTCAAATGATGTACATGATATGGCCTTCTTTTGGAAAATAGAGTGACATCATCCAATTAAACACCTACAATTTCGCCATTCAGGCTATAGAAAACGATGTCCATCTCTCTTTAAAAGGTATCACCGACATTGATAAGCTCGTATGGCATTCTCTTAAAAGTGAATGTTCCCCATTTAATCTTGAAGGTAGTTTTTAAACGATCTAGTTCCACCACTAGCACTTGATTGTAGCTATAAAAACCATCTAGTAGTGAGAACATCTCAGAACTAGATACTATTTGGATTTTATGTTCCATGGATGGCATTAGGTAATTATATTTATCAGATTCCTGGTGAAGGTTGCGAAAATAGATGCATAACCTTATCTCACCTGACTTATTTTTGACTGGGACCAAATTTGAAACCCAAGTGGAATGTCTAACCTTGAAAATGACCAGTGCATCCAAGAACATTCTCAATTCCTTTTGATTCAAGGTTTCTAGTGGTGGATGAAATTTAATTAACTTTTGCTGAAAAGGTTTTACTCATACTTTTATGGGAATGACATGCTGGATAATACACATATCATATGTCTTTAAGTCGTCATATGTCCATGAAAACACATCACGATATTTTTTGAATAAGCGAATGAATGTTTCCTGTTCTTGTGGAGAACAACATGTACCGACGTTTACATACTTTAGATCTTCTTGAGTTCCCAAATTGACTTGTTCAAATGATAACTTTGACCTCTGATTCTTAGTATTGATTTTTCCTCTAAACTGCTTTTGCAGATCATATAGTTTTTCTAGGTACACCACATATTTAGACGTAGTGTTACCTTTCATTGCATTAGATGCTTCCTTCAAATCCTTTTCATGCTCATCCTCTTATATGGAATCATCCTTGAACATGTCTGCATTAGCCATAAAATGAAGTATCTGTTGGTAGTCATTGAAAACATGAAAATTAGTGACATTATCAGGCATAGATGGTTTATATATAATTTCAATAGAAAAACCATTTCTCAATGGAGACATCCTAGCAACTTCATTTGCTAAGGCATTTGTTACAGTGTTTCTAAACCTAGAAACGTAAATAATATTAAAATATTTAAAATAATTTATCAATTTCCATACCTTCTGCTGGTAGTTTTTAAAATTTGATGAAACATAGTGGATATTATCCCGTTCTAACGAGTGACCACCTCTGAGTCACCGATTACCTTGAGTAACTCTACTTTCATATCGATGGCTCTCTTTAGTCTAAGTACAAGTACTTCATATTCATCAGTATTATTTGCACACTCGAACTCAAAATGACATGATAATATTTTTTTCTCATTACATGGGTCTATAAATACGCAACCAACTCCAATTTCATCCTACATCCTTGAACCATCAAAGTATAGAGTCCAAATATCATTATCTACTAAACTACTTCGTATACTACTATTAGTATTACTATGCACATCTATATTATAGATTTCATTAGCACCAATTTGAGTACAAGGAAGGAGATCCAACTGTGTATCAGGTGGGACGGGTGATGTTTGTGCTTGATAACACTCGCGATCGATTTCCAAGAAACAATTTCCAAAGATCAAATCAGCAAAGGCAACAAGCTCATTATGGCCCTCAAGTGGTGTCACAATATATTTCATGTATGATTCACTCTCCACTCAAATCAGATTGTTTATGCCATTATATGGAAGCCATAAATGTGACAAATTTGTAGCAAGGTACCCTTGTAATTTACTAGACTAGTCTCTACTCAGAAGTATGTCATAGGATTTAGGGATGTCCACAATTAAAATGTATTCTCAATGATCATATGATAATCATATAATAACATTATTGAGTTCACCAATAGCTTGGACAAGGGATATGTCCAGCTGAATGATTTGTTCATCAATTTTGTCCCATTTAGCATTAATTTTATTTGGAATAGATAATGGGATTACATTCTTAGATGCACCGAAATAAACTAAAAAATTATGGATATTGTAATTAAAAATTTAGAAACTTAACAAAAATGGATGGAAAAGAGTGTTAACATCTAATTTTACAACTTTAACTACATATTCAAGGGTACCAGAAGAATTACCAGACACCTTTTGATACGTAGAATATTTGTCACCTGGCGAAGGTTATGAAAAGGCTTGGATGTGTAGTTGAAGTTGGCCTACTATTATCACGATATCAAAGATGGAAATATTGGCGCAAGCTCTCTTAAAATCTTCAACAATATTATAATCAATTGTTTCACTTTTAGAAAGTAGTGCTGAAGTGTCTGGGGGAGTGGATTTTTTTTTTACACTTTCAGAATAATGGACTTGTTTTTTCTCCTGGAGGAAGTGTTCTTAGAAGCAGTAGAATTTCCATACTTACTTTGTGTATTATGAGAAGGGTTAGCTGATGGTGAGATCCTTCTTAAAAATTTATCCTTCAATGTCTATCTCATCACCTCCTATTTATAAATGGGCCCTTGTCTCCTCAAGTTATATTGACAATTTTGTTTCTAAGGGGGGGCTCGCTTTGAGGTGGATATTCAACACTCTTCTTTCCAGCATTGAGAATACAATCAAAATTGTTAACAACATGACCAATACTTGTAGTTTCTTCAGCCGCTACAAGTTCATATGTTTCTTCTGTCTGCTCATACTACTCATCTGCTAGTAAGGTATCCACAATGTGTGTGACTAGTGCATTCATTTTGTGGTTCCACTGTGGGAATGTTTTCTTTGAATTTCATTCATGGTGGAAAGAGAAATAGTTATCCATTCCCATACTGTCAATATTCAACCCAACATTCTAACTTTGGGTAGATGTAGTTGGTTGATTACTATTGTTGTTGTTATTCCTTAGGAATGGAGAGTAGTTGGGGGGCTTGTTACTGGTAGAAGTCTTTCTTAACCTTCTCTTTAATTCTAATACTTCATTGGTGGGTTCTTTTAATGTCTTGGTAAAACATTCAATATCTACAGAATCATTTTATTTATCATTAATCGAAGAAGGCTGAGACTTCCTTCCAGTCTCCTTGGAGTCTTTATATTCATCATCATTTGTAATAAATCCTATAGCATGCAAGTCTTTCTCCATAGTGATTTATTTTTCAAAGCTTAGAGCCAATGTATCCTTTACAACTCGTTTAATGAAAGAAGAAATGTTTGTGGGAAAGGAAAATGTATAATAATAAATAGTGATTGAATCGTGAGGTTGTGTGCCCAGGGGAAACTTGTTCAATATGTGGTTTATTTTTTGATTGAAATATTTTACATTCTCCTTTTCCCCCATCTTTCTATTTCCAAGCTCTTTTAATAACATGGAGGGAGTATTATCATTGAATAATTTATCCAATTTTTTTTTCTTAAACTCCCTCAAACTGCGGATTGAGTTAACAGGAAGAATATGGTACCATGTTGCTGCTCCACATTCTAATGTAAAAGGAAAAATCATACAAGAAACATCATATTACCGTACCTCTAACATTCATAGATACATGCAGAAATCGTCGATATGATCTTCTACCTTAGTCTTCTTATTTGGATCGAACTTTGATAACAATTTCTCCGGATGTATGGGATTTCTATGAAGGTTATCCAGGAGAGAAAGCGACCCTTGTCCCATTTAATATACATCGTAATCAGCCATGTATTCGTCTCTAGTTTCCTCCTCCTTTTCAAAATATGATGAGACTTCTCCTTCACTATCTAAAAAGTCGTTAAATTCTAATTTAACTACCTATTGCTCTTCGTCAGAAAGAAAAATGTCTTCCTCGTACTCTTCATGAATGGGTGCAAGTGGCTCTTACTCAATTGTGTCTTTTGCGGACTCTGCTAACTCTTCAAGGGTGTAAAAAACCAAATCTTCCATTTATGAAACTAATACATCAATACAAGTTGTTTCTTTCTTCTTAGGATAATGCGGGAGGTTATGAGAAACAGAGAGTAAATCGATAGCTTTTGTTAACTGACAGGTTATAGGTCACAATGCCCATAGTTTTTAGTAGGTAACCTTGTAGGCCAACTCCAGAACATGCTAAGAAGACCCTCGTACTTCGGGAATATGAGTTGGAATGGTGCTTGAAATATTACTAACTTGACCAAAAGATGAATGATTAGGTTGTGTAGAGTTATCAACCATTAAAAACTAGCTTCCCTCCTTCTAGCACCAAAATTTTGATGGTACTAGATATCACCAACATACATGGTATCTCCTCGATATGAGGTCCCAATTATACCTCACATCATCCGGTGTAGGATTCCCTTCTAGAATACAACCCGACTATCATTTACATAAATATATGCCTCGGCTTGAGTGGTTAGCACGAGAGAGAACTGCACATGTGCTTTTGGATGAGTAAGAGAGTGTGCCTTGCGAATATTTAATCGCAGATGTATGAAGGTTATTTTACGACAGAGGGGGAGAATGTGAGCCTCTAAAAGAAAATTAATAGTACTAATATAATGGACACACACACAAATATAAAAATAATTGTTGAACATCAAGAGAAATAGTTCACATATATTCCACGATCATTAAATCATTACAACACATTTCTAATAAGTTAAACACCAAAGTCACCGAAATAGTTCAATTACTTCATTACATGTGAAAGTGAACATGAATCATACACATTCAAAGAGTAGTCTTAAAACATCCATAATCCATGTATGAAAATGCGTTGGCAAAAATAATTTTAATATTAAGAAAAATTTCCAAGATAAATAATTACAATGAACATCGCTAGCTCCAATAGTGGAGCATTAGAGCCACTAATTTCTCCCCAAAAGTACTAAATCTATCTCTCTAATGCCTTGTGGGAGAAACCAATTTTAAAAGTACTTTGTATGAGAAATGAGGATCCTTTTATAACTTGAGGCATGACCTTTTGTATCCTCATGAATCTTGGCTTTCCAACTTCTAATGACCTTTGCACATCCAAATGAATTTTGGAATTAAATATGACCCTTGGTATTACATGTCTTTTGGAGTTATATGACTCTTTTTTCCATACATGACTCTTGTACTTCCACTTATTTGTATTTACAATGATTACATAATTACATCATAACTTCCACATCATCAAGTGATGAGGCATGACAAGTCACTATCATTGATGTCTGAGACTTATAGTGACCAATGACATGGAATTTGTTGGATTGGTGACATGGCTGCCATTCGTATCTTCATTCCACATGCAACTTATGATCGTTGTTGTCTTCACCCCCCAAAGGGTCTTTGGTCTTATGGAGTCTTTAGGGTGCTTCTATCATCAAGAATTCAATGTGTTATTTGTTTTGAATGATTCCTTTGGCTGCCTTCTTTTCTTGATATTCTTCATGCAAGCTTGACATGCTGTTCTTGGAATACCTATAATTGGAATCACTCATGACAAGAAACCATCAGCCTGAAAATCTCGTAGTCTAACATATTTCATGCAAATTTTTGGTTCATGCCTTAACAGTGTACTTGGGAAGATAAAGGAATGATTTTTGGCACAAGGGCACACATTGAAAGGCTAAAGGGATGAAGAGAAGAAGATTAAAGGCTTCAGGATGCACTCATGCAATTAAGAGAGATAGGTGCTCAGGAGAGGGAGCAGGGTGCATGTCTGAAGGACGAAGTAGGAGGCTTTGGGCTTACCAAGTATGTTGTGCTCTCAAGGGAGACAATGAGTGCACATGGTGCAAAGTTGAAGGATGAAGGGAGAGGCTTTGGGGCTATGGGGTGCACTCATGTGCTCAAGAAGGCAAAGGAGGGCACATGGCGCATTTTCGAAGGAACAAGAGTGAAGCTTCATGGATGGAGAATGTGCTCATGCATTCAAAAGGCCAAGAAGAGCGCGTAGAGCATTTTTGAAGTCTAAAAAAGATAAGCTTCGAGTATTCAGGATGTGCTCATGCACTCAAGAAGGGTGCGGTCCTTTGAGTCGAAAGAGTGTGCTCAAAGGAAGAATTGGTTTTCTCAAAGGTCGCAGTTCAGAACAAGGAAGAGGAAAGATGATTAAGGAGTGCACTATGCACTCTTGGATGGCACAGGGAAAACTTCTGAACAACGAAGGATTCCCAATCAAGGCTTTAGAGGGTGCTCATGCTCCTTGCCTTAATGGGTTCACTTTGCAACCAAAATTTGTATAAGTCTAGAGGATTGAACATAGAGAAAACACAATGAGTTTATACATAAATTCATGTGCAACACATACCAACTCATAAATAAAAGTTATAAATTCTTGAATAATGATAAATATATATCAAAATTCCAGGTTACATATATTATCCAAGTACAATAAACAAATTGTGTGCGACTGTGACAAAAAAGTGTCGTTTTGCAGCAAAAAAGGTGTTACGACCATGAAATACACTAAATATGTTCTAACCAATGATAAGACACATAATTATTATTAAGAACACTTGAAACATACAATATGACTCGTAATGACACTTTACAAGCAAGGAAACACTAGATGCAATGGTGAAGTAGGCTCCAAAATTTGAATGTAGTGAAACTTTTGGAGGGTGTTGTAGCAATGGCAACACTTGGCCACACATTGGGTGAGCTTCAACTTCTTTTTCTAGGAATGGAATTTTAGTTAAAGGTTCAATCATTTAGGAAGTATATATTCACCAATTGGGTTGCCTTGACTTCCCCCTTTCGACCTAGTTATATACATAGTACCTATCTGTATTTAAATTAGTTGAATACACAAAAGATATGCCATATCATAATTGTTTCTATTCAGGAAAGGGTAATATGTGCAACAATTTTATGATATTCAGAGTATGAATTTTCATCTCTTGTGTTGCTCCGTTGCCTTCAAGCCTGGATGATACCCCAACAGAGTCACTTCATGATCACAAAAATTGCTTCGTTGCTAGCAGGCCTTGACAGAACCTCGACAAGGTTACTTGCTTCAGCTCCCTGCATAGGAAGCCTTTCTCTTCTTTGACTCGTTATTTATTTATTTAATAGGAATGTGCTTCGACACTTATTATTTTCAACGGGTAGAAAAGGGATCTCGACTTGTTGATAAAAGAGGAGGTCTCCCCTTCATGGAAGTATTTATTTAACCTCTGATATTAATTTTTTCGGTTTATATTTTCCCCTTATCCCTTCTCTACTTTATTGGATAATCATGTAACACACAAGTAGATATACACAAATTTGAGTATTTTGGATACCAACATAGGTGAGAATCTAATAGGTTACCTCAAGGTTTTCCTTTTGGATGCATCATATTTTCCATATAGACTTAGCTTAACTTATGAAATCTTCCCAAACAAAGAAGAAGAACAAACAGAAAGCCAGGTGTTGTGTTTGTCACATTTTCTCTTTTATTCCACCACAGAGTCCTTTAGAGCCATGCACTTTTCACATAAGGTATTATTTATGTACAATTACCAAGAGAAAAAGTAAGAGAGGACATGAATAACATGACACACATATGAACGATACTAACGAAAATAAAATAAAATAAAAAGGACAAACTCTACAGGAAGCGCAACTTAGAGATGCCATTGGAAATAATGTTTCAAATCTCAACCATTTATGGGAAGAGGGTCAATCCTCCCATCCAAGGATTTCAACTTGAAGGTATTATGTCCAAGCCTCTCTTCAATGGTAAAAGTTCTAATCCATAGAGGTTGGAACTTCATGTGTTTTCCTTTATATTCATGGGCTTTGTCCCACTTCAATACCAGGTCACCCACATCGAAACTGTTAGCCCCTGCATACTTTTTGTCGAACCAACGCTTAACATGGTTTTGATGGACGAAAAATATCTCTTTAGATTTGAGCCTTTCTTACTCAAGTTTGAGAAAAGTATCTATCCCGCTCTAAACTAGAAGAAAAGGTATACCTTATGACTCTTGGGAGAGTTACACAGTTGGGAGATACAGGTTCAGGGGCGAGATATCTTCCTTACCGTAAACCAGAAAGTACAGTGAGGATCTAAGGGAAGGATTAGGAGTTAGACGATCAAGCCATAATGTGTTTGTCAAAGAGTTGTGCCAGTTCCATTTCTTAGAGATAATGGTTTTATTGATTATGTGGATAATATTTTTATTTTTTGATTAAGCCAAACCATTTCCTTGTGGGTAATAATTAGATGCTTGCTTTCATTAGGGGAATTTTGAGGTCTAAAATGGGCCTCCTAAGAAAAATGTACAACAAAAATAAACTTTATAATAACCAATAAGATTCAAGATGTTGATGTCGACCATGGGGATGATTCACCATTTTTGGAGTAAAAAGGTAAAAAGATTAAAAAATAACAAAATAATAAAACCACTTTTTCAACTTGTATTTTCAACTTATCTCCTTAAGTTTTTATTTAAATTTTGAGCGAGAGTACTCATTGAATGCAAAATTTAATTCCTATCCCTGGATTACCGATGTTGCATACTTCCGATGGACGCTACTACACTAAAAATGAGGAATACATGAAAAATGTGATTGCAATCATGTTTTTCATGTATTTCTCATTTTTCGTGTAGCAGGGTCCATCAAAAGCATGGAACATGGGTACTCCTTGGATGAGGAATAAAATTATGCATTCAATGAGTGTTTCCACTCGAAATTTGAGTAAACCCAAGGGAGATAAGTTGAAAGTATGAGTTGAAAAATTAGTTTTTTCTTCTTTCCCTCTAAAATTTGATAATGTAATCTAATTTTATTTTATTATTTCAACTATTATTTTATAATTTCCTTAGGAGGAAAATTTAGACTTTAAAATTCCCCTAATGAATATAATACCATTTTCTAATGCGACTTCACAAATTTTCAATGAAGAAAAATAAGTCACATTATCAAAGAAAAGTGACGTTCGAATGCCAAACCTAGTTATAATATTATGCTTCAAGAAGTGGATGACTTTCTGGTCATTTACTTTTTTGAAAATGGAAACATGAAATGTTGAAAATGGCACTAAGAAATATTCTAATTTATTTTCCCTTGAATTAAATGAGAAGAAAATTGAAATTCTACATCACATGACAACTTGTACAAGTTAACTAAGTTAGTTTTACTTATTTGGTTTAGTTAATTCATGTTGAGGGTCTAACTTGAGTCATGTAGAGTGGTTCCTACTTTTTAGGAGCCCTAGTTGAGTTTACTTTGTGTTGTAATTAATTAATTCATTTTATCATAGTTAAAGTCACTTTAACTAGTTCCAACTGTTGGAGGAACTAGTGAGAGGTTTAGTAGTGATGGTGCACTATATGATCAATCAGTTAATTGATAAATTATACATAAATAACTCATGCATGTGTGAACTGAGAGTTACCTAGTTGAGATTGGAGTTCAAGGGAAGTGTACTATCTTTTGTATAATTATACGAATTGTACAGATGGTGCATTAAGTTAGAGGAAGAGCTTAAAGTAACCGCACAATCCAATGGAGGAAAATTCCTATTAAATAGGGGGGCATAAATCCTCATTGACCAGTGAAAGGAAATACAGATTTGGCTAGGCAGAAAATTGGCTAAATATTGCCTAAGATTGTCTAGGATGAAGTGAGACAAAAAGAGATAATGTATAGGTTTCTCAGGTTGGAGAAAAGCATTGCACTATTCTCATATTTTCTGACTAATGCAATATACAGATAGTGGGGTTTTTAGTTGTGGGTTTCCCCAGGAAATAATTGTGTATTGTGTTGATTCAAGTCTTTCTCTTTTGTGCTTAGTGATTTAACACTCATTTAAATTAGTTTTAGAAATCAGTAGAGTAGATTAAAGTCTATTGTTTTAGCAAATTACAATTATAAATTTGAATCTACAAGGTATCCGAGCTAAAATCACAATAGAAGAGAAGAATTAGAAGTTGTCCTTACAGATTGATGGAGCTCTAGTTCAAGGAAGATCCAGAAGACCCTATGTGCAGACTTCTTAATGGAGCTAGAAGGCTTCTAGAGGGTAGATCAATGAGGTAATATTTAGTAACACAAAATGGAGCTATGATAATTGATAATAGCATATTGAGGGGTAGAGAGATTTCCCACAGGGAGATTGAGACTTAAAGGGAGTCTAGTTTCAGAGGGAGCAACCCTATGGAAGCTACTACTTTAGGATATGGGGAGATCAGACTCATAATTGCAGTAGAAATTGGGAAGCATCAACATAGTAGCAACAAAAGTATGAGTAGATCAGATTTCACCATGCATGCATCCATACCTCCAGGAGTGAGGTGGGAAGATGTGAAGCAATAGTCTCAAGAGTTGCAGAAATTTGGGTAGGGTCCATTGAGATGTTTTTTTGTCTCATGGATCATTACCTTACTACAGGGGCCCATAATATACAGTAGAAGGATGGATAAGTGACATTTGATGCAGCCAGATGCCAGAGTGACAGATACAAAGACTAGAAGCAGTGAGATGTCAGGGAGCGCAGTGCATAGTTGGAAGCAGTGCAGATGGAATAGTTCAAATTCAACAACAACACAAATTTTCAGTAGATAGTGTAGTAACTAGTAGCATTCAGAGACTCGGGTGATAGATGCATTATATTGATCATAGTTTATTCAACTTTTTTCGGGTGCTTTTCAGTTGCATATGTTGCAGTCACAACAACAACATAGAGAAGTGTTGCATGCATAACAATCCAAAGTTTATAGATCGGGATAAAGTTGAATTCCTTTCTTGTTGATAGGGTTTGTTGAAAATGGCCACAAGAAATGTTGAAAACGGAACCAAGAAAGATTTTAATTTAATTTCCCTTGAATTAAATTAGAATAAATTGTAATTCCACATCACATGACAACTTGTATGAGTTAACTAAGTTAGTTTGTCTTATTTGGTTAATTTAATTCAAGTTGAGGGTCTAAATTGAGTCATGTAGAGTGGTTCCTACTTTTTAGGATCCCTGGTTGAGTTTATTTTGAGTTGTAATTAATTAATTCAATTTATTTGAGTTAAAGTCAGTTTAACTAGTTCCATATGTTTGTGGAACTACTGAGAGGTATAGTAGTGAGTTGTGCACTCTATGATCAATTAGTTAACTGATAAATTAGCCGTAAATAACTCATGCATGTGTGAACTAAGATTTACCCAGTTGAGATTAGAGTTCAAGGGAAGTCACCTACCAGTTGTATAATTATTTGAATTGTACAGATGGTGCATGCAGTCAGAGGAAGAGCCTAAAGGAACTGCACAATTCAATGGAGGAAAATCCCTATTAAATAGGGGCCTAATTCCTCATTGGACAACACAAGGAAATAGGGATCTGGCCAGGAAGAAAATTGGCTAAGTATTGGCCTAGTCTTGTTTAGGAAGAAATGAGACAGATAGAGATAGTGCATCATTTTCTTAGGTTGGAGAAAAGCATTGTAATATTCATATATTTTCTAACTAATGAAATATACAGATAGTAGTGTTTTTAGCTGTGGATTTCCCTAGGAAATCACTGTGTAATGTGTTTATTGAATTATTTCTCTTTTACGCTTCGTGATTTCACAATCATTTAAATTCGTTTCCATAATTGGTAGAGTATATTCAGGTCTATTGTTTTAGAAAATTACATTTAGTAGTTTGAATCTACAAGGAATTTCTACATACTTCTCTTAAGGGAATTGCTTCTGTCTACCAAGTAAAAAAATATGCCACTATAAAGTATATAAGTGTTTCTTTGACGAATGTGGAATTATTTTTCCAATAACATCTAGGCCCACTGTGGGAATGGTTCCTCAACTTCTATTGGTAGTAGTGGGGTGACTAACATTTGATCTCTACTGATGCATTTCTGACAAGCTGGGCACTTGTAGACGTAAGCATGAGAATATTTAAATGAAGTAGGCCAATAATAACCAACTATCATTACTTTATGCACAGTTGTGTCTCTCGAATAGAGACCACCTATCAGTATGTCACGTAAGTCTTTTAGTACCTTCATTGTATATCGAGGCTTAAGGAAGCTTAGAAAAACACTATTGTGGTGCTTTCTAAAAATCACTCCATGTACAAGTTGGTAGGATAGATATTTAAGGAGAATTTCCCTCTTTTTTTTTATACTATAAATCTGTGGGAATGGTGTCGTGCTCTAAATTTCTGTATATCAGAATACCATGGCACTATAATCTTCATATATTTTCTAACTAATGAAATATACAGATAGCAATGTTTTTAGTTGTGGATTTCCCTAGGAAAGCACTATGTAATGTGTTTATTGAATTCTTTCTCTTTTGTGCTTCGTGATTTCACGATCATTTAAATTGGTTTCCACAATTGGTAGAATACATTATGGAGAAAAGCATTGTAATATTCATATATTTTCTAACTAATGCAATATATAGATAACATTTTTTTTAGTTGTGGATTTAATCACTGTGTAATGTGTTTATTGAATTCTTTCTCTTTTATGCTTCGTGATTTCGCGATCATTTAAATTGGTTTCCATAATTGGTAGAGTATATTCAGGCCTATTGTTTTAGCAAATTACAATTAGTAGTTTGAATCTACAAGGAATTTCTACATACTTCTCTTAAGGGATTTGATTCTGTCCAGCAAGTAAAACAATATGCCACTATCAAAGTATATAAGTGTTTCTTTGACGAATGTGGAATTAATTTTCCAATAACATCTAGGCCCCACAGTGGGAATGGTTCCTCGACTTCTACTGGTAGTAGTGGGGCAAATGACATTTGATCTCTACCGACACATTTTTAACAAGCTGGGCACTTGCAAACGTAAGCATGAGAATCTTTAAATGAAGTAGGCAAATAATAACCAACTATCATTACTTTATGCACGATTGTGTCTCCTGAATAGAGACCACCTGTCGGTCTGTCATGTAAGTATTTCAGTACCTTCTTTGTATATCGAGGCTCAAGGAAGCTTATAAAAACACTGTTGTGGTGCTTTCTAAAAAGCACTCCATGTACAAGTTGGTAGGATAGAGATTTAAGGAGAGTTTCCCTCTTTTTTTTATTCTATAAATGTGTAGGAACGATGTCATGCTCTAAATTTCCGTATATCGGAATACCATGGCACTATAAACATGGACTGCAAAACTTGTTCAACATCATACATCTCTATTTCCTTTTCACACCGTGAAATATTTTTCTCGTGAGCATCTCTCGATTTGGATGCAAGTTTACATAGGTAATGACCCTTAATGGTATGAACTTGTTTTAACTCCGGATCATATTCTTGTAAGTAGGTCATCCAATTTTACCTCTTCTCACCCATCTCTTACTACACACAGAGTGTTCTGACCACTGGATGAGGCATACAAATAATTGTGTGAGATTTAGGAAGGTAGGGACTGAAATATTTGATTGCCTTATACACTGCATAGGCTTGTTTCTCAATGGTAGGATAATTTAGCTCTGACTCCTGTAAGCCAACACTCATGAAAGATATATTTCATTCATTTCCCTCAACATTCTTTTGAGTCAATACAACCACAATGGATGAATATAAAGCAAAGGTATAAATCAAGAAATATTTTCCATAATTAGGATTGAATAATGCAGGTGCATCAATGATATCTCGTTTAATTTGAGCGAAAGCATCATTTTCTCTTTTTTCCCATTTGTAAGTCACATGTTTCTTGCTTATCTCTAGTAAAGGTTTAACTATCTAAGCACAGTTAAGATGATTTTTCGCAGGAAATTAATTTTCCCTGAGAAATATTGCATATTCGTCTTATTTACCAGGAAAAGGATCAGTGTAATAGATTTTACCCTCTTGGGATCAAATTTAATTCCAATATTTACAATGTTGTGCCCTCTAAGAGTCCCTTATGACACACCAAAGTGCTTTTCTTGGGATTGATAGAAATATCATATTTGTGACACCACTAAAATATTTGTTTCAGATGACGTACATGATCTGACCTTCTTTTCGAAAACACAATGACATCATCTAAATAAAAAACTACATGTTGGCCAATCAAGCCATGAAAATCCATGCCCATTGCTCTTTGAAAGGTAGAACTGAAATTGATAAGCCAGAATGGAATTCTCTTAAAAGCGAATGTTCCCCATTTGATCCTGAAAGTAGTTTTTAAATGATCCGGTTCCATCACTAGCACTTGATTATAACTAGAAAAACCATCTAGAAGTGAGGACATCTCAGAACCATATAATATTTGGAGGATATGTTCCATGGATGGAATTGAGTAATTGTAATGTTCCAAATTTTTGCAAATAAATTGGAACATTAAATTTTTCTCATATTATCTAGGAGATAAATAAAATGGGTGAGGAGACCCATTTGCATAAATAAAATCCCACATGAAGTGGGAAGGGATCCATGGAGTAGCCATTTGTGCACCTCCTAGTATGAAAATGGAGCAAACACATGAGGATGAGGCCATGTTGACCAAGTCAACAGCGCAGCTTGAGAGGGTGTAGCTTGCTTGGGAAGTCAGCACAGTTAGAAAGGGAGGAAACTTCTAGAGGAAGGAAACCCTAATTGGGTGGGGTCCATGGCATAGAGACATCATTTTTCATATAAGGAGGATGAGGCAGCCATAGAGATTATGATTGAAGATTTGGACTTTGAGTCTATTTGCAGTCTCCAGCTATTCAGCTGAGTTGCAGTGCCTTTGGCACAAGGGATTCCTGTTTAGGATTTCCTCTCCTCTCTTGAGTAGCTCAAGGAGGATTGCTCTTCATTTCTCCATATTCAGGAATTTGGCCATAGCCACTTCTTCATCTACATCACAGTCATTGGGTTGTGTTGTAGGTGTTGTTGTGGAGGAGATTCCACAACACCATTCCTTGTATCCTTTGTCATAGGAAGGAGTTCCTATTCTTTGGGAGGATCAGCAAGGAGGGTTTCTAGAGCTAATTTGCATATTTTGGCAGAAGGCCAAGCTTCTCCCACCTTCATCAGTGCAGTCCCTTCCATAGACTGCGTTATCTTAGAGTTTGTCTGTAGTGGGGGTTTGCTCCACCATTTTGGAGGAAGAGATTTCTTGTGCCAGGATCAACCTTTCACTTAAGGAATCCATTAAAGGAGGTTGTTTCAGTTTACCGGCCATATTCATTCTCCTCCTTCTATTGTATATTTTGAGTTGCTGCTGCTACCCAACAAATCCATCGTTATTGTATTTTCATATTTTGTACATGCATTGCAGCCAATCCTTCTAAGGATTGTGTATCAGTGTTATAATAGTGTTTTCAGGGGTTGAGAGCATGCTCCCCCTTCATTTCTTGAGCTATTATTGTAATATCATTTTATTACCATTTTACATGTTGCAGTGTCTCCATGTTACTGCGCACTCAAAGCTAGGATTCACTTGTGTAGCTGTGTTTATCTCATGATTATTGTACTTCTGCCTTGAGGATTTGTATTGTTCATCTTGAGCATCATTTCCCTCAAGATTTTGTATACATTTGCAGTTGCTATTATGATCCAGGTGGATATCGGTGGCCACCCACCTATTCCATTTGGACCAGCACCATCAATTCTTGCAGATTTTCACATTCAGCACAACTTACTATTTTTAGCAGGTTTTCGGGTCCTCCACTCTCGGAGCCGTTTTGGGGGCTTAATGATCCGGGTGGATATTGGTGGCCACCCACCTATTCCATTTGAACCCCCATCTTCAGTTCTTTCAATTTTCAAGTTGCAACAAAACTTACTATTTTTAGCAGTTTTTCGGGTCCTGAACTTCCGGAGCCGTTTCGAGGCCCTAAACGACATTTTTTGGGAAAACGGAGAGCAAAATGGGTCCATGGACCGATGTTGCTTGTTCAAAAATTGAATTCCTCGGATAGATCTTTCTAACGAGCTATTGAACGCGTCAAATGGAGATCGGGTGCCAAAGTTATGCCCCCGGGAAGTTGAACCACCAATTTACCCAAACGGGCGCCCACAGTTTTGGCGCCTCATCTCCTACGGTTAGGTTTTTGGACGTTTCAAATTCTACATTGATTCTCAACAATAAATAGGCCCTCGAGCCTCATTGTAACACAGTTCAGAGGTCTGTAGCCACCACATCTCTTCTCAGAGATTCGCTACCAGCACCCTAGCTATTTTATTTCCATTATGTATGTAAGCATCTTTCTGTTATTTGATATTAATGAAATGAAGTGTTATTTCCGCTGCATCTCTGTATTTATGGTTATGTGTTTATTCTGTTGCGTTCCTGCATAAAATCCGGATCATATTATTTCAATAAGATTGCTATAAGTTCTCCGACATTTTCTGAAGTTTAAGCAAGTTACTCTTCATGCTTATGTTTTTCATATTGACGTAGCTCATCCCTTTGAGCAAGACCTTCTGAGGAAGAAGTATTTACATAGCTATAGGCAGAGTCTGAGAAAAGGCCAGATAGCCTCCGGTTCACATCCTCTCTTTAGAGGTGATATAACTGGTAAAAGCCCTCTCAGTCAATCTATGACATAGCTTTGTTCATATTTCCGACAAAGGAGTACTTCAGTGGTGAAAAAGCTGTTGATTTCCATTTCGGAACATTACAGTGGTATCAGAGCATCTTTCTTGGCTCAGCCTGTGGCTTTCAAAGCCCAAGAAAGAAGAAATCAAGATGATGAAGAGGATGAGCTTATTCTCACCAGTTTTTAGATCCGGAAAGAACCTCTCCAAGGATGTTGAGGAGAAAGAAGAAAGAGAGGAGGAAGGACCCTGCACTTCCTATTCTCATCAAGAAAGAGACAAAATTTTGAGCAGGAAGAAGACTCCATTTTCTGATGGAGAAAAAGGGGATAAGCTTACAATGCTTCTTCCTAAATCTACATAGAGCATTCATGGAGATCTCAAGGAGATTAGGAGGGAAACAGATGAAGAATCCCCAAGAGGGTTTGATACTAAAGCAAACTCTAGATTTTTACATAGTGGGTGTGAGCATTCAGCCACACACTATGAGGGACAACGCAGCCATAGTCCCAGCAGTCCCATGAGGGAGATGGAAGAAGAAGGAGGAATGACCAAGGAGAGAAGGCAGCATGGTAGATCCTATCTATCACATTTTGATTGTCCACTTGCTGGTTCAGTCAAATCTTGGGTGGAGGAATTAGACACCTTTTTGTAGCAGCACCAAATTCCAGAAAGTCAAGCTACCAGAGTTGCAGCACTGCATATGAGAGGTAAGGCCTATGATTGGTGGATCTTTGAACCCTTTCCTTTGAAGGATAATGGCATTAAATCTTATGAAAATTTCACTAAGGCATTAGTGAAGAGATTTGATGGGAGGATTCTTGAGACACACATGATGGGTTTTCACAAAGAAGGCCAAACAAAAACCTTGCATGAAAACGCAATGCCTCTTCATAAAACAATGGAGGAGGCCAAAATTCTGAACCAAAACTTGTTGGAGAAGGAAATTTCATCTCACATCTTGAAGCAAGGGAGTATGGGGATCTCTTTCCCAAAGGAGGATCCAATCATTGAGAGGTTGCCCACTCATGTTGCATATATTGAGGGCAACAACGATGTTAGATCTGGAGTTGATCTAGCACCCCATGTAGAGGGAAGAGGAGATCTTGCTCCACATAGAGGGATGCTTGCATCTTTGCAAGGGAGTCCCTAGGATCTCATATATAGAGATCAAGGCACATCTCATGTTTTACTTGTGCCATTGTTGAGGAGGTGTGGGACCTTGGAGGCAAAAGGTGGAAGTAGGGAGAAGGCCCAACATCATGAGATGAGGATTACACATCCCTATCCATCTATGGAGGTTGATGCACCTGGGCAGATGATTGGATTGCGTAGTGGAAGCATGGAGGCTTATCTCCATTCATCTATTCAGTCATCATTTGATAATGATGTATCATTGCATGGAGACATTTTGCAGGAAGATCTCATGTGTGGAGATCAAGGCACAATTCATGTGCCATTATTGGAGAGGTGTGAAACCATGGAGTCACAAGGAGGAGATGGGGAGAAGAACCAATAGCATGAGCTGGGAAGTGCTCACCCATATCCATTTTTAGAGGTTATTGCACCAAGGAAGGGAGATGGATTGCGCAGTCAGGGCATGGACATTAGTTTTCATCCATATGTTCAATCTTCTCTTGATGGAGATGTCTCACCACATGGAGGCATTTCACCCAGGGGGCCACTAGCTCAGCAGAGGAGGATGGTTGCTTCACACTTGGAGGCACCACTCATTGATTCTACAAAGGTGGGAACCTTGGGAGAGCTTGAGATAGTAGTGGGAGTTTTGGATGGATTCATGAAGGAGGGATACATTTCCTCAACCACCTCTACACCTACTCTCATTGCATATTCTGCGCTGTGGCAGAAGCAGCATTGGAAGGGTAGCAACCTTCCAAATTGTGACTTGGGCATAGGAGATGTCAAGGAGGAGGAAAGCCATATGAAAAATGTTCTTCATGAGGAACTACCAACGCTGTCATTATGGAGGATAGATCTGCATTAGAATTCCCGACTATTGGGGGAATATTCCAATCATTCTTTCACCTACAGGACATTTGATGATCAGCATAGGAGGAGATGCACCAGTCATATAGAGATGGGGGAATCAGCACAGCCACCCCTTTTTCCTTTATGGATGAGAGGAGATTCATCTATGAGTCCCTTAATTGATATGAGCAGAGAACATGGTAAGGGTGTACATTTCTTTTCACATGATCATTTGTATAATATATGTATGCATCCCTTAACCACACACATGCAGGAGAATGCTCCAAGGAGGAGCATACATTTTGCTAGACCTCATGGTTTAGTAAGGGCCATAAGCATGGCTAATGGCCATTATCTTGGAAGACTTGGGGTGGATAGAGATCATGGAGGACATGCTCAACTTTCAGCGGATATCATTTACCTTCCCCAAACTTGTGATGAGATTGATGCAACACTCCGGTGGTTGAGCATCCACCATTTATATTAGTCTCTATGGCAGTGGAGCACTAAGCTATGCTGGTTACACTTGAGGGACCATTTTCCTTCTCATTTGTTACACATGGCAGCAAGCATGATGCTCCTATTTTCTCCCTATGATTCTACTGTTCATACCTTTATGAGGAGCAAGATTGAGGAGGAGACAGATAGGATGGATGTGTCCATTGAGGGAGGAGTCCCTCACATCTTTTGCATTGCATGTTCTGATGGGAACATGAGAAATGGTATGGCCACTACAGCAGAAAAAATGTTCTATTATGAGGTGAGCCATATGATGGGTATGAGACCATATGAGGATGATTCCCGACTCATCACATACGGATATGTTTGGGCCAGCATGTCTTGCAGCGTTTGGGGAGAGACCTTGGGAGGTCCAGCCTTCTTCTTGCCACTTGATGGCAACATTATTGCAGTCTAGGATCAACAAACACTCTAGATTTATCTTAAGTGGAGAGATGGAAAGTTTGCAGTAGACTATATGGTCTACCATGTGCAGATTTTCAGCCCACCTTCTTTGCTAGAGCCAAAGGTGGATGACAGTTTTCCTGAGTTGCCTAGTTGGGAGGTGACTCAATTTTCTTGGCACATAGCTTGGGGATGGATGGACCATATGGGGGAGATAATTACCATTACATTTTAGACTCCATTCCTCAAGGAGGGACCTCTAGACACCACTTTCTATCCTCTTGAGCATTATACCTTACATGATGAGGGCTTGACAACTACTTGCATCCTAAGGAGGAGCATTGTGGAGGATTGGGTTGATGAGATAGCATCACTGCACTTGGAGGAGATCATCATACAGGGATGCTACAGGTAAAGGAGAAGAAGACATAGTCTATCCTTTCACTTGCTTGAGGGCAAGCAATCTTTGGGAGGGGAGGACTATAATGTTCCAAATTTTTGCAAATAAATTGGAACATTAAATTTTTCTCATATTATCTAGGAGATAAATAAAATGGGTGAGGAGACCCATTTGCATAAATAAAATCCCACATGAAGTGGAAAGGGATCCATGGAGTAGCCATTTTTTCACCTCCTAGTATGAAAAGGGGGCAAACACATGAGGATGAGGCCATGTTGACCAAGTCAACAGCTCAGCTTGAGAGGGTATAGCTTGCTTGGGAAGTCAATGCAGTTAGAAAAGGAGGAAACTTATAGAGGAAGGAAACCCTAATTGGGTGGGGTCCATGGCATAGAGACATCATTTTTCATATAAGGAGAATGAGGCAGCCATAGATATTATGATTGAAGATTTGGAATTTGAGTCTATTTGCAGCCTCCAGTTGTTCAACTAAGTTGCAGTGCCTTTGGCACGAGGGATTCCTGTTTAGGAGTTCCTCTCCTCTCTTGAGTAGCTCAAGGAGGATTGATCTTAATTTCTCCATATTCAGGCATTTGGCCATAGCCACTTCTTCATCTACATCGCAGTCACTGGGTTGTGTTGTAGGTGTTGCTGTGGAGGAGATTCCACAACACCATTCCTTGTATCCTTTCTGATAGGAAGGAGTTCCTATTCTTTGGGAGGTTCAACAAGGAGGGTTTTTAGAGCTGATTTGCATATTTTGGAAGAAGGCCAAGCTTCTCCCACCTTCATCACCGCAGCCCCTTCCATAGACTGCATTATCTCAGAGTTTGTCTGCAGTGGGGGTTTTCTCCACCATTTTGGAGGAAGATATTTCTTGTGCCGGGATCAGCCTTTCACTTAAGGAATCCATTGGAGGAGGTTGTTTCAGTTTGCAGGCCATATTCATTCTCCTCCTTCTATTGTATATTTTGAGTTGCTGCTGCTACCCAGCTACTCAGGAATTATTGTATTTTCATATTTTTTACATGCATTGCAGCCAATCCTTCTAAGGATTGTGTATCAGTGTTATAGTATTGTTTTCAGGGGTTGAGAGCATGCTCCCCCTTCATTTCTTGAGCCATTATTGTAATATCATTTTATTACCATTTTACATGTTGCAGTGTCTCCATGTTATTGCGCAGTCATAGCTAGGATTAACTTGTGTAGCTATGTTTATCTCATGATTATTGTACTTCTGCCTTGAGGATTGGTATTGTTCATCTTGAGCATCATTTCCCTCAAGATTTTGTATACAT
Organism: Pinus albicaulis; assembly: GCA_034641835.2. Lineage (NCBI taxonomy): Eukaryota > Viridiplantae > Streptophyta > Pinopsida > Pinales > Pinaceae > Pinus > Pinus albicaulis. Next base: position 802,781,292 of record CM076575.1, on the reverse strand, counting down.
TTACAGCTGCTATTATTTCAATAAGATGGCTATGATTTCTCCGGAATTTTCTGAAGTTTAAGCAATTTACTCTTCATACTTATGTTTTGCATATTGTTGTAGCTCATCCCTTTGAGCAAGACCTTCTGAGGAAGAAGTATTTACATAGCTATAGGCAGAGTCTGAGAAAAGGCCAAATAGCCTTCGGTTCTCATCCTCTCTTTAGAGGTGATATAACTGGTAAAAGCCCTCTCAGTCAATCTCTGACATAGCTTTGTTCATATTTCCGACAAAGGAGTGCTTCAGCGGTGAAAAAGTTGCTGATTTCCATTTCGTAACAGTACAATAATTATCTTTATCATATGTCTGGTTGAGGTTATGAAAATCAACACATAAACTTATCTCACTGGGCTTCTTTCTGACTAGGACCAAATTTGAAACCCAAGTGGAATGTCTAACCTTGAAAATGATCTATGCATCCAAAAAATTTCTCAATTCCTTTTGAATTAGGTGTTCCAACGTTGGATGAAATTTCCTTAACTTTTTAAAAAATGTTTAATACCTTCTTTGATGGGAATTACGTGCTGGATAATATGAGTATCATATGTCTTTAAGTCTTCGTATGTCCATGCAAACACATCATGATACTATTTGAATAAGTGAATTAATACTTGTCATTTTTGTAGAGAACAACATGTACCGAGGTTTACATACTTCATATCTTCTTGAGTTCCCAAATTGGGTTATTCAGATGATAACTTTGAGCTCTGAGTCTTAGTATTGATTGGTCCTCTAAACTAGTTTTGTAGGTCATATAATTTTTCCAAGGACACCACACCTTTAGGTATAGTGTTACCTTTCATTACATTAGATGCTTCCTGTAAAGCCTTGTCATGCTCATCCTCTTCTATGGAAACATCCTTAAACATGTCCACATTAGCCATGAAATGTAGTATCTATTGGTCGCCATTGAAAACGTGAACTTTAGTGACATTATCAGGCACATATGGTTTATATATAATTTCAATATAATAAACATTTCTCAATGTTGACATCCTAGCGAATTCATTTTCTAATGCATATTTTGCAATGTTTCCAAGCCTGGGAACATAAATAATATTAAAAGCTATAAAATAATTTATCAATCACCATACCTCCTGCTAGTATTATTTAAGATTCAGTGAAACACACTAGATAGTATCCCGTACTAGATGAGTGACCACCTCTAAGTGAGAAATTACCTTGAGTAACTCTACCTTTAGTTTGATGGCTTTATTTAGTCCAAGTATGAGTGCTTCATATTTGGAATTATTATTTGTACACTCGAACTCCAAACGACATGATAATATGTGATTCTCATTACATGGGTCTATAAGTATGCAACTAACTTTAGATCCATCTTGCATCTTTGAACCATCAAAGTATAGAGTCCAAATATCATTAGCTACTAAACTAATTTGTATAGTACTATTAGTATTACTATGTACATCTATATTATAGGTTTCATTATCACCAGTTGGAGTACAAGGAAGAAGCTCCAACTATGTATTAGGTGGGATGGGTTATGGTTGTGCTTGATGACACCCATGATCATTTTCCAAGATTTTTTTTCAAAAGATCAAATCAACAAAGGAAACAGGCTCATTATTGCCCTCAACTGGTGTCATAGTATATTTCATGTATGATTCAATATCCACTCGAATCTTATTGTATATGCCCTTATATGGAAGCCAAAAATGTGACCAATGTATAGAAAAGAACTCTTGTAATTTACTAGACTAGTCTCTACTCAAGAGTACGCCATAGGCTTAAGGAATGTCCAAAATTACAATGTTTATACATTAGTGTAGTGGATGATCATAAGATAATATGATAATAGCATTCTTGAGTTCACTAATAGCTTGGACGAGGGATCTATCCAGCTGAATTATTTGTGCATTTTTTTTGTCCCATTTAGCGTTAATTTTCTTTGCAATTGATAATGGAATTATGTTCACATATGAACTAGAATTGAATAAACAATTATGGAAATTGTAATTAAAAATTTAAAAAGTTAACAAAAATGGAGGGAAAAGAGTGTTAACATCTAATGTTACAACATTAACTATAGATTCAAGGGTACTAGAAGACTTACTAGACACCTTTTGAGAGGTATAATCTTTGACACTTGGCGAAGGTTGTGAAAAGTCTTGGACGAGCTATTAACGTTGGCCTCCTATATTCATGATATCAAATATGGAAATATTTGCGCGAGCTCTCTTCAAATATTCAATAATATTATAATCAATTGTTTCACTTTTAGCAGGTCGTGCTTAAGTGTATGGGGGAGTGGCTTTGTTTGACACTTCTGGAGTAATGGACTTGTTTTTCTATTGGAGGAAGTGTTCTTAGAAGTATTAGCAATTACATACTTACTTTGTGTATTCTGTGTAGGGTTAGATAGTGGTGAGATCCTTCTTAACCATTACTCCTTCAGTTTTTGTCTCGTCTCCACTTGTTTAGAAATGGGCCCTTGGCTTCTTAAGTTATATCAACCATTTTGTTTCTCGGGGGGGCTCTCACTTTAAGGTGGTGCTTCAACACTCTTATTATCAACATTGAGAATACAATCAAAATCATTAACTACATTACCAATACCTTTACTTTCTTCAACCATTGTAGGATCATTTATTTCTTCCATCTACTCAGACTTCTCATCTGCTAGTAAGGTATCCACAATGTGTGCGACTAGAGAATTCATGTTGTGGTTCCACTATGGGAATGTTTTCTCTGAATTCCATTCCCAGTGGAAATAAAAATAGCTATCCATGCTGATACTTTCAATATTCAACACAACAAACTTTGGGCAGAATTAGCCGACTGATTACTGTTTTTGTTTTTATTCCTTCATAATGGAAAATATTTCGTGAGCTTTCTACTGGTATAAGTCTCACTTGAACTTCTCTTTAATTCTGAAACTTTGTTGGTGAGTGATTTTAATGTCTTGGTCAATATTTTCAGAATCATTTCCTTTATCCTTACTCGAAGAAGGCTGAGACTTCCTTCCAGTCTCCTTAGAGTATTTAGATTCATCATCATATTCAATAACTCTAATAACACACAAGTATTTCTTCACAATGATTGCTTCTGCAAAGTTTAGAGCCAATGTCTCCTTTGTAGTTTGTTTAACGAAAGAGTAAATGTTTGTGGGAAAGGAAACTATATAATAATCAATAATGATTGAATTGTGAGAGTGCGTGCCTGGGGGAAACTTGTTCAGTATGTGGTTTAAATTTTGATTGAAATATTTTACTTTATCCTTTTCCCCCATCTTACTGTTTCTTAGCTCTTTTAATAACATGGAAAGAGTCTTATCATCGAAGAATTTCTCCATTTTTTTATTATTAAACTCCGTCCAATCGTGGACTGAGTTAACGCACATACTATTGTACTATGTTGTTCATATAATTTCTAATGTAAAAGGAAAAATCCTACAAGAAAAATCATCATACCGTACCTCTAACATCCGTAAATGCATGTAGAAATCATCGGTATGATCTTCTTCCTTAGCCTTCTTATTTGGATCAAAATTTGATAAAAAATTCTTTAAATGTCTGGGTATTCTATGAAGGTTATGTTGGAGAGGAAGTGACCATTTGGCCATCCAATCTAGGTCTTGATCAACCATGTCTTCGTCTCTAGGTTCCTCCTCCTTTTCATAATCTGATGAGCCTTCTCCTTCACTGTCTAAACCATCGTTAAATTCTAATTCAAGTACCAATTTATCTTCATCAGAAAGAATAATGTATTACTTGTACTCTTTGTGAATGGATGGAAATGGATCTTGCTAAATTGTGTCCTTTGAGGACTCTGATAACTCTTCAAGAGTGGAAAAAACAAAATATTCCACTAATGAAACTAATACACTGGTACGATTTTTTTATTTCTTCCTAGGATGATGTGAGAGGTTATTAGCAAAAGGGAGCAAACAAATAGCTTTTACAAACTGACATGTTATAGGTCTTCATAGGTAACCTCGCAAGACAACTCCAAACCAAAATTAGAAGAGCCTCCTACTTCAGGAATAGGAGTTGGAACGGTGCTCAGAATATTACTACCTTGACCATAAGATGAATGATTAGGATGTGTAGAGTTATCAACCATAAAAAACTAGCTTCCCTCCTTCTAGCGGTAGAATGTTGACAGTGCTAGATACCTCTAACATACAGGGGATCTCCCTGATATGAGGTCCCAATTATACGTCACACCGTTTGGTATAGGAGTCCCATACAAAATGTGACCCGACTATCGTTTACATAAATATATGCCTTGGATTAAGCAGTTAGCACAAGAGAGAAGTGCACATGTGATTTTGAATGAGTATGAGAGTTTGCCTTGTGAATGTTCAATTTTAGATGTATCAAGGTTATTTTACTGAATAGGGGAAGAAAGTGAGCCTTTAAAAGAAAATTAATAGTACTAATCTAATGGAGACACACACACATATAAAAATAATCACTGAACATCAATCGAAATAGTTCACATAGATTCCACGATCATTAAATCATTACAACACATTTCTAATAAGTTAAACACCAAAGTCATTGAAATAGTTCAATTACTCCTGTAAATGTGAAAGCGAACATGAATCATAAAAATTCAATGATAAGTCTTAAAACATCCATATTCCATTTATGCAAATGTGTTGGTAAAAAGGATTTGAGTATTAAGCAAAATTTCCAATATACAAAATTATAATGAACATCACTAGCTCCAATAGTGGAGCACTAGAGCCACTACTTTCTCCCAAAAAGTACTAACTCTATCTCTCTAATGCCTTGTGGGAGAAGCCAAGGTTAAAAGTCCTTTGGACGAGAAATTATGATCCTTTTATAGCTTGAGGCATGACCTTTCGTATCCTCATGGCTCTTGGATTTAAAACTTCTAATGACCTTTGGATTTCCAAATGAATTTTGGAATTGCATATCTCTTGGTATTACATGTCTTTTGGAATTCTATGGCTATTTTGTCCATACATGACCCTTGGAATTCCACTTATTTGTATTTAAAATGATTACATAATTACATCATAACTTCCATAACATCAAGTGATGAGCCATGAAAAGTCACTATCATTGATGTCTAGGACTTATAGTGACCGATGATATGGATTTTATTGGATTGGTGACATGGATGCTACTTGTGTCTTCATTCTGCATGCAGCTTCTGATCGTTGATGTATTCACCCTCCAAAGGGTTTTTTGTCTTATGGAGTCTTCAGGGTGCTTCGATCATCAATATTTCAATGTGTTCTTTGTTTTGTATGCTTCCTTTGGCTTCCTTCTTTGCCCAATATTCTTCATGCATGCTTGACATGTTGTTCCTAAAATACCTGTAACTGAAATCACTCGTAATAAGAAACCTTAAACTTGAAAATATATTAGTATAACATGTTTCATGTATATTTTTTGTTCATGCATTAACAATGTGATTCATAAGAGAAATGAAGGCTTTTGGGTGCAAGGTCACACTTTTAAATTTTGAAGGGTTGAAGAGAAGAAGCTTCAAGGCTTTAGGATGTGCTCATCCACTCAAGAGAGAGAGGCACTCAAAGGAGGGAACAAAGAACATGTCCTAAGGATGAAGGAGGAGGATTCAGGCTTCCCTAGTGCGTTGTGCACTCAAGGGAGAAAAGGAGGGAACATGGCACAGAGTTGAAGATTGAAGGGAGAGGCTTTAGGGCTTAGGGGTGTGCTCATGTGCTCAAGAAGGCAAAGGAGAGTGCATGGAACATTGTCGAAGGACGAAGGATTAAGATTTATGGATTTAGAGTGTGCTCATGTGCTCAAAAGGAAAAGGAGGGCATAAGGCACACTGCTGAAGGTTGAAGGAGTTAAGAGTTGGGTCTCCAGGACACACTCAAGAAGGGCGTATTCCTTCGAGTCGAAGGAGTGCGCTCAAAGAAAGACTTGGTTTTCACAAAGGGTGCAGTTTGGAACAAGAGAGGGGAAAGATGCTTAAGGAGTGTGCTATGAACTCTTGAAGGGTGCATGGCGCACTTCTAGAAAATGAAGGATTCTTGATCAAGGCTTAAAAATGCACTCTTGCACTCCTTGCCTTAATGAGTTCACTTTTCAACTGAGATTTTTCTTAGTCGAGAGGATCGAACTAGGGGTGAACACAATGATTTTAGAGATAAATTCATGTGCGATACATACCAACTCATCAAGAAAACCTAGACAAGATTGAATGATTATAAATAGACATCAAAACACCATTTTACATACATTCCCAAAGTAAAATAAACAAAGTTCCTGTGACTGCGACCAAAAAGTGTCATTTTGCAACAACAATGTTGTTACAACCATGAAATACACTAAATATTTTCTAATCAATGCGATGACACATAAGGATGATGAATAAAATTTTAACATATAATATGACTCATAATGACACTTGATGACCAAGGAAACACTCGATGCAACAATGAAGTAGGCTAAAAAATTTGAATGTACTGAAATTGATGGAGGTGTTTTAGCAGCGACAACACTTCCCATGTTTCCCTATGATACCCATTAATGCCATTTCCTTTCCGTCCCAAATAAAAATCATGAAAAATCCCTGAAAATTAAAAGCTATCATCCCTAAATATTGTAACCATTAAACTCCTAAGACAACATCAACACCGCCCATTGGAAGGGAAATAATTGGACTATTCAATACATATTCCCCCATGGTTATATTTATTTTATGGAACTTCCCTGAGAAATTTATATTTCCTCCATTTGAAAATATCACTTGACACTCTAGTGCTAGATATAGAAAGAAATGCAAATCCTTGGTTATATTACAATGAATAAAATTATGGTTACTACCTGAATCAATTAGTACCATTACATTTTTCTTCTTGTTATATCCTTCTATCTTGAGAGTTTGAGGAGTGGTAATTCCCACCAATTCATTTAAAAAAATGGTCAGATCAATTTCTTATTTTTCAACCCTTAGGGTTGGTTCCTTGTGTATATATTATTCTTTTGATAATTATTGTTCCTTTTCTTCCTCCTCTTCATAATCCATTGAAAATAATTTCTTCTCATAAAACTTATGAAATTTAGTGTATTTTATATCACAACTATAAAAAATCCCGTTTTATATTTTTTCCTCTAGTTGTTTTGGTGTCAACCTTGTATATTGTCGGAGGCTAGGAGTAAATAAACTAAACCATATTTATAGTTGTGAGTGGTAGACCTCCTTGTTGACATAATTTTGCTTTCAAATTTTCTTACCACCCTGAATGCATTCTCCAATGACTTAGGTTCCCAAAGGCTAACCTGATGTTGGATTTTTTCCTTTAAGGTTCCTACGAATACATCAATTATATGCTCCTATTGATATAATTTACCTTGATATTGAATATTTGGAAGGCCTCAATGTGCTCCCCAACCGAACCCTTTTGTTTGAGATTTATCAATTGGATAAAGAAGATATTTTTCTTTGTATCCTCATAATGTGAAATCTATTCCTTCATAAAAATTGTCTAAGTGACAAGTGATTTATGAAAATATAGCCATCAATACCACACAAATTGATTGGGTTCTAAATATAAAGATGCAATGTGTACCTTTTGTGTGTGTTGCACATCATGTAGATAAAAAAAACTACTCCATTCGTAGCATATGTGTTACCATATCGTTGCCATAAAAATTCATCATATCTATATTTGGAATATAGTTGGTATTTAACCCAAAGTTGGAGTCTCTAAAATCATGATTCACATTCCTTTTTTTTCATCATGAGTTTCATGGAATACCTTGTCAAAATTAGGAAGAATTCCTTGTAGCAACTTTGTCAAAGATTCCTTATATTATTTTAAACCTTCCATCTCCCCTTTTAAACCATCCATGTCCCATTTTATTTCATCCTTTTTTTTTTCTTTTTTTTTTAATCTTCGTGAAATCAAAATTTGTTGCACTTGGTCCCGTAATTTTGATATATCATGTTGCATTTCTTCTTCTTCATGTGTCATAGTAGAGCTTTCTTAAGGATTAATGGATGTACCACTTTTTTTTGTTTTATATGAAATTTAGAACCAATCAATTATATATATGCTTCCATGTTCCCTTTGAATCACTTAAAACTTATGTTTTAAACAAAAGTTATGCAAATTTAAAAATACATGCCTTAATTTTAAGAGCTTGATTTTGAGCTTGTTTATCTGGATGACCTTTAAACTTTTGTATCTCTATGATTTTTTCCTCCCAAGGTATGAAATTACATATTGAGGTTCTCTCAATGTCCTCTTTTCAACCCCACCAGTTAGACCAAGATTGGATTCTTCAAGAAAATTATGCTAAATATCCCACGATGACCTGATTATGGATTGGTTCAGTAGAGTGAACTTGTATAGGATGCCGCATGCCATTTTTACAACCTTCAACCTTGAAAATCCTACCCAAAAAACTACATTCTATGAAATTTCAGTCACATTTTATATAATTCAAATCTGATGCTTGAAGAGAAAGTTATGACAATTTTCCCTAGGACACATGTTTGAGACAGAATTTTGGATCATATAGAAATCCTAAATTACTTGGACCATATCACCAAAAATATAGCAAACCAAGGGCTAAAATTTTAACGATATGTTCATCAAGATTTCACCTCCACGTGGTAGAAATTTCATTTGAAGCAACAAACCCTAGAATCAAGATCTTTGATACCAAATGTTATCTATCCATTTGCAAATAACACAAAACATAAGAAAATATAAATAAAACAGTAGATAATAAGACACTTCGATAGGGAAATATCCCTTTACATCACATAAATAAAAATTCTTGGATGATTCAAAAGACAAGACCTCCTTGGTATATATACGAGTCTTAAGGGCCAAAATATAATTATGGCCTACTTAACAAAAATAATGTAAGGAAAGAAAAATAACAATAGTGGGTTTTTATGGGGAAAAAAGAGAAATATGGGGGCTACACTAGTATTATAAGGACCTAACAAAATCCAGCTTTGTTTGTGGAGAAACCTTCTTAACTAGACACAACTTCTTCTAAGATCTACCTTCAAATGGATAGACTATTTTTGAAGGTACCTGCTTTGATACCAATTTTTGAGAACACACTTATAATAGTTGGGGTGGGGGGGTTAATTAATGTAAATTTTTTTTACTTAAACATTCACGAACCATATGGAAACAATCACATATGAGATTTATTAGTTGTAGATCATGGAACATAAGATTTATGTGTAAATCCTTTAAAGAAAAAAACACAAAACTTATTTTTATAATTATTTGTAGGCACCTACCTATAGTTGCAAATATTTGTAGTGACCAACTTATTGGATACACCAACCTGATATGAACCCTGGTAGGAACCAACCTACCCTTATAGATCTTTGTAGACACCAATATACTATATACATTAATCCCCATCATTACAAATATTCATTGGAACCAACAAATTAGTGACACCAATCGCCATAGCTACAAATATTCATAGGAACCAACATATTGGAGACACCGATACCTATCACTATAAATATTCATAGGCACCAACCTACTAGAGACACCAATCCCCACCACTAAGCACCAACCTAGCAAGATATACCAATTCATTTATTTGAGCAACACCACTCAATTACAATTATTCTTTAGGGTATCTAACTTCTTAAAAATATGATAACATAAAAATTATCTTAATCAATTATTATTTCTACTCCTACATTTAGTATGTTTCCTCGCTACTTTTTCCTTCACTAGGTTTGGTCATTACTTCTTCCTTCACTAGGTTTGCTCATTGTTTTTTCCTTCACTAGGTTTGCACACCACTTTTTCCTTCACTAGGTTTTACCAAAATTTGCATCTCCAAATAAAATTAATGGTATCTATATAAAATATTTTTTTTGTATTCTTCCCAAGAATGAACTTGTAAAACATGCCACATATCCAATTTTACAAATCTGATTCTATAATTTTTTCCCAGCGCACTTTTGTATATCTTATATAATATATGAAAATTAAATAGTATAAAAATCCTAGTGATTTGTATTGGATTTTTATATTACTTTTAATCCATATTGATGCTTTTAGAGTAAAAAAAGTGAAGGAATAAAATCACATGACCATTTTTACCAGCAAGTGCATGTTTGGCGAATAGGGTTTTGAAACCTTCTGGAAACAATTTGAGGAATTAAATGGATTGTTTTATGTGTGAAGATTTTATTATTAGTAATAATACCCATATAAAATATATACACTCAAATACCTCTCCAAATACACAATAAATACCTTAAACAAAATCCATATGCAAGAGTTATGCTACATGAAATTTGACCTTATTATTTTTTCCACCATGACTAGAGATGCTTCCATGTTAACCTACATTATTGATGGAAAAGGGGCTAGCCATGTGTTCACAATGAAGAATATATTATAAGAGGTAATACTTATCTCTAGTTAAGAGTTCAAGGATTAAAAATTAACCACTAATAGGCTATCCAACTATGTTATAATCGGGTTATTAGGAGGAAAAGGGGTTCCATTCTATTCTAATGCATTTTGTTCCATAGATGAGAAGTGTAGTTGAGAGTGGATAGAGAGAGAAAAAATATATGGTTTTTATACTGTATTATCCCATGTACCATATATATCACCCTTTGTACTTGCATCGATTTACATTCAGAGAAAGAGAGAGCAAAGAAGCCCCACCTTCCAAGTGGGCTTTCACCCATAAGGGTTTCCTAGATCATATTTTGTGTTCATTATGGTTTCTGAGTTTTATTTAAATTTTCTTTATTTTCATTTTTTTATCTTTTGCATGCATAAGAATAACACAATAGTCAAAAAATTTAGACATCTATGGAGAAATTAACACTTGTAATGTAGATTTCAAATTTTCAAATATATATTCATAGATATGTTGCGATGAAAATTCCAGTGGAATATCCACTATAGTTTATAGATCATACTGGCATTAGAGCAAGTTTCTTTGCGTATAATGCGGGGATTTCTAAGGGGTTCATATTGGCGAAGATGAAAATCATAAAACCATATCCATTACCGATGAATCTATTATTAAACCTCAAGATCCCATAGAGGAGAGGTTTTTACCATATAACATGAGCCTTCTCATGGTTCCCTTGACAAATAAGATTGAGATATTTAGAGAAGATGGAGGTTCTAACACAGAGTTCATATCATAAGGTAGATCGAGGGATTGGGAAGAACTAAAGAGGAAGTCTAAGAAATAAATTGAAAAGGAATGATGCAATTCAAGTGCCATGAACCATTCACATTCCCATTTCAAGATGGATGCAAATTTTAACATGTAAGCCATATCAAAGTGAGATTGACACTTTGAATTTAAATCACTAGTTACACTAGCTAGAAGTTTATTTTAATGTTCATCATATAAAGGAAGAAAACAAATTGTTGTTTTGTTTGAAAATAGAGGGGCATTCCCTAACTAGTACGAAATCCACATGAAAACCCTAAGGATGGAGGGAGATCCTCTAGTCACTAAGTGGGAGGATTTAAAACTATCATAAATTACCAATTCTACCCTATTAGGTATGTAGAATACCAACTGATCTAGTGGCATTACTTCAGGCAAAGACAAGGGAAAAGTGTGCAGGAGTACACCACAAAATTTAGGAAGATGGAAATAATGATGGGTATCTCCCCAAAGAGCCAAAAAATACTCCTATAATATTTGGAGGGCCTCGACAACCATATACTAAAGAAAGTGATTATTTTAAAATCTATAATAATAGATGAGGCTTGTGTACATGAACATTACTTGGAGAACATAGGCTAGAGAAAGGGAAATAAAGTGGGTGAAAGTTGAAGGAGAACTTGGAAGCTTCCAAGAAGGAGAAGAATAAGTGGAGAGGGGAAAAAGAAAAAAATACAAAAACGACAACACACCAATGAAAATATCCCATCAACCAACAAAAATACTATAACATTGGTGGTCATGTAGAGGAGAAGATATGGAAGTTGCATCTAAAGCCCAACCCAAAGTAATAATGGAAGATGCTAAGATGAGAAATCTAATGGTCATTAATTTGAGCACATATATAGAGAGAAATCCAAGCATGGATGAGAATATTTTTTTTACATTAATGAAAAAGCGGTTGAATCTGAGTACCCTTTAGTAATAGGAAGAGAAGGAAATGACCAGACTCTTCCATATAAAGATACAAGTCAAGAATACAAACATTGTTGCTCTATTTTTAATAGAAAACCAATATATTGAAGAGTCCATGAGAGCTACTTCATCCTTGGAGGGGTGTACTAAGGAACATAAGAAAAAAATGGAAGAGATTCTATAGGCATACAAGGGTGTGTTCCAAAAGCCTAAAGGGATACCACCTAAGAGGGAAGTATTGCAAGAGATCCAAATTTTTCCATGATATCCATTTCCAAACATTAGGCAATATAAGTAGTCCGTTATAGAGGAAAATGAGTTGAAGAATTAATTGTAGTAGCTACTAGGACATGGTGTCATTCTACCAAGTACCTCACCATGTCGTTCAATCATCGTCAGTGTGCCAAAGAAGGATGAGACTTGGTAAATGTGTAATAATTATAGGGCGTTAAACAAAATTATGCTCAAGAATAGGTACCCCTTACTTGGATGGATGATTTATTGGATCAATTGTAGTAATTCAAATACTCCATCAAGTTGGATTTAAATTCAGGGTATCACCAAGTTTGATTCAAAGAAGAGGATACCTATAATACTACCTTCAAACTAGACAATATTTGTATGAGTGGTTAGTTATACCATTTTGATTATGCAATGCACAAGTTACATTTGTGAGTTTAATGAATGATATACTACACCCTTTTATAGATTCATTTTCTATTGTCTATTTGGATGATATAGTGGTATACAATTCTATCTTGGAGGAGAACATCTCACATTTGATGTAGATGCTAGAGACATTAAAGAAGCACCAACTACTAGCAAATCTTAAGAAGTGTGACTATGCATAATAATATTTAGTGTATCTACAAATGTGATAGGTGGAAGTGAGCTAAAGATAGATCCTACCAAGATGGTGGTCATTATGAAGTGGTCGGGGCTTACTAATGTTTCTGAGGTTAGGATTTTTTTTTGGGAAACTTAGTACCTGGGGAAATTCATATCCTATTTTCAACAATTAGCGCACCACTCCACACCATAATAATGAATGGTAAGAGTTTCTAGTGGGAAAAGGTCGGTAGAGGGACTTTAAGGAGTTAACGAAGAATATAAATCAAACATCGGTTTTGGAATTTCCAAAGTTGTAGTATTCCTTCAAAGTGGAGACATATGCAATCAGATATGCTATGGGAATGACCTTGATGTAGGGAGGAAGGCATGCATGCTACCATTCTAAAGTATTTCATGGGATGGTTTTTAACTACCCTACCTATGATAATAAGTTATATGCCTTGGTACAAGATGTTAAGATCTGATGGTAAAGAAGCCAATAGTCCACCCTAATATCTAACTACTACAATACTTGCAAGCCCAGAGTAAGCTACAATAGACTAGACATTGCCAATGGATGGAATTTATACAATATTTTCATTTAGTGCTCAAGTATAAGTAGGGAAACATAAATAAGTTGGTCGACATGCTTTTAAGGCCACCCACATCAAAGATCACAGCTTTTGGAACTCTTATTCCCATGGATCCTTTCACCCATGATGTGTACAGAGGGGCATATATAGAGAAAATTTTCTCAGAAGGAAAGTTTCTCAGAAAATTTAATTTGAATTTCCACCATAGTAGACTGGTGATCTACTTGTCTTTCATTATACTAGCAGACACGTATAATTTATTAACAATTTGTAAAATTGAGTTTACAAAGGAAAATTTAAAATTAATTAACAACATCATATATGTCAAATTCATCATCCTCAAAAGGTTCATCATCTTTTTTTTTATAGAATTAGGTGATTATGTTTGTTCATTTTTCTCTTTCATTGGATCTTGATGTTTTGAAGTCCCCCAACGTGTTCTATTCCAAATAATCCATATAATGGCGACTTGCTTTTTTTGGAATTTTTTCCACACCTGATTTACTAAATTATCCTTTCCTCAAATGAACTTATTTCATTTCATCTAGAAGAACTTTGATAATGTTAATTCTTTGCTGAATTAAATTGCATTATAATGGGTCATTTTCAATGGCTATTGAAATATTCCTTTTTGTAAGTAACATGTTAGTATTTCTTAAATATTAAATTCAAATTACTAACATACACCTTAATGATTTTAATAATTTCATGTCTTATGAGTCGACTTTATGCTTTTGGCTACGCTTCTCTTTGTTGAAATTGGCAACAAGAAGAGGCTTCTAATTTAATTTTCCCTTAATTAAATTAGAAGGAAATTGTAATTCCACATCACATGACAATTTGTATGAGTTAATTGAGTTAGGAATACTTATTTAGCTCAGTCGATTCAAGTTGAGGGTGAAACTGGAGGCATGCAGAGTTATCTATAAGTTTTAGGGGGTCTAGTTACAATTTATTTTGAGTTGTAATTATTTAACTTAATTATTTGAGCTAAAATCAGTTTAACTAGTAGTAATTGATGAAGGAACTAGTGAGATGTCCAGTGAATTAAATATAATTTAATTCACATGCAGTGATAAATCGGTTAACTGATAATTCACTATAAATAGTTGTTGCATGTTAGTTCTAAGGAAGACCCAGTTGAGATTGGAGTTAAAGGGAAGTATACTATCAATTGTTTAATTAGAAAATTGTACAAGTCATGCATGATATCAACAAAAGGACTTAGATGTATTTAGAAATAATTAATTTGGAATTTACTAATTAATAGGGGCTCAATTTCCCTAGGTATTGCAGAAGTAAGGCTAAGCATCTAGAGGAAAGAAATTGGTTAAATATTGGACCAAACTTGCTTGGATCATAGTGAGGCAGTCAGAGATAGTGCAGAGTGATCTCAAGCATGAGAGAAGAATTGTATTGTTTCATATTCTTGACTTGATGCAATATACAAGTAGCGAGGTTTTTAGCTAAGGCTTTCCCCTGATAAATATTTGTGTCGTGTGATTGAAATTCTTTCTCTTTATTGTACATGTGATTGTGTGATCGTAATTGGTTTCAACAATTTGTAGAATAGATTCAAGTATTTTTTTTAGCATATTAGACGATGAGTTGAATCTATGTGGATTTTCTACATGATATTAGAGCAGGAATCAATATAGAGGAGAAGAATATGATTTTGTTTTGAACATGTGAATTGAATTTGCATAACTACTCTTCAAGACCAACAATAGAATCGAGATGTATTTCTGTGGATTTAGAATTGAATATGCCCTTGAGGGTAGTTCGAATTACATAGTTTGGAAGGATAGGATGGAAGTAGTGTTGGAAGAAAATGGGCCGAAGGAGTCCATAGACAGTGATATTCCCAGGTCCCCATCAACAAATTCTCAAAATATTAATGCATGGAAGAAGAATGTAGCATATGCAAGAAGGATTTTGTTAGAAGGAGTTTGAGATCATATTGTCTCGAACCTCCATGGAAAGGAAACTATATATGTTATGTGGAAGGCCTTAACATATTTGTTTCTTAATAAAAGCCACCACAAGAAGTTGGCGCTGAAGGAAAAGCTCAAAAAAATCAAGATAAAGAAGGGCGACACAATACCAAAATACTTGACAAAGTTTACTCAATGTCGAGATGAACTTGGAAGTGTTGGTGTTGCAGTTGCTGAGGAATTTATTATGAGCCTAACACTTATAGGCCCTCCTGAGAGCTGGCACAACTACCAGGATTCAATGAGTGGGAGGAGAAGCTACCAGAGTGGGATCAATTGTGGTCTGACTTGGTACAAGAAGAGATTCGGCGGAATACTAGAGATGGATCCTCATCAAAGATTGAAGATGAGGAGAATTGTGCCTTGGCTTAAAAGGAGAAGAAATGAAAATGGAAGGTGTCCCATTACAAATCATATTATGGTCAGGCATGCAAGAAGAAGAACTTGTCGAAGATGAAAAATTTTCATTGTCAGGAACTTGGACACTATGCCACAAAGTGTCTGCATAAGAAGACCGACAAGAAGCCCTTAGGAAGAGCGGTAGGTGAAGCTCTTGCTTCACAATTTGAGTTGGATTTCACTCTCATCGCATGCATGGTGTCATCAATGATGGGTTATGTGTGGTAATTGGATAGTGGAGTTTCATTACATATGACTGGGAATGTAATATTCCAAAACAGGAAAAATAACAATATTGAACATAAACTGGAAAAATATAGTGAATATAAATACAATGAACATGAGAAAATCATAGATCCATTTTATTATGTATATCAACAGAAAATAGGTACAATATCTCGAGGAACAAGTCACTCAAACTGGGAAAGAGAAGCCTCCAATGCTAAAATACACCCAAACATGAAATGTCATAGAAACAAGAAAACATAGTCCCAGTGAGTGAAATTGTAGTTGGACACTATACATATATAGATATACTTGTATAATTATCAAAAAGTGTTGGGAATAGAGATCTAATCTCCCAAACACATTTCCAAGACAACCTAGAAAGGGTTTCCAGAAATACACAATGCAGAATGTGCCAGATGTGGCCCTAGGGTTGAACAACACTCTGCACCTGGATCAATGGTGGGAGGTGGCTGATCTGATATGAAAATGGCTGATATCCCTACTCACAAACTTCTTGGATGAAGGGTTTCTCCCCTCACTAGAAAATAGGGTTAAGAACTTGGGTACTTGACCTCCCACTACAACTGCACTGCAAAATAACAAAGTTTATGGAGGAGACTGCATTGTGGGTGAATTATGTTGCTTGGCCTGATGTTGAATGGTGGAATAAAGATCAAGGAAATTCATTTTTAGCCTCCCAGATGAAGGGCTTCTCCCTCACTGGAAAAAAATCTCAGAAATAGGGTCTATCAACCCTCTATTGATGCTACCCTGCAAAACAACACAATCCTGAAGGAAACTGCGCTGTGAATGATGAATGAAGCTTGACCTGATGCCAGATAGTGGAAATTATGCTCAATTAACCTCTCTTGAGTATCCACTCGAATTTCCCCAAGGATGAGGGTGGGATTTCCGCTTGGAAACACCCTTGTGCTAAACATCACAACAGACTTAGCTAAACAACTGAAGCATGCAAAAAGTCATAAAAGACCAATACAATATCAATATTCTGAATGTCTTCTATGGATGCCATCCTCTTCCTTATATGCTTAGTGAGCTTCCTCACCCTTGGTCCCACTCATTAAGGAAACTAATATCATGCATACACTCATCCTCTATGACTGCACTGTCCTCCATTAACTCTCCACTAGCTCCATAACATCGTTGTTGATTTGGTCAACTTTGACCCTGGCCACATGATTTAGCCCCTGATCGTGCCTCAAGGTGCTTTATACAGCTGATATGATGATCCACATTCACATAAGAATTGGTTTTATTCCTACTAAAGAGATTTATGGGTCTCTCTACCCACTTATTCACCTATATTATTATCAAAATCAAGAATTAATATTCCAACTAGCTGAAAGATAATTAGGAATATTATAGTCCTCCCCTCCCAAATGTTGCTTGTCCTCAAGAAACTGCAAGGATGGATACTACAAAGCCTCCTCTCTTCCTCCTGTAGCATCCTCATCTGATAAAATCCTCCATTGAACCAGATGCTCTTCAATCAATCTGTCCCCTAGTTGCTCCTCCCATGTGCACAAGTTAGCCTTTGGTGATAAAACCAAATGAATCTAATCATGAAGAAGTGGGATATCCATGGAGGAAACTACATGTTGTCTAGAGGACTTCTTGAGGCATGAGATATGAAAAATGTTGGGGATCTTAACCCCAATGAGAAGCTCCAATCCCCATGCTATCATCCAAACAAGATGGATCACACTAGGTAGCTCATTGAAAAACTCCTCCGTATCTTTCTCTTGCAATGTAGATGGGTTGTATGTTGATCATGATACACCAAATTGTCCATCCCACGCTGTATCTCACTCCATCTATGATCTATATAGAGCTTCTGCTGATCTTGGGCTATAATAATGTTTCCCTCAAGAGGAAAAAAGGCAACTAGACTCTCAAGGATCCACTCTTTGGTTCTATGAACCTAGTTTTCCCAAGCCATCCCACATATAGTGAATAGAGCATCATCACAATATGGAATCCAAAGGAGAAATATACTGAGTTCCATATGAATTGCTGGATAGTGACAATAGTTCCCCAAGTGGAACCAACATAGTTTGAATACTTGCTTCCCTTGAACATAATGTGGCAAGTAGCTTCCCAACCACTTGTTTGTTGTGTCTATCTACTCATCTACTTGGAAGTAGTAAATGGAATTGGGTGTCAACTGAGTATACCGAAAATAGAACAACACTTGCCCAAAGCCATACAAGAAGTGACTATCTCCATCACTGATTTTGGTCTTAAAAAGACCATGAAGTCCAAAAAGAGGCTTGCCCTCTTGTGGAGCTATGCACTGTATACAAATGGAAAGAGAATGTAAATAATTGGTTAGATGATAAATAAGTACAAAGACACAACTCTTACCATGTACTGTTGGCAAACTGTGATGAGGTCCATAGGTGAGCTCTCCCATATTACTCCTGAAAAAGTGAGTGACTGTAACAACCTTACAATATGGTTGTTTTCCTCCTCAATCCTCAAGCAAAATACACATCCTTTGACATGCTCAATGTCAAAGCCACATGCTAGAATAATGCTATCCCACTATTTTTGCCTCCCTTGCAGCTGCTTCTGCTTAGAAAAATATTGAATTTTATGGAGGTCAAAGCCTTTTCCCATCCAAAAATTCCCAAATTAGGCCAAATGATGCATGAATTCCAACAACCCTCTGTTATATATGGAAGAATCCTTCCTATGTGGAAGTATCTTCTGATCCTCAAAGGCAATGGACTAGCCCCTTTGCACCATGATTGTGCCACCATATACTCCTAATACATCATGCAAGGTATGAGAGAAATTCAGCCCATACTCTCCCAAGAGTAACCAAAGAAACAATGACTCTTGTTGCCTCCTGATATCATCATCATACAGTCCATGGAGCAAAAACATGATAATTGACATGAAAAATGTCATATCATCACAACATAACCAAACTCCCAGCTGCCACATGATGTGAGTGCCATTCCATGTCCCAAACAATAACAAACCCATTGACATAGGAGATGTCATGTGATGGCAAAACTATCTCAAGAGTAGCCAACGCATCCATGCCTTCTGCTGCCCTGTGTCATAGATATGCAAGTAGCTCACCAACCACTTGCTCATCATCCTCACCCATCTATCCAATTGTGGGTGATGAATCCTGTCATGATCCAACTTCGTATCCATCCAATAGAGAATACCATCCTACCAAATATGTTGACTATCTTTACACTCCATGATATGTTGAAGTTCAACCCCTTGGAGATCTCTACGTGAGGACCTCTTATCGATGATCCGGTAGAACCCTTAAGGTTCCAAATATATTGTAGGCAAAAGGTTCTCATCAAGAAGGATCTATCATAATAATGGAAGATGTTATCCATCATAAGAGGTATATCATCTAACATCTACCCATCCAATGCTTCATGAGTGAAGCGGTCATCAGAAATCTCCAAGAATAGTTGGGCCCCCGAGTCATCACTGCTCTCGAGTGACAACGCTTCCACGATGGTGCATCTGTTGTCTCATGGCCATACACAATGATGAACTCATGGCCTAACAATGTAATAGTTAGGACTACGCTCATCCTATCCTCCAAAACTCTACACTCCAACCCAAAGTGTTGTGTGTAACTCAACAATGAAAAACCAGGATGGATATGCATCTCCTCCTTGAACCAGTCAAGGGTCCTCTGCGCAGTGACAGTTTGCTGCTCCAAATCAGCAATGTGCTCTAACCCTTGGTCATGCAATTTCCCTGATGGAATTTCCCTACAAATCTATATCTGATGTGCCTAAATAATATGGGGTGGAAATGTTTGCATACCTTGGATAAGCTGATACTTGGGAACTTCTTGTAGAGCTACAAGAGTTCCTCCTGTCGGTGTAATGACTCCCCCAATTGCTGGTGATGGTGATGGCTACTCCTCTACTACTACACCAGCACTGGCATCTGTCTCCTCTTCCTCATGAATATCCTGAATCATGCATGGGACTCCCAATGTCAAGAGATCAATACCATATTGCAAGGATGCAATTTTTCCTTCTCCTAATGCAAGTACTCCTGCAATTGGTGGTGGTGGATGTTGCTCCTCTTCCGGAGTGATAGTGCTGACATATTCCCTTGGCTCCTCATGTTCTTTCTCATCAATGTCGAAAAATGTCTTAATGGGAACTACCTACGATTTTCTTTTATCAAACTTCTTGATCAACCTTTGAGTAAAATCTACATAAGCAGTCACTCTTGCATGTTTCAAATGGTTGAACCACCAATCCTTTGCTTCACCCTCAAGGTGCAGCGTTGCAATGTCAACAAATTATCTTTCTGCTACTGGATGTAGCAAGAATAATGCATCTAACTTCTTAATCCAATATTTTTTAGGCAAAAGGAATCTATTATGCCTCTTTTTCTCACTATTGTTGCAGGGCTCCGTTCTTCTTTGATTTGGATAAAATGCTAGAGACTTAGATTCTTCTTGAAAGCCCTTGATTGAGATTTGTACTCTGCAAGATAATCACTTAGAGTCTCATGATCTAATTTTCCTCCATCTCCATGCCAATCACCTTCCTCTTCACAGAAAATGGACATAGTATAATATTGTGGAGCTCTTTGTATTACCGATTTCTTCTGCTGCTGATAGGAAGTGATTGGACCTTCCTCATCCTGAAACCTTCTTGAGGTCTCTTTTTGCCTCTTCCTTCTCATTTTTTTGACCTCCTTGGAGAGATCTTGCATAGATCTGAAGAGAAGTGTGGAAAAATGTAATCCTTCTGTCATTATGGATCTCTTCTTTATACTCCTACTTCTGGTGTCATAAGATGTATTTTCCACAAGCTGAGCTAGAGATTATGCTCTGATACCACTATAATATTTCAAAACATGAAAAGCATCAATCTTGAACATAAACTGGAAAAATATAGTGAATATCAATACATTGAATATGAGAAAATTATAGATCCATTTTATTATGTATATCAGCAGAAAATAGGTACAATATCTTGAGGAACAAGTCACTCAAACTGGGAAAGAGAAGCCTCCAATGCTCAAATACACCCAAACATGAAATGTTGCTACTACATAAAATACCGAAGAAACAAGACAACGCAGTCCCAGTGAGTGAAACTACAACTTTAAACTATATATATATATATATATATATATATATATATATATATATATATATATAAATATATGTATCTGTTCTGTTCAAAAAGTTCTAGGAATAGGAATCTAAGCCTGAGCACATTTGGACAACTGAAAAGCGTTATAAGAAATACACAAAATGCGAATGTATGCTAGTGGCCTAGGGATGTGTACCTGCATTTGGATCCTTGGTAGGGGGTGGCTAATCTGACAGAAAATATCTGTGTCCTCACTCTTAAATTTCACGGTGGTACCTGACTGGAAAACAGGGTCAAGAACTTGG
This sequence comes from Pinus albicaulis, assembly GCA_034641835.2. Lineage (NCBI taxonomy): Eukaryota > Viridiplantae > Streptophyta > Pinopsida > Pinales > Pinaceae > Pinus > Pinus albicaulis. The sequence goes on along the minus strand of CM076575.1, from coordinate 802,759,700 downwards.
GTACTTGACCTCCCACTACAACTACACTGCAAAATAATGCAGTTTGCAGAGGAGACTATGCTGTGGGTGAATGATGCTTCTTGGCATAATGTAGGATGGTGTAATAAATCTCAAGGAACTTCCTTTCTAGCCTCCCGGATGAAGGGATGCTCCCTCACTGGAAAACAAGCTCAGAAATAGGGTCTATCAACCCTCCATTGCTGCTGCCCTGCAAAACAACACAATCCTGAAGGAGACTATGCTGTGAATGATGGATGAAGCTTGGCCTGATGCCAGCTAGTGGAAATGATGCTAAATGAACCTCTCCTGAGTAGGCACTTGAAGTCCCCCGAGGATGAGGGTGGGATTTCCCCTCGAAAACACCCTTGTGCTAAACATCACAACAGACTTAGCTAAACGACTAAAGCATGAAAAAAGTCATAAAATACCAATACAATATCAATATTATGAATGTCTTCTATGGCTTCCATCATCTTCCTTATATTCTTGGTTAAATTCCTTACCCTGGGTCCCGCTCATTAAAGAAGCTACTCTCATGCATACACTCCTCCTCTATGACTGCGTTGTCCTCCATTAAATCTCCACTACCTCCATAACAACATTGTTGATTTGGTAAACTTTGAACCTGTCCACATGATTTAGCCCCTGTTCACACCTCAAGGTGGTTTATACAACTGATACAATGATCCACATTCACATGAGAAGTGGTTTTCTTCCTACTAAGGAGATTTATGTTTCTCTCTACCCACTTATTCACCTATCTTATTATCAAAAGAAAGAATTAATATTCCAACTAGCTAAAAGCTAATTAGGAATATTACATGGAAAAAATAATTCTTCAACAACTTGGAGGAGAAGGATCTCCAAATGCACATCGAGATGGGAGATGGTGGGAGGTATAACACAATCAACATAGGTATTGTTACCTTTTAGAGGGAGTCTGGTGCTCCTATCACATTAAAATATTTCATGTATGTTCCTGGCTTAAAGAAGAATTTAGTTTCAGTTGCTATGTTGGAAGGCCATGGCTATGATGTGATATTTAGCAAAGGAAAGGTGTTCCTTCGTCACAAAGCCAGGTTATAGGTGAAAAATATTGGGGTTCGAGTAAAGGACCTCTACAAATTGGATGTAGAAAAATGTGTTGTCTTGAGCACGAAAGCAAAGAAGGTGCAGAGCCAAGAAATCAGTGAGTTATGGCATAGAATATTGGGCCATCTACACCATGGCACTTTGAAGATCATGCAATAGATTTCTACAAAACTTCCCAAGGGTTCACTTGAGCAGCGAGATACATGCAAAGGGTGTACATTAGGTAAGTACACCAAAGCCACCTTTCATGATAAGGAAAGTCGAGAAAAGGTGATTCTTGAAATAGTTCACTCAGATGTTTGTGGACCATTCTCTACAGCCTCCACAACAAAACATATGTATTATGTGATTTTTGTAGATGATTTTTCACACAAGTGTTGGATATTCTTCATTCTGAAGAAATATCATACGTTCTCAAAATTTTGTGAGTTCAATGAACTTGTCAATAAAGATACAAGGAAGAAGGTGAAGGCTCTCAAGAGTGAAAAAGGTGGTGAATTTGTCTCGAATGAATTCAAGAACTTCTGTTCTTCAAAAGGAATTCGATGGGAATTGATAACACCTCATAAACCATAGCAGAATGGGGTTGTAGAAAGGAATACCATAACTATTGTGGGAGAAACATGGATGATGTTGCATGATCAGGCCCTACTATTGCACTTATGGGATGAAGCATGCAACACAACAATATTTTTGCAAAACAGAAGTCCTCATCAGATTCTTGGGATGAGTACACCTGAGGAAGTTTTCTCAGGTAAGAAACAAAATGTCACACATTTTAAAATTTTTGGTTCATCATTTTATTTCCATGTAACCAAAGATGCCAGGAATAATCTAGAGCCAAAAAATGAGTTGGTAATATTTTTGGGGTACTTCGATACACCTCAAAACTATCGGGTGTACTTTCCAGCACACAGGATGACAATGGTCATAAGAGATGTGAAATTCTAAGAAGAGAAGGCAATGAAAATTTCCCTTGAGAGGCAAATTAAATTTCATGTAGTTGAGGAGATCTTAGCTCAAAAACTAGAATAACCTTAAGATGTGGAGCAGCCACAAGAAGAGGAACAAAGAGTGGAAGCACCCATTCATGCAGAGACATCTAGAGATGGAAGGAAGCGTGCCAGAGAGGCTGAAAAGTTGGTGCTTGATGCGAGAGAGAATCTGGGAGCACCCGCATCATAGCGCAGGCAGAGAAATTCCCTAGAGTGGTACACTAGCTACATGGTTCTTATGAGCGAGAGTGTATAGAAATTTGAGGAAGAAATGCATCAACTAATATGGGTTGATGCTATGGTTGAGTAGTATGAATCCATTATAAAAAAAATTGAATGGGAAATTATCCCAAGACTGGAGGGGAAGTCAGTTTTAGGATCCAGATGGATCTAAAAGATGGTGAATAAGGTAACAAACGGGAGTGTGGAGAAACAAAAGGCCATATTTTTGGCCAAAGTGTTCTCTCAGGTGGAGGGATTGAATACGAGGATAAGTTTTCTCCAGTCGCGGGTACTCTTCAATAAGATCTATCCTTGCACTGCTAGTGCAATTGGGATGGCATATACATCACAGGGGTGTAAAGAAAGCCTTACTCAATAGAGTGATTGAGGAAGAGGTGTACTTTGAGCAGGCAGAAGGTTTTGAGACCCTCGACAGAGATTCACATGTGTGCAGACTCAAGAGAGTGTTGTATGGAATGAAACAAGCACCTCATGCTTGGTACACTAGGATTAAAAAATTACTCCACCAGGTTGGGCTTCACAAAGAGTGAAGCAGAGGTGAACCTTTACCATATTGTGGTAGAAGGTAAAATTTTGAACGTTGTACTTTATGTCGATGATTTAATTCTGACATGTGATGAGAAGCTCATCAAGTATTGCAAAGAGGATATTACAATAGAATTTGAGATGAAGGATATGGGTCCCTTCCATTATTTCCTTTGATTGGAAATTAGGAAAAGATATGGGGAACTTTCTGTATCTCAGGGCAAGTATACCAATGAGATTCTAAAGAAGTTTCACATGTAGGGTATCAAACCCATGGAGACTCCTCTACCAGGGAATTGGAGGAACGAGGATACTACTTCAGGTGAAGTGCTAGATGCTACCATCTTCAAATAGCTTGTCGGTTCACTCATGTATTTGGTGAACACACGTCCAAACATATGCTATGAGATTAACCACCTTAGTCAAGCTATGGCTAAGCGTACCAAAATATTTTGGAAGGCAAGAAAGCATGTGTTGAGATACCTCAGAGGCACCACAGATTTTGGGTTATGGTACAAGAAGATAGAGGGAGTGAAGCTTCAAGGCTTCACAGACACAGATTGGGTAGGGAGTCCATCTGATAGGAAGATCACATCAGGTGGCATCTTCAGCATTGGGTCAACAATAGTTTCCTGGTACAATAGGAAATAGAGACCAGTTGCACTCATTTCAAAATAGGTAGAGTACATGGCTTCTAGTCAAGTAGCTTATGAGGCCATATGTATGAGGATGATACTTGGTCATTTTTTTGGTCAATATATGGATCCGATGGTGATTTATAGTGATAACTAGAGTTGCATCAAACTTTCAATTAATCCATTTTTTCATGACAGATCCAACCATATTGATATCAGATATCACCATCTCAGAGATTGTGTGATCCAAGTGGATATTGGTGGCCACCCACATTCCATTTGGACCCCCACCGTTGGTTCTTTCATTTTTTCACTTTCAGCACAACTTACTATTTTTAGTAGGTTTTCGGGTCTTGAACTTTCGGAGCCGTTTTGAAGCCCTAATGATCCAGGTGGATATTGGTGGCCACCCACCTATTCCATTTGAGCCCCCGCCATCAGTTCTTTCAGTTTTTTAGTTTCAGCACAACTTACTATTTTTAGCAGTTTTTCGGGTCCTGAACTTCTAGAGCCATTTTGAGGTCCTAAACGATGATTTTTGGGAAACTTGGGAGTAACATGGGTCTCTAGATTGATTTTTCTCACTCAAAAGTTGTAGTCCTTAGATATATCTTTCTAATGAGGTATTGAGCGTGTCAAACAGAGATCGTATGCCAAAGTTACGTCCCCGGGAAGATTAATGTACCAATTTACCTAAACGGGGACCCATAGTTTTGGCGCTTCATCTCCTAGGGTTTGGTTTTGGGATGTTTAGGGTTTTAGATTATTTCTCAAAAATAAATAGGCCTTCGAGCCTCACTGTAACACAGTTCAGAGGCCTGTTTCTACCACATCTCTTCTTAGAGATACGTTACCAGCGCCCTAGCTAGTTTATTTCCCTTATGTCTGTAAGCATATCTATGTTATTTGATATTAATGAAATGAAGTGTTATTTCCACTGCATATTTGTATTTATGGTTATATGTGTATTATGTTTCAATCCTACATAAATCCGGGTCAGTGGTATCAGAGCGGTTTGCTCTTTCTCTATTTTTATTTGCATGTCCCCAACAAGGTCAGCGTATAAGTTGTTAGGGCTCAATCTGGTTGAACCCTTGCAAGATCAGCCTTGAAAACCTTGACGACCTCCCATGTCGGAAGAAAAGAGAGATGAGGGAGAAAGAGATCCTATCAAAATATTGCTCGAGGAGGCCCTCGAGAAACAGAGGAACGCGATAATGGATAACTTTGCACATATCCTTCAATGACTACCCACTGGCGGCACATCTACAACTAGCAACCACTCTGGAGGTGCCTCTCCTTTCAAGGCACAATTAAACTTTTACATTCTTGTATTTGAAGGATAGATAGATGAAGACACTGTAGATAGATGGTTGAATTTGCTGGAAGGATATTTCTCGGTCCATGATTTCTTTGACCGAGAAAAGATTATTTTTGCACTCCTCAAAGCTGCCCCCCATGTCAAAGACTGGTGGGAAACCTACTGTGAGAAAAAGGACGAGGGGAACCCTCTTTGTTCTCAGCCGCACCCACTTGGAATTCATTTTGAGATGACATCAAGGAACAATATTACCCTATGTGGAGCTATGAGGACAAGTACATCCAATGGACCATGCTGAAACAATAAAGGGATCAAGATGTGCACGAACTGATGAATTTTTTCCATACCCTGCCTCAAAGTTGGGTATTAAAGATTGAAGGAGACATTTGGTGCTTAATTACTACAGTTGTTTGCATAGATACATTCAGGAGGAAATGGATTTCCTCCACATTACATTGCTTTGCACGACATATCGCTATTCCGCCAAGATTGAGCATAAATTTAAGCAGAAGAAGCGAGACTTTGGATCTGCGAATTTGAAGCTAGGGAAAGGTGCCCCTGAACCAGAGAACAAGGGGCAAGGCCAAAGCAGGGCGACTGAAAACAACCCCACAAATTAAAACAAGGAAATAGGGAAGTGGTGTGAATTTCATAACAGCCCCACTCACAACACAAATGAATGCCAGGCTAGATAGTCATTTGTGGCCGAACTAAAGGCCCTGAATCAAACGGATGTTCTAATCCTGATTCAGAACTAGAGAAGGGAAATGACAAAGGGAAGTAGATCATTGATGCGGATCCCAATGCCATTATTTCGTCCACCAAGATCCAGGGGGAGGATCTTGAGGATCTAGAGGAGGGGGAGCACCTCTTCCATTCATAGATGTGGGTGAAGGGTTCTCCACTGCTATTCCTTGTCGATAGAAGAATCCAAAAGAACCTCATTTCAGCAGAGGTTGTGAAGCGAATTCACCTACCGACCATAGCACACCTGTAACCGTATGCCATTGGGTGGCTTCATGAAGGAAGAGATCTCCGCGTCTACCAACAATGTCACCTTTTGTACAACATCAAGCCATTCATGGATGAGGTACTATGTGATGTTTCTTCTCTTGATATGTTTGATGTATTATTGGGCCAACCATACTTGTGGAGGTGACATGATGTGTATGAGCCTAGGCCTTGTGCTATCATTATTACTTTGGGAAATAGCTTGTATAGGATACCGAAGGTAGTACTGCCTCCTGCCATCTCTTTAACTACTGCAAAACAACAAAGTAAGATTGTTTGCCAAACCAAGAAATTTATTTGCATTACCATTCTCCCACAAGGAAATAAGAATATTGTGGCCACAACCTCGAAACAAGGCTCCCCTGCACGACAACAACATATGGACAAAGGCATGGAGGAATACAAGGACATTTTCTCCTCACCGATAGAGGTTCCTCTACACTGTTAGGTCAAGCACTCCATTGATCTAACCCCAGGCGTACCGCCGCTTGATATTTCCATACCTCATGCAACCACACAAATAGAATTCATACATGTAATGTCTGAAACCAAATTAACTGAATGCATCCAACATGTCTGCCTGTGGGTCCATGAAATCTTCGACAAATCCAATACCCAGTTCAGTATAATTTTCCTCATCTCACGGAGGATATCAATGCAATGGGGGAGGAATGATCTAGGTAGATATTTGTGGCCACCCACCTATTCCAGTTGGAACCCCACCATCGGTTCTTTCAATTTTTCAATTTAAACACAGTTTACTATTTTTAGCAGGTTTTCGGGTCCTGAATTTTCGGAGCCATTTTCAGGCCCTAATGATCCAGGTGGATATTGGTGGCCCACCTATTCCATTTGAATCCCCACCATTAGTTCTTTCATTTTTTCAGTTTCAACATAACTTACAATTTTTAGCAGTTTTTTTCGAGTCCTGAACTTCCGGAGCCATTTTGAGGCCCTAAACGACGTTTTTTGGGAAAATCGGGAGCAACATTGGTCTATATTCCTAGACCAATGTCGCTCACTCAAAATTTTTAGTCCTCGGATATATATTTCTAAAGAGGTATTGAGCGCGTCAAACAGAGATCGTATGCCAAAGTTACGTCCCCGAGAAGATTCACTAGTAGAAAATGATGAGATTAGTCACTAAGTGACTAAAAACGTTAGTCACCGCAACTATTTCAAGTGAATTACTACTAAATCTGAGCAATTTTAAGCCACCGAACTAAAAATGACTAATTTAGTCTAGGGATACAATATACGACTAGATAACAAGTAACTAAATTAAAAACAACTAACTTAAATGACCAATTTAGTCTAGGACTAATATATATGACTAGATAATAAGTGACAAAATTAATAATGATCAATGTAAATGACTATTATAGTCCAAGAATAAAAATGTGACCAAATAAAAAGTACAAAAATTATATGAATTTGTCATTTATGTTAGTAATTTTTAATTGTGCCACTCCAGAAATGGAAAATTGCAATTTTGATATCAAAGTGTTACATTTCACTACAGGGGTCTCTGAATCCATATGTATTGTTAAAATTTAGAGACAAAGGGGTCTCTGAATCCATCTACGTAGAATCTTCATCAAGGTCCCATGATGAGGCTCCAAGACCCAATCGTGGTGTGAAAAAACTTTGAATGGAAGACACATCCGTCATAAAGGCCAAAAAATATCCCTTTGAGAATATAGTTAATGTGATGATTTGAAGCCTTTTTAATGGTCACAGTAAAGGCCATGATACCTATTTATTTATTTATTTATTTTTCGCACAAATCGAGGAGGAGAATAAATTCCTCATTTCAAAATTACCCCAATCTGTTTACAAGATGGATTTGTCTGTTGGGGAAGCATTACTCCATGAGTGCTGCTGTAGCTGTTGTTTTTTTTTCTCCTTTTTGAAGTAGAGACTATTACACTTGTGCTATATTTTTGGACAAACTGATCTAAAAGTAAAATGCATTTGACTTTCATTTTTTTTTAACTAGAATGCCTACTATTAACCTGGTTGAAAACATGGAAAGCCTGTAGATATGGAGGATCATTTATTCATAGTGTTCTCGCTGTCTCTGTATCTGCTTCCATGATCCTGAGAGGCGGATCCTTGTTCTGAATTTTTATTGAGAACTTCCCTTATGAAGTTGAGAGACTCTTCCAAATGATCGCATCAGTTCTGAACATTCATTACATCTTTGGTGCAAGTATCCCATTGCGAATGAAGGATGGCTATGTATGCTTTGGTTCAAGCTTTGTATTGCTGGATTTGGCTCCTCAAATTTTCTATCACCACTCTGTGAGATTTATAAAAGGCGCAAGGGTGCTTTCTGTCTTCTGCTGTATCCATTTTCTTGAAGAGGCTGTGGATAATTGGGTTGATTCCTTTTCTGCTGGCTGTTGCTATCATTGTGTTTCCTTTGTGCGCTTTTCTTCCTTCTTTGAGAATGCTTCTTTGATTTTTTTGGAAAACATTTATGCCTTCTTTGCAGAGGAAATATCTGCTTTTACAGATTGGAGAATACAAAATTACAAAGGTTGCATGTTGAAAAGAAAGTGGATCCGAATGAGGGGAAAGAAATGGAATGAAGGGGGGAATGAGGAGGGAGGGAAGAGTGAGGGGAGCGATGTGTGAGCGCAAGGGATGCCCAATACCACGCACAAGAAAACATAGGTTTGGAAGGGAATGCATGAAGGAAGGAGGGGACGAAATGAGGCCAAGATGTATGGAGGGAGGTTGCTACGTAATCGATTTAGAAAGAAACACTGAGAGAAATATTTCAGGAGCACAAATTTTATAAGGGATTAGAGGGGCATCACTACATTGAGGAGTCACGAGAATGTGCAAGGGGTACAGGGTGTGGGTACTGTGAGTTAATATTTTTGAGATCTTTAGGAGATCGTGCAAGACATATTTTATGAGATTGAGCTAAGCTTTTGCAGAGAATATTATCATGACTTGGCTACTATTCTTCTGACTTGTGTAAGGATGGAGGTACCTCAAAAAATGTGAAATGGGAGAAGACATCAAGGTATAGGTAGATGGGATGTAATTCCGTAAATTTTGACATGGCTAATAGTTCTTTGAACTCCCTCATTGGCTTGAGAGTCTGCTTGCTTGTTATTTTCTCTAAGGATATGATAAAAATCAACCATTCCTATATTCTTTGCTAATTTTTTGGCTCTATGCAGAATTTAATTAAGGGTTGCGTTTTTTGGTGGAATATTGCTCACCATTTCTTGAATGATAAGGGAGGAGTCTCCAAAGATGATTGCATTGTTGATTTTCCGGTCCCTTAGGATCTTAAGGCCTAAAAGTAAACCATAAGCCTCGACTTTATTATTTGACATTTGTCATAATCCCCAGTTGTAAAATATATGTCTTGATTTGTCTTTGTGGATAATGAGGCCTCATGATCCCGCTTTGCCCAGTTTTTTCTTTGACGCTCCATCAAAGAAAAGGCAGGCTCTGTTGAGAGAGAGAATCGAGCTGTGAAACTGTGTCTCTGTCTTTCTTATTTTCCAGATTTGTTAAACCCTTGCATTCTTTTGTAGGAGACATAAGATGATCTTATTGAAGGAAAACCCGATCTAGCTTCTCTCATCATTCTGGAGTTGGGCCATATCTATTCCATAGAGCCCTTTGGCTGAAAGAAACTTAGTCATCAATCCCCAGAATTTTGAGGTTATTGTGTTTACTGTGGGGATTTTATTTTTGAATATTTTCCCATTTCTGGCTAACCATATTTTCTAGCAGAGAAAGGATGGAAGGTTGCTCCAGAATCTCTGAATTGTGGACTTGTTTTTGAAGGAATGAGGAAAAATTCCTTTCAATTTACTTATGAACTGACGAAGAGGAAGCATATAGTTCAAATTTTCTTCTATAGGTGACACCATTGTCTCACAACAGTTTCTAGAGAAAGGACACTCTAGGAAAAGATGTTGAATTGTTTCCTCTACCTTCAGACAGAGGGGGCATTGAGATGGTTCGCGTATTCCTCTCTTTTTTAAGTTTTTTGTTTTTATATATTTTCTATGTAGCAATTTCCATAGGAAAATCTTAATCTTTGGAAGGGTTTCCACCTTCCAGGCCTGCCTCCAGTATTGACATTCCTTCTGCCTCTGATGTTCTTATATTTTTTCATATCCAGTCTTGATTGAGTACTCTCCTCCATTAGGTTTCTAGTAGTAGGCATCTTGAGACGGTTTTTTTCTGTTGGTGCTACTCCAGTGAGAAGGGAAGTCATACTCCAGTGAGAAGGGAAGTCACGAGGTTCCATTGATTTGTTAAATCATTGGGCAGATTGGGTTTGGCCCAATGTTTCCATGTACCATCTAGTTCCGAATTGGAGATATCCTCCAGCTTTTTGTATCCTTCCCTTATCATCCACCTCTTAATATTCTTGATGTTCGGATTGCTGTCTAAGGGAGGATTTCCCATTATACTATCCTTCCATAGTTTGATCCATTCCCCATTTCCAGGCCTCATTGAAATGTGGTCCTTGATTAGCTGAATTGCTCCGGAGATTATTTTCCATATTTGAGTGCAAGGTCTTGCGGGAGGAATTTTTTACAGAAAAGAGGTCCTTGGCGCATTAAGGTAATTTGCATCTAATGCTGCTTTCCACCAGAGTTTTTCTTTCCAGTTAGGAACCTCCATGAAATATTATTTACCAAGGCCATATTCATTATTCCAGGGGTTTTTATGGAGAGTCCTCCGTTTTTGTAAGGAGCTGTGACTTGTTTCCAATTTACGAGGCTGAATTTTTTTGTTTAGTTTTTCCTCCTTGCCATAAAAATCTTTTGATGATAATTTCAATTTTCTTGTGGATTCTTGCAGGCGCTACTATTAATGCAAATTGGTATAAAGGCAAGATTGCTAGAATGGACTTGATGAGGATGGTTCGTCCCGCTTGGTTTAACCATAGCACACCCGATGCTTAAATTTTAACTTTCATCATCTCAACATATTTGCTCCAATTTTTTGTCTTCAGATTTTTCTTGGTGATGGGCAACCCAAGGTATTGAAAGTGGTTCCAATTTTTCTAATAAGGAATTTCCAAAATTTGGGACATCCGCTGAATAGTTCTTATGGGGATATTCCAACTATAAATACAACTTTTTTCATTATTGACCAAACCTCCTAAAACATCCATGAAATTGTCAAGAATGGTTTCGAATATTCTAGCAACTATAAAAGATGCTCCACCCAAAAGGAGGGTGTCATTAGCAAACAAGGAGTGGTTTATTCTTTTGGTTCCGCTGCTGATAGTGAGGCATATTAAGGTGGCATTTCTTATGCCGTGTTCCAATTTTCTGCTAAGGGAATCAACCATAAGGATATAAAGGAAGGGGGATAGGGGGAAGCCCTGCCTAAGGCCCCTTGAGCTTTGGAAGAAGTCACATGGTCTGCCATTAACGAGAGGGGATATCCAATGACCTGTTGTGCAGGCCTTGATTGTGTTAATGAAATATTCAGAAAAGCCATATCTATTTAAGACAACTGCAAGGAAAGTGAGGTTAACTCTGTCAAATGCATTTTCCATATCCATTTTGAGGATGAATCCTTTTTCATTTCTAGATAGACTTGTGTGGAGAGCTTCTTGCACAAGGATAATTTTGTCAACTATTTGCCATTTAGGGACAAAACCACCTTGATTTTCTGAAATGAGGGATTGAAGAAGAGGTTTCAGCCTCCCAACAAGAATTTTAGAGATGATCTTGTAAGAGGCATTACAGAGGGAAATTGGCCTAAAACGATTGAGGGTGGAGGGGTGAGGGTCTTTTGGAATGAGGGCGAGATATGTGGAAATGGTAAATCCCCAAACCTTTTTCTTCCTGATAACATATCTGATCATCTTTATTAAATCCTTTTTAATGAGATTCCAGAAGGTGCGATAGAGTGAAATGGAAAATCCATCTCGGCTCGGTGTCTTTTTCGGATATAGATCCCAAGTAGCTACCATGAATTCTTCTTCTATGACTTCTTCGGAGAGGAAACTATTTGTTTCCGCATCAATTAACTTTGGGATGTGATTTAAGAATTCCTCTGTCTTTTCCTGGTTGTCTACGACTGTTAATAGAGCTTTGAAGTGCCGTAAGACCTTGTTGAACCTCATGATTACCCTCTCCTTTACAATTTTCTCATCTCATTCCACCACTTTCCCATAAGTTCATAAACCCTAATCAATGAAGAATTCTAAGGTTTTGTCTCAAGGATACATTTGAATAATTTTCATATTATGTTTTCATGATTTTTCTATTCTGATAAGTTTTTGGAAATTAGCTACAGAATGTAGCCTGTTCTGTAGCTAACTGTGCGTTCCATAGCCACTCTTATGGTTTACCAGGTTCCAAGTGTCAGTTGAGGCATCTGGCCACATGGGTGTTTCTAGAATCTTGCCTACATGGATTCTATCCTACTCATTTGATCCAAATCGACATAAAAAGGAGCCTAAACTCATGGTCAAAGTTACAAGTCAAAGAATGTTACCTACAACAATAAGACTCCTGATTTTCTCTTCGAATCAAATCATGAGTCCAATAGTCCTATTTTGATTGTAATTCAAGTTAGACACCTGTAGCTAACTTAGCTCGCAATTAGTTATGTAATTTCTCTTTAAATAGTGTTTTATAGAACCGAAAGACAGTTCAGTACAATTCATATTTCTAAAGTGAATACTCTGTTTTCCAGACTTCATTTTAATAAAGAATTTCAACTACCAAATGCTTGCTTGATTGCACTTTTGACAAGCCAGGAGTCAACCAACTCAGTAGCAGAGGGCCCCTGCTCCTGAAGGAGGTTTTTATTATGTTTTCTAGATAGATTTCCTTTACTCTGTTTAGAAATTTTTGTTTATGCTTCATTCCAGCTTTCAAATAGTTTAATGTTAAAATAAATTTGTGTATACTTACACTTCCAAAACGTTTCATGAAAATAGAACCTCTGTTTTCACTATTGAATTAAGGATGGAAGTGTTAAGAAATCATAGTTGTTTAGCTTTATTGTTCTTGGCTTTTATTTGTATTAAAATAGAATTGTCAACTACTATGTCAAGCTGATATTTATGAAGCCATTTTCAATATGCTAAATTCTACATTAAATGGTTACATAGCTCACTTATGCAGTAATTGATTTTATCTTGCTTATTTTCATTTGCTTTCCAAGGAATAAAGGCATAATTGATTTCTCCGAAGGTATCTCAAGAGGTTAAACACTTTGCATTTGAGTGTGACTGACAAGTCAATTATACATTTAGTTAATTTTAGTTAGATCTTACATGCAATACCCTCACTTAATTGCAAACAAAAATCTTCCTAAAAACTACTCTAAAAAGAATTAATATGAACATATTAAGAAGGGATGGTTGAATGATTAAATGTAATGCAAATTTTGAGTTATTCATTTACAGAGTTTTCCTATTTCTCTAGTTCAAATAGGTGTAATTAGCTTACTCAAACATTACTTCAAAAAGGCCACTCTTTAAAAATTGAATAATTGGAGTAGCTAAACACATCTTAGATATTTTCATTTGCATTCCTTGTTTTCTGTTCTAGGACCTTAGCAAACTAAATTGAAAACAATTGCTAAACTCCATATCAATACGGTCATGCATGACAATTGAATGTTGAGATTACTGAAGGTACAATAGTTGATTCATTTTCTGCTTTCATTTCAGATAGGTATGCTAATTCTCAATCTTAGTCTTTTTAGAAATATATCCATGGATTAGAATTAACAAACAAAATATATAGATGCTTTGATTATCAAAATAGGTCTTAACTAGCCCTTAGCCTTTGGTTTGTTTTTATGAAAAACAGAATAGTTTTAGTACACTTCCTTTTCTACCTTCTAAAATTAATTTAGAATTCACTTAAGTCTTTTCATAATTCTAGATTAACCATCCTTAGATCTCAAAGAACAAAAACCCCCCTAAAAACAACATAAAACACAACACAATGAAGTAAGGAATAAGTTGCTTAAGCACATATGGTGCACCACACTTCATCAACTTACTAGCCCTGGTTGATAATTAATGAAAGAAATTTAGGACATTAAATTGACTAAAAATTTTGGTGCCGTTGCCGAGGAAGTGTAACTAGGTAGCCTTATTTCTTACATTCCAAAAACAATGATATGTGTAGAGAAAGAGACTCTAGGGGAAGATTTATAGCTAGAGGCAGAAGCTTAATCCCTACAACACCACTCACTCCACCTAGGCCAAGAAGTAGTACACCACCATATCAAACTCATATCCCTTATTTCATTGGTGGAGAAAATGTACTATTTGGAGAAGGTAGAGGTAGAGGAGGAGATATAGGAATAGGTAGAGGAAATGCAGAAGGAGGTAGAGGTAGAAGGGGAACTAAGAGTTTTTTTGGTTTCCTTATCATAGATGAAGAAACAAATGCTAGAATGAAAAATATCTCACCTTTTGTTCTCCCAAAATTTCATGGATTAAAAAGTGAAGACCCTGAGACCTTTTTATTTGAATTTGAAGTCTTGTGCAAAACCTTCTGATTATCTACAAGATTCTCAAAAAATTAAATTGTTTTCTTCAACATTGAAAGGAGCAGCTTTAAAATGGTTTATGAGTCTAATCACTAGGTCTATTAGGAAATGGAATGATATGAAGAGGGAATTTCTAGAAAGGTATTTAGATTATTGTATACCTATTAATCACAAAGAGGAAGTGTTTAAGATGATACAAAAAGAGGATTAAAATTTGGAGGATTTACTTGAAAGATTCAACTATAATATTAAAAGGGAAAAAATGGAAAATCTAGATCAAGACACTCTAAAAGCTCTTTTGTTGAAAACAATTAGAGATGAATGGATAGATATCCTTAACATGATGGGGAAGGGGGATATATCTCAACTTACTTTAGCTGATATTGGGGAACTATGTATTAATCTCTCAAGAGGAAAATCAAATTTTTTGAAAGGAACAAGAGATCCTGCTCTTGCTAGGGTAAATATATCTGCAGTTGGAACAATGAGTAGGGCAGAAATTGGGAACATGCTTGATGAATTCAAAACAGAAATTTGAGGGAGTCTTAGTGAACAAATAGACACCCTTAAGTTACAAAACAAGCAAAAATCCGAGAACGATTCTTTGGCTATTTTTTTTCCAAAATGCATAAAGAAACATGCTTTGAGAGAATGTCCTCTTGAAGAAAAAGTTATAGAAACCTATATGATTTCTTCAAAAAGTCATGAGACTAAGAATTTTCCTTCAATTACTGGTCTTAAGGCTGTTTTTCAAGAAGAAACAACATCAAATCCTGTAGAATCTCTTTGTTTTGTCTCTAGAAGACCATGGCAGGGGCCACAAACTCAAGGGTTTAACAACCAAATGAATACTCAACCCCCATCAAATTTGAATTCTTGGCAACAACCTTTGACCCAATCTCAATTTCAATCTCAACCTTGGGCTCAAGCAAAGCAGAATCCATATGGAAGATTTTCTCAGTACTATCAATATCCTCCATCATATCCAAATTTTCCTCCTCAACGAATTCCTCAACAAAATCAACAACCTCCAATCCAAAACCAAAATCCACAACTCTCACTACCATTCCCTCAGAGACCAAATAAGTTACCTGCCCAACCATTACCAATCCCAAACAATAAAAATCCTCAGAATACCTATATGATAGAAGGTCAGCAATTTCCTACCTATATGATTACTCCTCTAGATCTTAATGATGTCCAACTAAGATCTGGTACAATATTAGAAAAAAGGAAGCCTTCTGTAATCATTCAAGAACAATACAATTCCGAGGAAGATTCTCTACAAACCAATAAAAGTTTTGAGGAAGAAATAGTTCTTCAAAACCAAAATTCTGAAGATAAAAATAAAAAGAAACCAATAAATTCAACTCCTGTCATAGAGCAACCATCAATATCTACTTCTACACCTCCTTTTCATGAAAGATTACATATTGATAGAGGAGTAGAAAAGCATATTATGTTGCCTAATTATGATTTCTTAGATGAATTGAGAAATATTTGCATCAATTTCCCTTTGTTACAAGCCATCAAGGAAATTCCAATTTTAGCTAAAACAATAAAGGAGTTGAGTATGAAGAAACGGGGAAGAAAATTAAAAGAAATAAAAAGAATCTAGCTTGTAGGAAAAAAAGTAGACATAATGATGGGAAAAATTACAATTCAAAAATATTTAGATCCCGAAAGTCCAGTTATCAAAACACATATCAATGGAGTTGAAATTCCAAATACATTAATTGATTTAAGAGCAGCAATAAACATCATGAGTAAACAGACCATGGAACAACTTAAGCTTCCTAATCTTCTTTATACACCTACATTACTGCAATTAGCAGATAGATCTGTAATTAAACCATATGGTGTGTTAGAAGATATTTCAGTGTCTCTATATTTTTGGGAGTATCCTGTTGATTTTATGATTTTAACCCCTAAGGACAATCTAGGAGGACACCCACTCATTCTAGGAAGACCTTGGTTGGCTACAGCCGATGCTTTCATTAGCTGTAGATCTAGTGACATGTATATTTCTGATGGTAGTTCAACTAAGAAATTCACTCTGTATCCTCCAGCAAGAACAATCACAGAAATAGATGACAAAGAATCGATTGATGATGAAGAAGATATACAATCTCTCTTCACTATTTCAAACATTAGTGAAGATATCCAAATCTTAAATACAATAGAATATTATGAATCATATCCAGAATATGAACATGATCAATTTCAAGAGAAATCCAATATTGAATATTTGTCATCTAGGCAGATGTCTATTTACTCTATGGAAGAATTTGGTAGCTCTATTGTTGAAATATTTCCAGGGAAAGCCTTGAACATAAACAAAGACTTGGAAAAATTACAAGAGAAGCTAATCAAAACATTGCAACAACATTCATCTGCATATGCATGGGAATAAACTGACATGAAAGGAATTAGTCCTGAGATTTGTATACATCGCATCTACATTGAGGAGAATTACAAACCTATCAGACAACCTCAAACAAGGATGAATCCAAATCTTAGGGAAATTGTGAAAGAAGAGTTGCAAAAGTTGTTAAATGTAAACTTCATCTATCCAATTTCAGAAAGTCAGTGGGTTTCTCCTTTAGTGATTGTACCCAAGAAGAATGGTAAATGGAGGGTATGCATTGATTATCGAGAATTGAATAAAGCTACCCTTAAAGATAATTTTCCTTTGCATTTTATAGATCAAGTGTTAGATACATTATCAGGTAAGAAGTATTTCTCATTCCTGGATGGTTTTAGTGGTCATAATCAAATTCAAGTTGCACCTGAAGATCAAGATAAAACCACATTCACATGTCCATGGGGAACTTATGCCTACCAAGTACTTCCTTTTGGATTATGCAATGCACCTGCAACATTCCAAAGGGTAGTACTAGGAATTTTTTCTGATCTAATACATGATTGTGTATAAGTGTATATGGATGACTTTACAGTTTATGGTAATACATTTGAGGAGGCTTTAGAAAACTTGGAAAAGGTTCTTAAAAGATGTAAGGAAGCAAACCTCTCACTGAGTCATGAAAAATGTTTCATGGTGTTTACTGAAGGGATTGTTTTGGGACATCACATTTTAGGAGATGGAATTAAAGTTGATAAATCTAAAGTTGAGGTCATCTCCAGGTTATCAGTTCCAAGTTGCCAAAAGGATGTTAGAAGTTTTCTAGGATTCACAGGTTATTATAGAAGATTTATAGAAATTTTCACCAAAATAGCATCCCCACTCTTTAAACTACTCACCAAATATTGTGAATTTAGTTGGAATCTTGACTTTCAGTTAGCATTTGAAACCTTAAAGGAAAAAAATTTCGGAAGCACCCATCTTAAGAGGACCTAACTGGAAACTACCTTTTCATATTTCAACAGATGCTTCAGACACAACTCTGCGAGCTGTGTTAGGACAAAAATATTTGATCCCCTATGCCATCTATTACACAAGTAAGAATTTGACTCCCCAAGAGTTGAATTCCACTGTAGCTGAAAAGGAATTCTTAGCTTTTGTTCATGCTATCAATAAATTCAGACATTACATAACAGACTATGAAACCTTTTCCCATACATATCACTTTGCAATTAGGTATTTAATGAATAAATATATTAATAATGGCAGAGTTACAAGATGGCTATTTCTCCTGGAAGAATTCAACACTATTGTTCTCGACAGGCCTGGAAAAAAAAACACAGTTGTTGGTTTCCTGTCTAGAATTCAAAATATCAAAGATAACACTCTAGTTGAAGATAATTTTCCTTATGGATATATTTTTGCAATAACTACTCAGACCCCTTGGTTTGCAGATATTTCCAATTACTTAGTTACAAGGAAATTACCTTCACATTTTCATTCTAGAGAGAAAAGAAGAATCGTTCAATTAAGTGCAAGATACTCATGGATTACTAATAAATTGTATAAGACAGGTCCAGATCTCATTATTAGAAGATGTGTTCGAGAAGATGAAATGCCAGAAATTCTTAAGGCATGTCATGATGAACCTTGTGGTGGAAATTTTGCTGACAAGAGGAAAACCCATAAAATCCTTCACTTAGGATATTATTGGCCATCCATCTTCAAAGATGCCAAAGAATATGTCAAAAGGTGTGACAGTTGCCAAAGGGTAGGGAAACCTGCTCCTTCAAATGAAATGTCATTGCAACCTCAGGTACTCATTGAACCTTTTGAAAAATGGGCCTTGAATTTTGTTGGACCTATCAATCCTCCATCTAAATAAAATAAGTATATTTTGGTATGCACTAATTATGTTACTAAATGGGTAGAGGCTAAAGCATTAACTTTTGATAATGAAGGGTCTGTAGTTAATTTTATTTTTGAGGATATCTTCACTCATTTTGATGTTCCAAGAGAAATTGTAACAGATCAGGGTGCTCAATTTACATCAAAGACGGTGAAAAAGATGGTAGAAGATTACAAAATCAAGCACATAAAGTCTACTCCTTACCATCCAAGAGAAAATGGTCAAGTTGAATCTACCAATAAGGTGATTGAAGGAATTCTCACTAAGACTGTTCATCTACACAGAAGAGATTGGGCAGATAGGCTTCTTGAAGCCTTATGGGCCCATAGGACTACATGGAGAAATACAATAGGACATATTCCCTATGAACTTGTTTATGGGAAGAAAGTCCTGTTCCCTATAGAGTTTCAGATCAAAACCTTCAAGATGGCAGTCCAATTGGGACTTGATTTATCAAAAGCACAGAAGCATAGACAGGAGAAACTCAATGAACTAGATGAAATCAGACAAGATGCAATCCAAAGAACCAGTATAGTCCAATAGTAAAGGACTAAATGGCATGACAAGTATATTAAAGAGAAAAAGTTTCAAGAAGGGTATTGGGCACTCTTGTTTGATTCAAAATTCAAGGATTTTCAAGGAAAGTTTTAGACTCATTGGCTTGGGCCATATGAAATTGAAAAAGTCTTTGATAATGGAGCAGTGAAGATCAGAACAATAGATGAAGAAAATGTATCTCTTCTCGTGAATGGTCATTGGTTGAAAGTATAGATAATATTGATATGGATTTATTGAAGAAGAATTCTTCTTCTTCACAAACTTAGCTTTTACTTTTCCTACATTTGATATATATATATATATATATATATATATATATATATATATATATATATATATATATAAAATAAAATAAAAAAATAAAAATAAAAGTGTATAAGTATGAAAACCAATCAATGATTGGCATACTTATGCAGAAAATACAGGGTGAAAATCAGAGCTCTCTGACACCCTATATTTTCCATTTTCCTTTCTGTAATAAAGTAGTGAAAACTACATTCATATTTTGCAGTTCATAAATCTGCAAATTCAGTTTCATTACATCACACTCCACTATCATTCCATTTCATTTCACTTTCATTTCATTTTTACATTCATACCATTTCATTCCATATTTCTCACTCATTTCATTCATGTTTCATACTTAAAAAGAAAAAATAAAGTTTTTTTTTACATTTTGTAGTTGAGCACATTTTGCAACTAATTCTATTCTGCAGCTAATTTGATTCTGCAGCCACTTCAATAATTCTAACATGATGATTGTAAAAGGGACTAAAGGATTATGTTTTGAAGGTCACCATCCTACAAAAGGAGTACCTAAGGAACAAAATCAAGAAACAACAAACAATAAGGTTAAGTTTTGAGGTAAAGTGTAAAAATTTATTTTAATAGCAAAATTAAGAACATGAAATATGTATAATGTGTACATTCATATGTTCCTTCACAATCTATCATTCGAATTGATTACAAATCCTCATCATGATATATCTCAGACATATCCCTCATATAAGGTTGCATAACGGTCCATCATTAATATCCATGATTGATGACTAACAGTCATGATCATGATGTGACCTACTTGTCTACATCTCTTCAAGACCATATCACTTACTTATTTCCTACATCTCACCATAAATCCTCCATCCGTAGCTCATTCATTTCCATTGTTTCCATACCCAATTCATCTCCATCAACTCTGCAGCCAATTCATTTCCACAAAACAGAGGGGTAATTCTGAAGGTTGAAGGCACCCCGCATAGAAGAAGGATGGATTTGATTGTTAGAACAGAACCAATGGGGGTGAAATACATGGAAGGGTACCCAAAGGTTAGAGAACTTCTACAACAAGTTGTATGGTTGAGGTTCATAGAAAAGTTCAATGGTTTTCATAAGGAAATTACAAAGTCATTTGCTCGGTCTTTTGATGGAACTGAGGTGGAGATTGGGGACATTAAATTTACAGTGACAGAGTCATTCCTAGCTGAAGCTACAGAACTTCCAAGGCATGGAGAGAGATGGTTCAATAACAAATAATTCCATAATGAATCATGGAAGGTGATACTTAAAAACCCAGGTATGGATGTCTCAGTCTTTAGAAAAGGAATCCCAAGTACTGCTTTGAAAAGAAAATGGAGAAATATGCTTCTGATTTTGCAGAAATTCATAACTTGTGAAGGAAGATTTGGAATGATGTATGTTTATCATATCCGTTTATTAATGAATTTTATAGAAAATGGTGAAAACAACCTTCCCTTATTTTTTCTCAATAGTCTAAGAAGAATGGCCTCAAATGTACAAAAGAGAATACAATCCATAGAGACCAATATGCATCATCATGGCTTGGTTAAAATATTGAATGAATTTCACTTAAGGAGCATAGGAGACAATTGGGAGGATTTCCTTGTTAGGAATCATTTTCAAGAACAACCAGAATCACCACCCAAGGAAGAAAATTTTAGGAGAAGTAAAAGAAAGAGAACTGATATAATTTTTGAAGACAAACTTGAAACTTCACCACATAGGGATAATGAAAAACTAATTTATGAGGAATTGACAAAAATTAGAAAAAAATTAAGCTGGAGGAAAGAAAAAGAAAGAGAGTGAGGTTATAAATGAAGGGTATAAAAGTCCTCCAAAACTAAGAAGGAGATCTAGACTCCGAGGCACTATGAAGAAGACATTGTCTAAAAAAAAAGAGATCATAAATATAGAAGAGGAAACCCCGGTTCAATCACCTATTGATAATTCTCCTGAGTACAGTCCTCAAAACTCTCTTGTTTATCATTTTGAAGAAGGCCCCAGTAAAATATCTCCTGGTATATATCTAGTTCAACAATAGATATATGATTATGTAGAGTCATTGGAAAGAAGAAGTGCCTCAATGAACAAAGAACCACTTGTCAATCCACAAGAACCTCTTATTGACTCTCTTAAGCAAGATATTTATGAATTAGAGATATTGAACAAGCACATCAAGCAAGAAAATGAGATTTTTAAGGAACAAAACAAGTTGGACAAAGCAATGCATGATAATACTACTCTGCAGCTGGGCTATTTCACAAAGAAAAAAGGAAATTGAAGAAATAGAACAAGAGGTTGAACAAAGAAATCATAAACCTTAGATTCAAACTTCTCATGAAAAGGCCAAGAATGACATTAACTTCAAAGAGGAACAGAAGAATAAGGTTGGATGTCCTAGCTGAAGTATCTGAGCACATGCAGTAAGGGACAAGAACTCATAATTTTGGCAAAATGGATGGGGACATGCAATGATTTTGCAGTGGGGGTATGTTGAACCTCAGGGTTACCCTCTCCTTTATAGTTTTCTCATCTCATTCCACCACTTTTCCATAAGTTCATAAACCTTAATCAGTGAAGAATTCTAAGGTTTTGTCTCAAGGATACATTTAAATGATTGTCATATTATGTTTTCACAATTTTTCTATTCTGATAAGTTTTTGCAAATTAGCTACAGAATGCAGCTTGTTCTGCAGCTAACTGTGTGTTCCGTAGCCACTCTTATGTTTTACGAGGTTCAGGTGTCAATTGAGGAATCAGGCCACATGGGTGTTTCTAGAATCTTGCCTACATGGATTCTATCCTACTCATTTGATCCAGATCGACATAAAAAGGAGCCTAAACTCATGGTCAAAGTTACAAGTCAAAGAATGTTACCAACAACAATAGGACTCTTGATTTGCTCTTAGAAGCAAATCATGAGTCCAATAGTCCTATTTTGGTTTTAATTCAAGTTAGACACATGTAGATAACTTATCTCACAATTAGTTATGTAATTTCTCTTTAAATAGTGGTTCCATAGAATCAAAAGACAGTTCAGTACAGTTCAGATTTCTAAAGTGAATACTCTATTTTCCAGACTTTGTTTTAATAAAGAATTTTACTTAAAAAATGCTTGCCTAATTACACTTTGGACAAACTAGGAGTCAACCAACTCAGTAGAAGAGGGCACCTGCTCTTGAAGGAGGTTTTTATTATGTTTTATAGCTAGATTTATTTTACTCTGTTTAGCAATTTTTGTTTATGCTTCATTTCTAGCTTTCAAATAGTTTAATGTTAAAATACAATTTTGCATACTTACTCTTCCAAAACGTTTCATGAAAATAGAACCTCTGTTTTCACTATTGAATTAAGGATTGTAGTGTTAAGGAATCACAATTGTTTAGCTTTACTATTCTTGCCTTTTATTTGTATTAAACTAAAATTGTCAATTGCTGCGTAAAACTGATATTTATGAAGCCATTTTCAATATGCTAAATTCTAAATTAAATGGTTACATAGCTCAATTATGCAGTAATTGAATTTATCCTTCTTCTTGTCATTTTCTTGCCAAGGACTAAAGGCATAATTGATTTCTCCGAAGGTATCTCAAGAGGTTAAACACTTTGCAGTTGAGTGTGGCTGACAAGTCAATTATACATTTAGTTAATTTTAGTTAGATCTTACATGCAAGACCCTCACTTAATTGCAGATAACAATCTTCCTAAAAACCACTCTAAAAAGAATTAATCTGAATATATTAAGAAGAGATGATTGAATGATTAAATGTATTGCAATTTCTGAGTTATTCATTTACAAAGTTTTCCTAGTTCTATAATTCAAATAGGTGTAATTAGCTTACTCAAACATTACTTCAAAAAGATCACTCTTTACAAATTGAATAATTGGAGTAGCTAAACACATTTTAGATACTTTCATTTGCATTCCTTTTTTTCTGTTCTAGGACCTTAGCAGACTAAAGTACAAACAGTTGCTAAATTCCATCTCAATAGGGTCATGCCTAACAATTGAATGTTGAGATAACCGAAGGTACAATAATTGATTCATTTTCTGCTTTCATTTCAGATAGGTGTGGTAATTCTCAATCTCAGTCTTTTTAGAAATAGATCCATGGATTAGGATTAACAAAAAAAATAGATAGATGCTTTGATTATCAAAATAGGTCTTAACTAGCCCTTAGCCTTTGGTTCGTTTTTATGAAGAACGAAATAGTTTTAGTACACTTCCTTTTCTTTCTTCTAAAATTAATTTAGAATTCACTTAAGTATTTTCATAATTCTAGATTAAACATCCTTAGATCTCAAAGAACAAAAACCCCCCTAAAAACAACATAAAACGCAACACAATGAAGTAAGGAATAGGTTGCTTAAGCACATATGGTGCACCACACTTCATCAGCTTACTAGCCCTGGTTGATAATTAATGAAAGCAATTTAGGACAATAAATTGACTAAACAGACCTCACTTTTAATATCTTCTTTTCCCTTTATTTCTTGCCCTCCTCCCACTATTTTTTCAATGTTGTTTTTTATCATTCTTGCCTTGGTTGAGTTATGAAAAAAGGTAGTGTTTTTGTATCCAACTTGTATCCAAAGTTGCCTGGATTTTAGCTTCCATGTTTCTTCTTCTTGTCTAGTATTCCTGTAAATTTTCCATTGAATTTCTTTTTCCTTTTCATGCTTCTGAGTTGTGCTATCAGTGTTTTCCATTTCCTCTTAGATTTTTGTTAGTTCATGCTTCATGGCCTCTTTCTCTCTGTGTGGTTCCTTTTAGTTTGCCTTTGCCTAGTCTTTTAATATTGCTTTGGTGGCTTTTAGCTTCGATTCCCATATGTATGTTGGTGAACCGCTGATATTTTGTTTCCATACTTTTTCCACATCTTGTTTTACTACTTCATGGCTGCCCTAAAGGTGGTTGTATTTGAAAGGAAGGGGTCCATAATTTTCAGCCGTCCCAAGTTCAATTAGAACAGGTTTGTGGTTTGAAATTGCTGAAGGGGTAATTTTTGAAGATACTCTGCTATAGCTGGCCACCATTCTGTCTGAGAATCCTATCCAGCCTTTCTTTGATATTTCCCTTCCCTATTCTTCTATTGTACCATGTGTATTTTCCATTTTTTGGAGGGATGTCCAAAAGGTTGCATTGTTCCATGATTTCTTCTAGAGTCTATCTGTTTGGATCAGGATGAAAGGTTCCCCCTCTATTTTGCTCTACCTTGAGAATAAGGTTGAGGACTCCTCCTACAATGATATTTTCTTCATGATCCTCCATTGTGTTTTCTTTTAAAGTCTTCCAGCATGTTTCTTTGTCCCTGTAATGATTTGCAGAATATATATTGTAAATGCTAATTTTCCCTCCATTTTCTGCATTTTTCAGAATTGTGTTTATCCAATATTCTTTCTTTGTTGTGTGTTGCATGTGCCATTTTCCTTTTTTCCATATAGTAAAAATTCATCCTGAAGCTCAGTTTGTTGAAATTGCTTGCCCTTCATAGCTTTTTTATTTTTCTATTATGTTATCCATCTCTTGACTGTTGATTTTTCTCTCTTGGATTAAGAGGATGTCTGATTTTTCATTTTTTATGAGGTCTTTTAAGAATTTTAATTTGGAGGGATGACCCAACCCTCTATAATTCCAAGAGACAACTATCATTATTTATTTTTGGTGGCGGTTGAGGGGCCCTTCCCTTTGTGGGCCTGCTGTACTTTTTCTTTTTTCTTGGGGCCTTTTTCAAGGAAGCTTTCTAGTGCTTGTTGTGTTCCCAAAAAAATTTCTTTGACTACTGCTTCATCCCTTATTTCCTGATTAGATTTCCTTCCAACTTTCTTTGTATTTTCATTAAAGAGTAGAGTTTATTTTGATTTATTTTGAGTCAAGACTCAATCCAAGGTGTGGGGGAGGGGGATGGAGAGTGTGAGAGGGTCCTCCTGTTGAGAGAAGAAATCTTGAGGGGGGCAGCCCGAACGTGGGGGAGTGGGAATGAGAGGTCAAAGGGATGGGGTTGGCGGAGATGGAGGAAATAGGAGGTTCAGAAGAGATGAGAGCTTTGGATAGATTGTCAAAAGGGTTGGACCCTAAGAAAGGGGAGGATTCAGGAATTGAGGAGGAAGGTTGAGGAGAGGGTCTGGAGGTAGGAGAGGGGGGACCAGGTGGGGGTGGAGGAGCAGGCTGATATTTTGAAGCCGTCTTTTTTTTTTTTACTTGTTCCCATTTTGGGTCCTAGTTTTCATCTACATATTTTTCATTTTCTTCCTTTTTACTGCACCTATTTGCAAAAGGACCATACTCATGACACACCTTGCATTTGAAAGGGATTTTCTCGTAAACCAGCTGTTATATGTGCATCCAATTGTTGACCTTGAGCTTGATGGCTTCCGGGAGACCTCTTCCAAGATCCAATTCTACATAGATCCTTGTGCAAGCCTGCATGTTGTCTTTTTGTTCGCTTCTTTCAATATATTTTCCTACTGATTTTCCTATTGCACGCATTGATTCATCTCCCCAACAATGCAGAGGGAGGTGTGGCAACCTAACCCAAACTAGAACAACATTTGGGACGTCCAGTTCCGGATCAAATTCGGGGGTCCAACGCTTTAAATATAGTCCTCTGGTGTCCATGAAGTATGGAAAACTTCAAAAAATGAGATCTCGATCGCTCTTGGTTTCAAAGTGGAAGATATAGAAACCTCTTCCACATAAGCAGATGGAGATTTTTCCTTGAGTGAACTATGCCCAATTTATTTCAACCCATTTCTGGATGGTTTTGGGGGAAGGCCATAGGCCAGTGAACTAGCCAACCAAACCTTTCTCAGGAAGAGATATCATTTCTTTCCGGGGCAAAGTAGGTGGCAAGGAGATCCCAGGGATGGAATCCAATTTCTTTACAAACTTTGAGATTGTCGGTCTGGCTCATTGTGGTCTCAAAGAATCAGTCAAAGAAGCAAAAGCAGCCACAGCTGCATCGGGTTGAGCGTGATTCAAAGTAGAGGAACCTGCGTTGGAAGGAGGCACTCCTAGATTTAGCTCCGAAAAGGCCATGAGGGTGGAGTCTCGTCACCAATGCACAGAGTGGCTAGGGCTAGAGCTTGGGCTCACAGCGCAACAATTTTTTGTGTTTCTTTTAAATAATAAAATTCAATTGGCCATGATACCTATTCTTATTATGAAAACATACTAAATTCAAATATTCTCAACCATAACATGGCCTATTAACCTCTAACATTGACTTACAAATAAAACAATTATAACCAACTTACTAGTATTAAAAATAAAATAATTTAATTCATTTATCTGTGATTTTAGTGCAATGCTCATGTTTTCAAATCATACCACTCATAATAAAAAAAAATATGAAACATAATCACCCACAACATGTCATCCCTTATATTTACACTCACATACTCCAACACTTTGTATAACTAAGAGAACAGAAAAAAAAACAACTAAGAGAATGACCACAACAAAAACTTTAGGCAGTCATCCATCATGCTAGACCACAATCAAATAAAACCAATAGAATATCTCCAATTTTTTCAAAACATTCCCGTGCTATTGCCAAAATACAATGAATTATAAAATTTTAAATTAACATATTGTTATGCCCTAATGTTGATGTTACCAGAAGTGTCATAGGGTGGGGAGGAAACTAAAAGAAGCATTTTTTAATATCACAAAAGAAAAATAAGGGTATACATTTTTTATGCAACTCAGTGATTTCAATGAATATGCTAATGCTTGGAAGGAGATTTCAGAAATAATGCTCAAGGCCGGTTGTTTACCCGATGCATTTAACACCCATTTGACTATTGTGAAAGCCCAAGTGGAGTTCTCTTGAATTGTACAGAATACGGTAGATGGGTATTTCACTGATCCATGGAATTTGCAGGGGTTTATGGTCTTGATGGTGTATTACTTTAGGGGAGAGATATGGGCTTGAAGTCTCTCAATGAAGGAATTCATTTGTTGTTGAGTATCATTTACAAGATATGGTGGAGAAGGAATTGAAGCATTTGGTACCAAATAGTTTGGGCACCAATGGATGTTGCAACATCGATCTAAAATGCATATGTAGGTGGAGATGGGACTCTCTATCTCATACATGAATTTTATTGCTTAATTTTATCTTTTTCCTAGTGTCATTTATAATTTTGGTGGCTTTGGGAATGTTCTTTCTTGGCTTACATTCTCTCATTTCGAGAAACCTTCCATGATCCATTTTGGTTGTCAAGAGGATAATGAAGGATATGGTCTATGAAATTTTATCGTGGAAAAAATCCATTAGCATTGAATCCTATTGAGGAGGTAAACGATCCTTTACATGCATGCTTAAGGTCCTCTTAATTTAATTTTCTTGGACGTAGGGAGATGACTTTGGAGATTTATGAATAACATCAGTAATGAATTCATAATATAAAATGACTAATTTCTTAGCTTATCAATCTCAACAGGAAGGAATTTCAAACGACATAAGCTTAGCCTAGCCTGTCACTAATCCTATATTTACATGTGCATCAACGTCTGATAGTAGTTACTCGAGCAATGTTGTGGTAGATCCTTTTCTCTATATTCAGGTTTGTCTTCTTCATTTGAAGAGAGCCATCATAGTTTCTTGTTTTGGGTGATTGTGTCTGAATCCTTCAAGGTCTTCATAGTTATAGTTTTTGGAGAATTCAAAGTTTTTAATTATTCGAAATGGTTTGATATATTGGAAAAATATTTTTCACATTTTTTAGAACTAAAATCCTGCATTCTTATGATCAACCTAGTTTTATTTTTGTCCATAATATTCAATACATGGTATTTATTAGTAATTTTATCTTTGTTACTAAGGAAATAGGATTTTAATTTCAAAATGATCACCTTTAAAGGTGCTTTCAAGTACAAACTATAAAATATGGAATTTTATCTATCCCTGTTAACTTCTAGAAAATTTTCAACCTTAAAGCTAGAGACCAGTAGTATGTTGATTTTCAATCCCTAGTAAATAATATTTCTCATGGTTTGATTCATGAGTCAACACCATTCATACACACTTCCCTGTAACTATTCATTATTAACGAACAAGATTAAACTAAAAGATAAATAAAAGCACAACAAAAATTTGCTTTCTTCTGATAGTGCTACTCTGGTACCTGCAAATCTTCTTGATTATTTATAACTTATTTATTGCTGATGAATAGCTAAGTAGTCTCTACAGTTTCTTCTATATGGGACAACGAGAGGCATCAATGAGCTTGGTTTGCAAGAGGTGCACCATCTTTGTTAGAGATTCTGGACTTCATATAGATTATACTCCCTTGAATATGATGGGTGTGTAAGCCATCTATTCCTTGGTCCACCGAAATTATTTGCAACTTGCTACAAGTGTTCAAATTATGGGTCTTCATACTTGCTTTTAGCTATGCAATATTCCTATTTAAGGTGTGAGCATAAAATTTTATCATCTTTCCAAGAATTTCTGACTTCAATTCCAGATTCTGGAGGACCACAAAGGTCTCCCATAGTTCAACTTCATACCATCATCAATGACATGATTTCATTCTTCATCTACTTCTCCATAGAATCTAATAAAGTCCCTGTTGAAAATGCAACAAGATGATGGAGCTTAGTGAAATGAAGTCGCCTTCACTAAGTGGGCCCGCAGGCTATTTTTGGCGCAAAGTTCATTTTTTGTGACTATGTCTATTTAGACATATGGAGCATGGTCCGGGAGTTGCGTATGTTATTCTTGAGTATTGTTTATGTTGGTAAAAATAGATGGACTCTATTTTTAGACATTTAGGTCGAAGTCTAATTTTTAGATCGCCTATCCTAAAAATAGAAAGTCAAATATTATTTACCCTTAATAATATTTTTATTCTAAACTTCGCTTACTCTCATTTGAATCACTTCAGTTCGAGCCTACGAAGTGGCTCATGCATCCGATGCAGGAATTATGCTATTCCTAGGGGTTTGGTGAGCTCATGCATGGTTGATCAGCCAGGGACTTCGCGGTTAAGCTCGTGAGCTGATATGAGACAAGCCAGGAGTTGCTCCCGCTTTTAACTTAGTTGAACTAGTTGAGATTAGTTTAACTAGCTAATCAACTAGTAATGAGTGGAGTGAATTAAATATTATTTAATTCATTAATTAGTAACTCATTATTCAACTCAAGAACACATCAGCTCACTACAGTGCATGGACAGTTCAGTGGAGACCAGTGAAAGAGGTAGATGAAAGGGTGGAGTTAGCTATCAGTGGCGACATCAGTTGTGCATGAGATTTGCACCACACTTGGAGGAATTTCCCATGATGATTGCACTGTCAAGCCAAGGAGATTCTAACCTTGGATCTCTCATTAGACCAGCCTTGATTGCGCAATAGAGGCAGGCAATTAGTGGATGTGTTTTGAACCTGTGACTTGTTCAAAACCAAGCTAGTTTGTGTGTAACTTCATGAGATAGTACTGAGTACTTGTGAGGAGTATTGTACTGAGATTGTTACATGTTTCTCTTCCATTTATAATATACTATAGCTGGGGGTTTTCAGCTATAAGCTTTCCCCATACATACTGTGTAATGTGTGTGATGTTTTGATGATCTTTTGATCGCATACCGCTTGGTTTATTTCCGCATGTGTGATGATCTGAGTAGAAGAGATTATGTGTTGCATATGAATTCGAATTAGTATGTGATCAGGATAATCTTGGTGGATAAATCTTCATTATTCAACAAATTTCTACATGGTATCGGAGCGAGATTAATCGTCAGAGCAAAGATTGATCATCACAGTGATTACAAACTTATTTCGGTAGACAGAGTCTGCATGCGGGCCAGGTAGCCTCTGGATCCATCCTTTCCTTTGAAAGGTGATATATCTAGTAAATGCCCCTGCAGTCGATCTCTGTGCTAGAAATAATTTATTCTCACAGATCAAGAGCGGTTGAGCTTTGAGCTTGGAATTCGAATTTTGCAACAGTTTGTTTTCTTGGTGCCGGAGTTGAAAATGTCTTTCAACGGTTTGCGACTCGAATATGCTCTTGAAGGCAGTTCGAATTATGTTGCATGGAAGGATCGCATGGAGGCAGTATTAGAAGATAATGGACTAAAGGAGTTTGTAGATACGGATGTCCAAAAGCCCACTGATCCTGCTGAAGTCGAAGCTTGGCAAAAGAAGATGGCGAAATGTCGAAGGATTCTGTTGGAGGGCGTTAAGGATCACATTGTATCCAGCCTGCATGGAAAAGCTTCTCCATATTTAATGTGGAAAGCATTGACAGATCTATTCCAGAGTAAGAGTGACCAAAGGACACTGGCGTTCAAGGATAAGCTTAGAAACATCAAGATGGAGAAAGGCGACAGTATCGCCAGATACCTCACGAAGTTCACTCAATGCAGAGATGAGCTGGGAAGTGTGGGGGTGACTGTCGAAGAAGAGGATATGGTGGACCTGGCTCTCCTTGGTCTTCCGAAAAGTTGGCATGCATATCAAGATAGTGTCAATGGTCGAGAGAAGTTTTCGGGATGGGAGCGCCTTTTGGCTGATCTCATGCAGGAGGAGATAAGGAGGACTACCAGGGACAAATCTTCATCAAAGGTACCTGATGAAGAAAATTATGCTTTGGCTGCCAAAGAAAAGAAGGGGAAGAGCAAGAAAGCTTCTCAGTCTGGTGCGAAAGGCAAGAAGCAAGAAATGTCCAAGGTGAAGTGTTTTCACTGTCACCAGCACGGACACTATGCCACAAATTGTCCGCGGAAGAAGAAAAATAAGAAGGATGCTGGATCTGCAGTGGGCGAGGCCTTAGCCTCCCAGTTTGAGCTGGATTTTTCACTGATCGCATGCTTGGTCTCAAGTGTGATGGGATCAGTATGGTTCTTGGACGGTGGTGCGTCTTTTCACATGACTGGAGATCGGGATTTGTTTTCAGATCTGGATGAGAAAGATCTTGGAGTGCACATCGAGATGGCGATGATGGTAGATACAGTGCGACTGGTATCGGTACCATTTCCTTTGAGAGGGAGTCTGGTAAACCCTTTGTATTGAAGGAAGTTTTGCATGTTCCAGGATTGATGAAGAACCTGATCTCTGTGGCGATGTTGGAAGACGAGGGGTATGATGTGGTCTTCAGCGAAGGAAAAGCTTTCCTGCGCAGTAAGACTACTGGAGAGACCCGGAAGATAGGGGTTCGAGTCAAGAACCTTTATCAGTTGCTGATGGTATAAGTATGACATGCAAAGGCGGGAGAAGTGGTGTGCAGGATGATGAGAGGCGGGCGGCACGGGAGATTGGGCCACCTTCACCATGGAGCTTTGAAGATGCTGCAGCATATTTCTACTCGGCTTCCTAAGGGCACTCTTGCGCAGTCAGATCAGTGCAAGGGGTGTACCTTGGGAAAATTTGTGAAAGCCACCTTTCACGAGAAGGATAGTCGCACCATGACAATCCTTGAGAGAATTCACACAGATGTGTGTGGACCTTTATGCGCGGCCGACAAAAGCGCACAGAGTACTCGTGATCTTTGTTGATGACTCTCTGAAGTGCCCAGGATCACTGCTATGCAAGGAGGCAGAGACATTTCTAAGTTGTATTCAGTGTTGGCTGAGAAGGAATGGGGGAGCATGTAGTCTCTTGGAGCATTGTGATGGTGAATTCATCTCTGCTGAATTCAAGGACTTTTGCAGCGCAGAAGGGATTCGGAGAGAGCTCATCGCACCCCATAACCCACAGTAGAACGGGGTTGCTGAGCGGAAGAACAGAACGATCGTGGGTGCTGCACGGGCGATGTTGCATGATCATGGCCTACCCCTTCACTTGTGGGCGGAGGCATGCAATACTGCAGTATATGTGCAGAACCGTTGTCCTCACAAGATACTTGGCATGAGTACACCGGAGGAGGCGTTTTCTGGTAAGAGGCCTGATATTTCCCATTTGAGGATTTTTGGTTCACTTGTCTACATGCATGTGACGAAGGATGCCGAGGAAAGGAAGGCTGGATCCGGCACGCGGAGGTTGGAATATTTGTGGGGTACAGATTTGATACACCTCCTGACTATCGGGTGTATTTGCCGGACGGTCGCAAGACTATTGTGCGGACGGGATATCAAGTTTAGGAGGAGAAAGCCATGCGGTGTTCACTTGAGAGGGAGCCACACACATGCATATGAAGAGTATGTTAGTTCCTAAGGAGGAGCTTCGGTTGGATCGGCCACGGGAAGTTTAGGAGTGGAAGAAACCACCCATGCGGCGCCAACCATCAGAGGGCACATGCGCACTACAGAAGCTGAGCAACTGGGTCGAGATGCAGAGAAGGTTGTAGGACCACCTACAGCACAGCGCAGACAGAGGCAGTCACTGGATCGGTACACTGGATACATGGCTCTTGTGAGTCAATGTGTTGTGACGGAGCCATCCTCTTTTGAGGAAGTTGTGGAGGAACCCGCATGGATAGATGCCATGATCGAAGAATATGATTCGATCGTCAGAAACAGTGCATGGGAGATTGTCCCAAGACCAGAAGGGAAATCAGTGGTGGGTTCGCGATGGATCTACAAGGTGAAGCAAGCGGCTGACGAGAGTGTGGAGAAGTACAAGGCGAGATTTGTCGCCCGTGGCTTCTCACAGATCGAGGGGATCGATTATGAGGAGACTTTTGCACCTGTCGCAAGGTACTCTTCCATACGGACGATCCTTGCTCTCTCAGCGTAGATGGGGTGGCACATCCATCAGATGGATGTGAAGATTGCGTTCCTCAACGGAGTCATTGAGGAGGAGGTGTACATAGAGCAGCCTGAAGGTTTCGAGATCTTCAGCAGTGAGTCGCATGTGTGCCGACTCAAGAGAGCACTGTACGGGCTGAAGCAAGCACCTCGTGCTTGGTACACACGGATTGACAGTTATTTCACCGGGCTTGGATTTTCCAAGAGTGAGGCGGATCCTAACTTGTACCAGATTGTGGTGGAGGGGAAGCTGCTGATCATTGTACTGTATGTAGATGATCTGATTTTGACGGGTGATGAGATGTTGATACTTTCATGCAAGGAGGATCTTGCACGAGAGTTTGAGATGAAGGACTTGGGCCTCTTTCATTATTTCCTGGGATTGGAGATTTGGCAGCGTAGTGGAGGACTGTTTGTTTCTCAGGGCAAGTATGCCCGGGAGATTCTGGAGAGGTTCAACATGCATGGCTACAAGCCTGTTGGCACTCCTCTTCTTGGTGGTTGGAGGAAGGAGGATGCTACTTCAGCGGAGGTAGTGGATGCCACTGTCTATCAACAGTTGGTGGGGTTGCTTATGTATCTGGTCAATACACGACTCGATATATGCTATGCTGTTAACCAGCTTTCGCAAGCTATGGTTAAGCCTACCAAGCTCTTCTGGAAGGCAGGAAAGCATGCATTGCTTTATCTTAGTGGCACATTGGGATATGGTCTATGGTACAGACAGGAGGATGGAGCGAAGCTTTCAGGCTTCACTGATGCAGATTGGGCAGGGAGCCCAACGGACCGGAAGAGCACATCTGAAGGAGTTTTTAGCATTGGGTCGACAGCAGTTTCCTGGTACAGCAGGAAGAAGAGATCCGTGGCACTCAGTTCAGCAGAGGCCGAGTACATGGCAGCAAGCTTGGCTGCATGCGAGGCTATTTGGATGAGGAAGATCCTCGTTGGATTGTTCGGGTTGCATTTGGAGCCTACGGTGATTTATTGTGATAACCAGAGTTGCATTAAACTCTCGGCTAATCCAGTATTTCATGATAGATCCAAACACATCGACATCAGGTACCATCATATCAGAGATTGTGTTCAGCGGAGAATCATGATGCTTTCATATGTTCCCACAGAGGATCAGGATGCCGACATCTTGACGAAGGCGCTCACCAGGAGCAAGTTCGAATTCCACAGAGGCAGGATAGGGATTGCAGATAATCCATATCTTGCTGAGAGGGAGTGTTGAGAATGCGGCAAGATGATGGAGCTTAGTGAAATGAAGTCGCCTTCACTAAGTGGGCCCGCAGGCAAATTCTGGCGCAAAGTCTATTTTTAGACTATGTCTATTTTTAGACATATGGAGCATGGTACAGGGGTTGCAGTATGTTATTCTTGGAGTATTGGTCATGTTGGTAAAAATAGATGGACCTCTATTTTTAGACATTTAGGTCGAAGTCTATTTTTAGACTGCCTATCCTAAAAATAGAAAATTCAAATATTATTTACCCTTAATAATATTTGGACTCTAAACTTCAGTTTACTCTCTTGGAGCACTTCAGTTCGAGCTACAGAAGTGGCTCATGCATCTGACAGAGGAATTACACTATTCCTAGGGGTTTGGTGAGCTCATGCATGGTTGACTTCAGTTAGGACTTCAGTGGCAGAAGTTTGGTGGAGTTGATGAGACAGTTGGTGGAGTTGTGTTCGGTTTAACTTAGTTGAACTAGTTGTGATTAGTTTAACTAGCTAATCAACTAGTAATGAGTGGAGTGAATTAAATATTATTTAATTCACTAATTATTAACTCATTATTCAACTCAAGAACACATCAATTCACTACAGTGCATGGACAGTTCAGTGGAGACCAGTGAAAGAGGTAGATGAAAGGGTTGAGATAGCTATCAGTTGTGACATCAGTTGTGCATGAGATTTGCACCACACTTGGAGAAATTGCCCATGATGATTGCGCTGTCAAGCCAAGGAGATTCAAACCTTGGATATCTCATTAGACCAGCCTTGATTGCGCAATAGAGGCAGGCAATTAGTGGATGAGTTTTGAACCTGTGACTTGTTCAAAACCAAGCTAGTTTGTGTGTAACTTCATGAGACAATACTGAGTACTTGTGAGGATTATTGTACTGAGATTGTTGCATGTTCTCTTTCATCTTAATATACAAAATAGCTGGGGGTTTTCAGCTATAAGCTTTCCCCATACATACTGTGTAATGTGTGTGATGTTTTGATGATCTTTTGATCGCATACCGCTTGTTTATTTCCGCATGTGTGATGATCTGAGTAGAAGAGATTATGTGTTGCATATGAATTCGAATTGATATGTGATCAAGATAATCTCGGTGGATAAATATTCATTATTCAGCAAATTTCTACAGTCCCTACACTTATGTAATCTAAACATAATATGGTTTACTCCAACTAATCCAACATTATGGTAGGTTCATTTTTCTATCTACCACTATGAATGTGCTAAGAGGAATTTTTCACCATTTTCTTGGAGCTCATACTTAGAAAGAGAATGAGGGCAGATCATCAAATCTCCATGAGGTGGCACCTATTTCTGATCAAATTCCTCCATGAGGTGACACCTACTTCTTATAGGATTTGGTAATAAATTATGGATCGTGAGACTACATAGGGTGGTATGAAATTTTTTCCTTGCAATGCCCCTCTATTCTTTGATCTCAAGTGACATTCACTTGATTTCAGATAATAGAATTTTAATAATTACCACTAGTTGCATCCTCTCCTAAAGTTTGAGGAGTGAAGGAGGATGGGTGGGGTTGCTAATTCATGGCTTAACATGAATTGAAGAGGATGACCAGTTGGATATCCCACCAATGCCCATTGTATGATTTTTATCATCTCTAACAATTTTAAGGTTCTCCCTCTCAGTGGATGTGAGGATGAAATTATTTTCCATGTCCTTTGAAGATGATTCTTATGACTCGTTTGTGACCTAAGAGGTTAATCATGGTCTTTTGTGCTCCTATGAGGTTAATCATTCTTCGTTATATTACGCTAACTTGATCCCTAAACAAAATTGGAAACATCCTTCAAATACATGAATATTAAAAAATATTGGAAATATACTCCATCGAAGAACCACTTTGATTTTCTTAATAAATATTAAAAATACCTTAAATTTGAAAACACAAAATAAAATAATTTTGAATTGATTAAATACTTTTATTTTTTAATATAAAAAATGGATTAATTATCAAAAATCCAAATATTCTAAAATAAAATTGAAAATTAAATTCTCGCGGAACTTTAAAATTAAATTCTCACTAAGCAATAAACCCAACCCAAAATAAATTTAAAAAATAATTAAAAATATTAGTGTTTTCACAACCATATTTTGGCTCACTTAACAGTTATTTAACCCTACATGAAGGGTTTATAAAAAACCCTTTTTCTTTTATGTTAAAATTTATGGTGTTTGTGGGAGAGAGGCAAAACAAGATCAGAGCCTTCATCGATCGGTCCCCAATGGTCAACAGTGCAAAGAAACATACACAGTGAATTCAGTGTGAGTGAGCGTGGTGGAGGCCATGGAGGGTAGTAGCAAGTGGAAGGGCGAGGATATGGAGCAAGAAAATGGTGTAGACTTGAGCCTCCTTGAGGCCATGCATACATCTGAGGGCACAGTCCATGTCATGGACGTCCGGGACTTGAAGAATATGGTGTCGGCCTTCGATCGTCGCCTCCCTAACAACCTAGAGGCCTGCATGAAATATGTAGACCACCTGGAATTTTTTTTTGACTCGTAGCTCGAGCTCTACGAGGAGCTGGTGCACCCGAAGGCCTTGTTTGGGGCAACATAGATCTACCCGGAGCTCATGCACATCAATCGAATTCCCTCCATTGTCGGTCTCCTCACTCACCAGAACATCGATATAGCCGTGGACATGGTGGGACTCATCCAGGAATTACGGACGAGGACGTGGTGGAGGACTCCGATGAGGCTGATCATGGACACCTTTTTTATATTTTCTTTTTATAAAATTTCTAGCATTTGTAGACTTGGCAGCCGACAATCATTTCGATGGTGATGATAAACTGACGTTGCTACCCACTGTAGGACGAGACTCTTTCCTAGAACGATGATACAACGATGTCCTAGGTAGGGAAACCGAAAGAATTCATCGTCAGTGGGAATGATTTCTTCAACGAATTGAAATAAAAAGTCACTTGGAACTACAACAATAAATTGAAGGTGCAGTTTGCAGAGTTTGCATTTCTCTCTTACTATGTGTGTCTGTATTTTTTAGATATATCTTTGGGGTTTACAAAGGGGAGGAGAAGTGTTTCTTATTCAAGGAGATGTTGATAAGCCCATCATTGTTGTAACATACAAAGGGGAGGAGAAGCATTGTGCAGTTGAGGAAATATCTTCCATGTTTTTAGCAAAGATGAAGGCGATTGTTGAAGCTTATCTTAGGGCCACGGTGATGAAGGCTGTCGTAAGTGTTCCTGCATGTTTCAACGATTCTCGGAGGCATGCAACCAAGGATGATGGTGTCATTTCTAGCTTGAATGTTATCATAATTATAAACGAGCCCACCGTGGCTGCCATTTCCTATGGATTGGATTGGGTGGAGGTACCTTTAGTGTTTCTTTTATGACAATTGAAAGCCATTGTTTTAAGGTGAAGGCCATAGTTTGTGATAACAATTTGGGAGGTGAATATTTTGATGACAAATTAGTTATCTAATTTATACAAGACATTAATACAAGGTATAGAAAGGACATTAGAAGCAATGCTAGATCCCTTACGAGACTCAGAAAATCGTGCGTAAGGGCGAAGATAACTCTCTCATCCACAACCCAGACCACCATTGAGATTGATTCTCTTTGATGGAATTGAATTTTATTGCACCATTACTCAGGCCATGTTCGAAGAGTT
Organism: Pinus albicaulis; assembly: GCA_034641835.2. Taxonomy (NCBI): domain Eukaryota; kingdom Viridiplantae; phylum Streptophyta; class Pinopsida; order Pinales; family Pinaceae; genus Pinus; species Pinus albicaulis. The sequence goes on along the minus strand of CM076575.1, from coordinate 802,721,629 downwards.
TAATATGGATTTGTTCAGAAAGCGTATGGAGCTTGTTGAAAAATATCTGTGTGATGCCAAGATGGACAAGGGTTCTATTCATGATGTGATTCTTGTTGGAGGGTATACTAGGATTTCCTGAGAGTTCAGTGATTATTGGATGAATTTTTTAATGGCAAGGAAATCTGCAAGAATATCAACCCCGATGAGGTCGCCACATAAGGAGCTGCGGTGTAGGCTTCTATTTTGAGTAAAAGGGTGATGATAAAATTCGAGAAACGATTCTTCTAGATGTAACTCCTCATTCACTAGGTTTTGAGGTTGCAGATGGTCATTTGAGATTCCTCAGCCCTAGGAAGACCCTCATCCCCACCAAAAAGAAGAGACTATGTTCTACTGTCTCAAACAACCAAAATAATTTGTCATTTCATGTGTATGAGGGTGAGCAGAGCCAAAGTGAAGACAAAAAATTGTCGAGCATATTTGTTTTCTATGGCATTCCTACAGCTCCAATAAAAGTTCCCTGGATCGATGTGTGATTTGATATTTATGACGATGGTATCTCAACCTATTTGCGATGGACATGACCATTCACTTTGGGGACCAGTGTTGGAAAAATTGACAAACTTGAACCAATGATGGAGTACTAAAGGTGAAAACTGACAAAATTGAATTGATGATGGAGTACTAAAGGTGACGATTTGAGATGATTTATTTTTCCTACTAGACTATTTATTATCCACTAGAATTATTATGATTATTTTTATCTCAAATTAATTTCAGCTCAACTGATTAATGTATTTTAATATGCAGGTTCAAGCAAGATCATTGCTTGTGTTGGGGAAGGTACAACCTCCCTTCCTTATTTTAAAAAACCTGCTTGTGTTGTGGAAGGTACAAGCTCCCTTCCTTACCAGTTTACTAAACAACCTACTATAGCATTTGGTAGAAAGTAATTTATTGTTTAAGAAGACTGTGATTTGAATTATGTTTTGAAATTACTTTCGGTATAGTTATTTTGTTATCGATTCATCATATATTTATTTTGTTATTGATGATTTTGGATTCATATATACATATTTTAATATCGATGATTCTAGTGTGATTCATATTTAAGAAAAGAGATATGTGGAGCTCCAAAATTGGACAAGAAAATACCAGAAGTAATTTCTCAATTTATAATCTTGTTCTTCCTTGATTGTTTTCCAAGATACATTGGTGAAATGAGAATTTCCTCCATATTTTTGGAAGGACCATGTTATTGAATCCCTAATGCAATCTTACAAGGTTATCCATCTCAGTGGTTGTCGATTGATTAATTCCCATCGATATAGCAGCTCCGCCTCCATTGTTATAATTAACAAATTGAAATAATTATATGTTGCACCATCAGGCAAGAAGCGTATAGAGACATTAATATTAACTATAGGTTGCACCATCAGGTGAGAAGTGTATAGAGACATCAATATTTGATATCAAGAATATGTTTAGATCTATAGGCTATGGGGAAATTAATCCCTCTACATATGATACTTCTTAGGGAGCAAGTATTCCAACAGTTGATGACTCTAGGAAGCCTCACTTTCTTGTGATGAGAAGAACAAGATCACAATCATAAGTTACCGAGGTAGATTGAGAAAGAAGAATATTGAGAAAATGTTTCATGACGCTAAGAAATACAGGTCTAAGCACGGAATGCACAAAAAGAAAGTGGATGCCAGGAATTTCGTGGAGAATTACTCTTACAACATGAGGAACATTGTACAAGTGATCGAGGATGCTCTCTAATGTACTATCCACTGGCTCGACCAAATTGAGCATGCTAGGGCTGATGTGTTTTATGACAAGATAAAGGAGCTGGAGAGTATTTTCAATTCCATACATCATGGATGTGAATAGGTGCTAATATTGGTTTTTTTGGGTGCTAACATGTGCATCTCGATCTGGAAATGGAACTGTTGGATATGAGTCTCGAGCTCAAGAGTTAGAATATTCAACTCACTCACAGTGGTGGTTGGATCAACTAGCCCTGTTATTCGTGATGATTTGTCTTGGTATCAATATTGGGTCAAATATAGGTAGAAAAACTGCATGCACTTGGCTTTGTTGCTTATGTTGTTGTATAAGCATATGAGTAAGTGAAAAAACTGATGATCTACTTGCTGCTTCATTTGATTTGAGCCAAAACCTAATTTTTAAAAGGTACATCTAATTTTTTTTAGTCCCTTCTTTACACACAAACATGTAGCATTCATGAAAATGCATTTCTCTCTTATGATGTGTGTTTGTATTTTTTAGATAGATATTTTGGGTATATGTGGGGTAGATGGAGAAGCATGTCATAATGTTTAACTAGTTCCATATTTTTTCATCTGGAGACCTGATATTGTAATTCGAAACTGATTTTACTGTTAAGGAAGCACTGTAAATTATGCAGGAAATTATTTTATGGTAGAATTACAACGACTTGTCGTCATCGCATCAAAAGTAGTGAATCATGTAGTTTTGTCAAGGTGAGCATGGAATATTGTGACAAAGAGTTCGTTATTTTTTCTGTTATCTAGGTGCATTTGTCTGTTGGGATTCCAATATTTGAAATTTAGGATCCCAAAATGAGTTATAAGCTGCCATAGTTGATCATTAATGATCAGGAGCACATTAGCAACAACACGTGGAAACCTGCACAAAATTTCGTTCAGGTAATCGACAATTTTTAAAAGTATATTTCTCTCTTATGGTGTGTTTGTTTTTTTGTATTTTTTAAGATAGATATTTGGGGTTTAATAAGACCATTCCTACTCTTTGAGTGGATTGTAATGAACACCATGCTCATTTTTGTCATGGAAGGCGAGGGTATATTCTCAACATTTGATAATAGATGGTATTATGACACTCCTAACAATACCTTGGTATGTATATCTATCTAAGTTCTCATTTTCACACTCTCTCACCCACACAATGTCTTTGTTTATTATTTATTTTCACATTATTATAATCATCTTCATAAAACCTAGAGGAATACTAGCACTCTTTGATAATTATACCCACACTTCCTTTAATTTAGTCTCACAACAAACAAATTTTCCAAAACAAAATAAATATACATGATTTCTCTTGTTCTCAAAAATACATTATAGTCCATATACATAAGTCTTTCATCAAAAAACTATTTGAATTTCAACAATTATAGAAATTAGTAAACCAAAATTTGAACATACTACTACTCAACACTTAGTAAACAACTTCAAAATCCAACTATTGTCTTCAAGCTTTGTAGCTGGTTGATTCCTTCTTTGACCTCTAGGATCACACCTGTTTGACTCCCATAAGTAGTCATTTTCATAAATCATCTGCTCTTTTGTTAGGTTCTCTACAAGCATGATGATAGGATATGTTGGATAAGAATGTCTCCATTTTTTTCATCTGAGCTAGCATAAGGTGCAAATTGGTATTCCCCATTTTGTAGCAACCCTTCATCTAGTGTATAACCACATCATAGTCACCAAAAATAAGCAATTTTGTCACCTCCATGTTTGTTGTAAGTTTCATTAAGATCATTAGATCCATCAACTCAACATAGTTATTAGTAATGCACCCAATCTTGCATTGAAATTAAGGAGAAGAGAATCATTTAGAAATAAGGTACCTCTTGCAGTAAAAAGAGTATGTTTCTCTTGGCTAGAACCATACAAGTCGCCCCAATTTATCAATTCATGGTTTCTTATGCATGTTGTAGAGGTTAATCCCCTCTGTGGACAGAGGCGATCCCTACTAGCCCAGATCGGGTCTAGCAACAATCGTATCATGCTAAGGCGTAAGTTCCTAATTGTAATAGACCAATTGCGAAGAAGGCCTACCTCAAGTCCAACGCTGTTGTTCGTGGAGAAGATAACGCTCCCGTTTCCTTGCTCCGGTAGATCATAATTCTCTCGCTTGTCGCAATCAAATACCTGCACATACAAGAAAAACGCCGAACATACAAGCGTAAAACCCAATATATACAATTATGTATCAGTCAGAGAAGACACAACTCATGATTATAATGAACAATATGAGTGGAACCATAACCAAAGTCGCTTATCATTAATTAAAACAAAGGAAAATACAACCTGGCTCTGACGCTGAATCTTCCTTCGGCGGGTCGACAGCGGAATACTTCTTGGTAAAGCTCGTCGGGGATGGGAAAAGCCTCTCTCTTCGGATGTCTTGAAAATAATCTCCTTGCTTCTGATTTGGCTCTATGAGGACTATCAAGGCTCTTGCAGCATTCTTTAGGCTATGAAGGCTCTTGGGAACTAGCTTGCAAAGGAAAATGGCAAGCTTATATAGATGGTGGAAGGGGAGGTAGGATCCCTACAATCATGGGATTGGCCCTATCCTCAAGGAAGCTTCCATGAGAGGTGGAAAACCACCTCCTCTAATGGAGATCCAAAGCCAAAACTCTCAACTCAATTTAGAGACCAGTTCAGGAATTGGTTAGAGTCAATATTCCGCCATTTATTTTTAAAAAACACTCCTTATTAAGCCTGGCGTGGGTGCAACACTGGGACAGAGTGCCAGTTGGCGCGCCCTCTTTGGAGGATTTCCCCCATTGGTGCGAGGGCTGAACTGGCTAGTCGCGCCAAGGAAAAAAAGGCTATTTTTAGGGTTTTTCACAAGGAATTGTCTTCAAGGGAATAAATGTCCTTGTCCAGGGGGATGCCATGAAAGTGGTTTCAGGTCATGTCACTTCTCACAGGTCACGGAATAAGCCCTCTAATGTGCGGGACGAGGGATTACAGGGACGGTGACAAATTTTTGTGTAACAAATGCCCCCTAAAGCATGAGGCCCGAAAGAGAGAGAGGGGTGAAATGCTTTACGAGAACATGTCCAACTGAAAACACTGCCATCGGAAAACCTACGTAGAGAAGTACAACTGATATCTCAAATACATGATATATGTGGTTTGGGCGCAGCCATCCGTAACAGAGTATACAATAATCAAGATCCAAGGCATGGACGCAGCCATCCAGTAAGGATCAATAAATAGACTCAGGTATGGTCGCAGCCATCCAGTGAATGAGTCATGTAACCAATCATAAGAATCCACAAAATCGCAGCCCAGATTCTAACAGACAAAATCCAGGGTCTTACGCTCCATCTCGACCCAAACAAAGTACAAGTTCAAGCATGTGAATAGGTGAGCTGAAGTCGAACATGCAAGAACATCGTCTAATTACCAGCCAATGATGAGAGTTGTTAAAAGACGCGAGAGGTACCACCAATAGTGACAATGGTCCTCAAGGTACTATAGGTACAATCTACGGCATGTGAATCAGTGAGCTGGCGTCGAACACCCGTAGAATCACTTGATCGGAGGCCAATGATGAAAACCTCACGTCGAACGCAAAGAACCTTCCATTGAGGCATGCAGGCTCCAAGGTACTAGAAGGGAGTCTCTAGATCAACTTCTCGGATAAATAACTGAAGTCGACAGGAAGTGACCTTGATCAAAGGTGGGCCATAGTGTTTCCCACGTCATCGACACGAGATAGAGGAACATAATGTCTTTGTGAATCAGGATCAGATGAGAATCATAGGAAGGTTGAAACTTGTATAGGTCAACTTCTCTTGAACATATCGGCGGCACGACAATGGATTTGGCAGTATTTGACATCAAAAGATCAGAGGTCATGATGATGAGGCAAAGAGCAGATGAGAGGCCAAAAGGAATCACCCAAACCCATGGAGGCAAGTGGAAAACGAGATGAGATGTCCCCAACCCGACACGAATGCAGACAAGTGCCATGTTCAAGAGCGACATACTGCTGACTCGACAATGATGCTGGTTCCATTTTTCCCCACCATTTCTAGCGAGTACCCCAATTATTTTTGAAAACAAGCTTGAAGGGGATATCATATGCTTGTAATATAAGTTCGTCCTGCTAAGAAAACTAGAAATCCACATACAAATGGCCCAATGAGACCAAAAAAACCTTTAAAGTTGCGTGCAACAGATGCTCATCCCCGATTTGAAGAATTCATTGGAGTTGGGTTTCCAATCCATTACCTGGTGACGAATGGGGGTTGAAAGCACAATGAACATGACATTCCATGTGTTATAATCTTCCTTCTAGATACTCCACCCTATCGTCAATCCTTTTTTAAACGATGAATATAAGACGATAAATAGAAGCCAATCGATCTTGTATGTGCCATTGGTTTCATTGAAGGTCATTCATGAAACCAATGACCACATTCCTGTCACGTCCAAATTTTTCTAGAAGCAAGGTGACATGTTTAATATGGTTATCTAAGGAATCAAAGGGAGGGGGAGTTTCAATTCTGCCAGGACATTGGGCTAGTTATGGGTCCAATTCTTCTCCAAGTCACGATTTTCCAATTAGTGGTCTTCCCTGTGGCCCTAAACCTTGATGGAATCAACCTTGTTAATGTTGTATGGGACTTGAATTAGCAAAATTGCACCGACAATCAATATCCCTTTGTTTTGAACAATGACCCCTTTGAAGCCCTCGAGTTATCACAACACTCTCAAACTATAGTGTGACCAAAACAGTGTAAACAACAAACATTATCAGTGCATATTAATTTCCTTCCCGCGAAAAACCACATAGGAAGTGACATGTTCGCACCATCCCTCAAAGCTCCAGAATGCTTCAAATCTCAATGAGGGGTGGATAACAACATAAAATATCGACCATAAATGACCAATACTCAATCAAAGTTTTAGATGAAAGATAGAAAAAGTAATAATACAGATAAGGCTTGTGGCGGTTTCAAATTTCCCTTCGAAGAAAGATGCAATATGCTAATTTAGATACAATCCTAAGAGGCTCACTAACTGGCCCAATTTCCGTTTCTAGAATCCAAAATACTAGTGAGAAGATGGGTTCCTTCTCTCTTTCCACCAAAAATATCTAATTTATGTCAATAGATATTTCAACTATGATGACCAAAAGTAAACCTAAAGACCTGAAAAATATGTATCCATACTAGCAAAAGAGAAAACATGAACAAATATTGAAACTGGATCTCATAATTTTACCAAAAGACGGAAGCCTAGTCTATTTTTTCCCCAGTAGTTTTTCCCATTCTTCCAGACCTTTCCTCTTTCACTCTGACCAGACCCTGAAGACACAACAGATTGACTGTGGACGCCATCTCTAACCCAGGTTGCAAATAGTCTTACTTTGAACCATCATAGTGGAGTTGGTAGTGTACCTCGAGTTGGCTTGAGCTCCTTCCCACAGTGTCACAACTTGAAGGGCGGGAGTTGGCATAAACAAAATTCCACCTTTCTTTCCCAAACAACCAATTCCTTCAACCACCTTTAATCCCATTACCTCACACATCCAATAACGGTCCAAGGAACCTCAACTACCATAAATGGCCCTTGTCTTTCTAAAGATATCGACATACATTTTCAGCGAAAAGTATACATGACATGCTTATTTAATGCCGATGCCACATGGAAGAGGGTAGCAAAGCCCCCTCCATCCCTTCATTACTCTTGGTTATCACACCCATTAGGGAATTTATTATAAATAATTATTTTATAACTAATAATTCTATATAAAAAAACAACTTTTACTAATTAATATAATTTCTTTACTTATTAAATTATAAATTATAAATTATTTATTAAATTATTAATAATAAGGAATAATTATAATAAACAATAATATAAAAAAATGAATAATACATGAATAGGTCTAAAATTAATGAATATTAAATAAGACGCAATTTTAATTATATTAAAATTATTTATCAAATTATTATTAATAATAAATAATTATAATAAAATTTAATATTAAAAATGAATAATAGGTTAAAATGGATAAAATTAAATTTAGAATAATATATATACATATATGTGTAATTATTTTATAGTTTATTATAGATAATATTTATAATTGATAATTCTATAAAATAACTTTATTTATATAATATGCACTTATTTGTAATAAAAAATATGACTAGTTGCAGGCTCTCCATGTTCCACCTAAGCATAGACCACATTTCGTGAATTTCAACCACGAGACACCTCCAAGACAGGGGTTCAATTCCATAGGTAATAGTAAACCAACAATAACATCACATCCATGGCCAAGGCACCAACCCAACAACCACGACTCTAACCACAGTGTTGTTCTTCCTTGAACCTATGTCTAAGTGGCACACCCTTCTCCGAGCCCTTCGAAACCCTCTGTGATTCCCACCTTCCGGGGCATATTACAACCATCCAAGAACTTCTCAACACAGGGCTTCACGAGCTCGTGTTTTTTCCAGGCCCTAAACTGAAACAAATCCCAGCTGGTCCAAAACCTAAGATCAAGGCTCACAAGTTGGTTACTCAGAAATAAAGACCAACACCATCTCATTATAATGATAATAGTTCCCCCATCGCATTCATATATTTATATACTTAGCATAAGAACATGGCCTTTTTCTACCATGTGGTACACACTAAAACCACATGGGCCCCAAGTTCCTTTTATAACCAACTCTTGTCACCAAACACCCCATTTCCTGTCACTATGGAGTTTCACTTCCCCCCATACTCTTTATCATGTAGTGGGCCTTGCAACCAACCTATTTTATATTACTATTCAAAATATGTACATTGGTTACATCATATTTATAATCTTAGTCATCCAACCAATTAACCAAAACCATCATATATGCATAGGCACACTCGCCCAATTTTTTTTTTTTAAATAATAATACACACACACACACATATATATATAGGCATACAAGCCTACATAATAACTATGTTTCACTAGCCTAATCGTTATATACATCTGACTCATCAACCTCATATCAATGTGCATATATTTAAATCGTTGTAAATGGGAAAGGGTATTGCATTCCTCCCCCACCCCCCTTAATTATGCATTGTCCTCAGTGCATGTTGTGTCCATAATCTAAAACTGATACTGCAAAGTCGCTTGATCTCCCACTGTAAAGTTTCAAGTCCATGTCCCCATCCATGGATTCCTCATAGGGCCTCCTCCACACTTCTAGTGCCATCTACACAACAACAAGGTCTGGAGGTCCTCGCCCCACGCTGATGAGTGCAATATTAGCACCATCATCTTCACACATAGAGGACATCAAATGAATGACAGTAATATTTGCGGTAGTTAATTTTTATTCATATATACATATTCTGTCTTCCAGAAATATTAACAATAACCATGTGTATGCAATCATAAATAAGAACAAATCATGAAAACACAATTTCATGCAATGAAAAATGCCATTGCTAGTTGTCAAGCGCCTCAATGAAAAACCCAAACCCTACATATAATTCCTCCATAAAAACATAGATCCTTAGTTGTTGTTCTTGCATTTCTAATTGCCATCATTCTTGCTACTATGTTTCAATTTATATAATAGTTTTCCATGTCAAATCTATATCAAATCTACTACAAGTTGCTACAACCTATCATAACACTCGTTCTTTATGTTATTCACACCTATTATGACATGTCATAAAACCTATCATAAATTTTCATAAGCCTCACACCTATCATGGCCTGGTTACAACCCAGTTGTATTCCTATCGAGACCTATCGAAAGACCTATCATCATCGGTCATAAGCTTGTCATAGTCTTGTTGCAAACCTGTTACAACTTGTTATCATCCTGTGATAAAATTGTCACAAAACCTATTAAAATCCATTATAAATGTGTTATAACTCGTTACCATCATCATCTTGTCCTGTCACCAATCTACTTGTAGTAACTTGGTGCACATGTTGTAACTCTTCCACCTACCTGTGACAACATGTCATTCCTAAAAGTTTTTTTGGAGCGCTGAGGGATTTTGACCTCCGGCTGCGAGCGCGCGTTTTTTCCAACGCCTGACCTAGGGCTCCGTAGCAGCGATGGAGGTTCTGGGCGCAGCCCAGGTTCCTCCCCCTCCGCCTCCCCCATCTGATGCTGAAGCCTTTCTCAAACTTCTGGACTCTCTGCCGAAGAAGAAAGCAACCGAGGCTGCAAAGTTTGTTAAACGTTTGGAAGACATCCCTGAGATTTCGCTCCCTCTTGAGGGTCCGATCCAGGTCTCCCTCTCTTTAGCTGAGCGTGCTTTGGTGGGTCAGTTCACTGGCCTCTGGCCCTCCCCCAAAACCACGGAGAGCTGGGTTGCAAGGAACTGGGCGCCTTTGATAAAAAACAGAGTTACTTCATATTTCCTAGGGAGGGGATTCTTTCTGTTTGAATTTTCTGATAATGAGGATAAGGATATGATATTCCAGAATGGTCCCTATTTCACGGGCCCCTAGGGACTGTATCTCAACAAGTGGACGCCCGATTTCGACCCAGTAGTTGACGTCCCTACAACCGTTTCTGTGTGAGTAAGGCTGCCCAACCTGCCAGTGCATTGTTGGAATTGGGAGTCTCTTAAGCACATCGGGAACACCTTGGGAAAATTTATTGATCGAGCAAACAGTAAAGACCAATATGACTGCGCTAGAATTTGTGTAGAAGTTGACCTGGAGGTTGTTCTGCCTGAGGCAATAAAAATCAGAGTCGGCAGTTGGAATCACGTCCAAAAGCTGGACTATGAGCAACTTCCGTTCAAATGCCAGAAATGCCATGTCTGTGGCCATTTTTCTAGAGGCTTCCCAAAGAATAACGAAGTGGAGAAAGGCAAGGAGGAAGGATGGAATCAGGTCAAAAGGACCAAAACTGCCCATAAAGCCCCTAGAACTGGAAATACAAATGGAAAAGGCCCTCAGGCAGCCCCTGTGATTCAAACACCTATCATGGAAGAACAAGGAAACAAGTTTGCACAGCTAAGCTCAGCAAATGAAGAAATCCAAGAATCTGAGAAGCAGAAGGAAGAATCGCCCCACAAAGAGTCCCCCTCAGGACCAAAGCAAGTATAAAGCAATGCAGACAGATCGAAAGAGATACTCATAGAAGAGACTGAGGAAGTACAAGGTTCGGAGGACTCAGAAGAAGAAGGTGAAATAGGGGATTCACAAACCTTGGCTAGAAGATCAATGAGAGGCCGAAAATCTGCTCGTGAAAAAAGAGAGCAGGAAACCTATAAAGACAAACTTCAGGGAAGCCAACCAACCCTAGAGAAACTCTTGGCAAAAACACCGAAGATGACCATAAATCAGTCTCAGAGCTCTAAAGGAGCTCGCCATCCAAAAAGCAAGTGATGAAGATTGTCTCCTGGAATTGTAGGGGTATGGGGAGCAGAATAAAAGAAGAAGCCATAAAAAGACTTATAAGAACCGAATCTCCTGATATACTCCTCATCCAGGAGACTAAAATGGAGGACAAAGACTTCCTCCATATTAGTAAGAAACTGTGGAAGAAAAGTAAGGTCAAGCAGTCTCAGCTCGAGGTGCCTCAGGAGGCATGGGCACTATTTGGAATGCCAACAAATTCTCAAGGATCAAAGAGGTCTTCAATACCCATTGGCTGTTTTCAAAACTGCAACACGTTGACACAAATGAGATCCTCTGCCTCTTTAATGTGTATTCTCCTGTTAGCGTAGGGGAGAAAAAGATCTGCTGGGACTCCATTAGAAGACTGGTTGACTCTGAAAATTTGGCAAATATCATCATTGCAGGGGACCTTAATCTCATCTTATCGTTGACTAAAAAACGTGGAGGAAGCATAGTAAGGGATCCGATGCAGGAATGGGTGGAGGATCTGCTACAAGATTGGGACATGATCTACATCAAGCCTTCCTCGGGTAAGTACACTTGGACTAACAAAAGACTCGGTCCGGGACATATTGCTGCAAGGTTAGATAGATTTCTTGTTCAAAGCTCTTTTCTACTTCTTGGTCTAGAGTCTAGAATGCATATTCTCCCTTGCAGCGTTTCCGACCATAGACCCATCAAACTTGAACTTCTGGCCCATATGGATCAAGGCCCTATTCCTTTTAAATTCAGTCCTCATTGGGTCAAGGAACATTCTTTCATGCATCTGGTAAAATAAAGCTGGAATCAATCAGTCAAGGGCTCTGCCTTCTTTGTATGGGAGGAAAAAATCAGGAGAGTGAAAGCTGCCATAAAAATTTGGGTAAAATCCCTTCCCAATCCTGCAGTGGAAAGGAAAAAGATTCAAGAATGTCTCGAGATTCATCATCTGAAATCGGAAAATGTAGAGATCACAAAAGAAGTTCTAGACAAGGAGGTTGACCTTCAGCAAAAGCTACTCAAGGCAAGCTTGGCAGAGGAAGAGTATTGGAGAATTAAATCCCGTAGTCTTTGGCTTAAGGCGAGAGATAGGAACTCATACTTCTTTCAAAAACAAGCCTAAGCTCGGAAATTCTTCAACTCCATTTCAGAAATCAAGGAAGAGAACATCAAGCATAGATATTTCTGAAGCATAAAAAGCGTTGCTTTCCTTCACTTCAAAAATCTGTATAGTGAAGAGGAGGGTCTGGGGCATAATTTAAATCTAGTGAATGAGGTGCCCTCTCTGATTTCCCCCAGAAAGAATCAGTACTTGGAAGCAGATGTTTCTAATAATGAAATAAAAAATGCCCTCTTTGCAATGGAGCCAGATAAGGCCCCAGGCCCTGATGGCTTTACTGCTAGATTCCTGCAGACCTGTTGGCATATTGTGGAGAAAGATTTATGCAGAATGGTTCGAAAATCACAAGATTGTCAGAAAATTGGGGGAAGCACCAACTCGGCATTCCTTTCCCTCATCCCCAAGGAGAAAGGTGCCAATACCTTCAACAGATTTCGTCCTATCTCCCTTTGTAATATAGGCTACAAGCTGATAACAAAAGTGATTGCAAACAGATTGAAAATCATCCTTCCAGAAATTATTCCGGAGAATCAGGGAGGTTTTATACATGGAAGACAGATTGTGGACAATTTTATTCTAGTCCAAGAGGCGATTCATTCAAGCTTGCTCCGTAAAGAGAAATGAATGGTTGTCAAGTTAGATCTAGAAAACGCCTTTGACAGGGTGAGACATAGATTCCTGATGGATGTCCTGCACAAATTTGGCTTTGGCTCCAAATTTATCAACTGGATCAAGGCTTGTATCAGTGAGCCTTGGATAGCTCCATTGGTGAATGGGAGGGCTACTGATTTCTTTAAAGCTTCTCGAGGACTGGGGCAAGGGTGTCCTCTTTCTCCCCTACTCTTTTTCCTCCAAGCTTCTGTTCTCAGCTTCCTCTTGAATAAAAAGCAACAGGATCAAGAGATAATGGGATTGAGCATTGCAAGAGGTGTCAAAAATATAAATCACGCGTTATTCACTGATGATTCCCTCTTGCTGGGTGCAGCCACTGTGCTCTTGGCTGAAAGATTTAAAGATGTGGTGGATGGTTATTGCGAAGGCTCAGGAAGCAATCTCAACAAAGGCAAATGTCATATCTACTGCTGGAACACTACAGCCAGCATGCTTCAAGCCATCTCCTTCTGTTTTGGATTTGCTGCCTCCTCTTCATTGACATCCTTCAAGTATTTGGGGCTCCCTATTTTCCAAAAATGTGCTCTCAGCAGAGACTGGCTACCTCTGCTGGAAAAATTTAAATCCAAGATCCATTCCTGGGGATTCAATTGGCTCAATCTGGCAGGAAAGACAGTGCTCATAAAAGTTGTCTTAAACAGTCTTCCTATCTATCTGTTTGCAGCAATGCTGGCTCCAATTGGAATTATGAGGAAAATGGAGGATCACATAAGAAAATTCTTCTGGAAAGGCGGAAAATCGAATGAGAAGAAAATCCCTTTAATAAGCTGGGATAAAATCTCCTTGCCTAGAATGGAAGGCGGCTTGAACTTCAAGAGTATTAGTACACAAAATGTAGCGTTGGGTGCAAATCTGTTATGGAGGATAATTTCCCCAAATCCGGGTTGGGCTCAGCTAGCGTTGTGGAAAAAATACTTCCGTGGGCAGAGAAAATGTTGTATAGACAATCCCATAGCAAAATATGGCTTGATGATCTACAAACTCTGCGCAAAAGCATCCTCTTTAATTAGCCTCCATGCGCAATGGATCCCTGGCAATGGCAAACGCATTAGAATTTGGGAGGATCGAATCATGGGCTGAGATCCCCTGGCAGATGATCGATCTCTGGTTTTGTTGAGAGAATGGATGTCCAGAGCTGGCTTTATAACTCTGTGGGATATTTCTCAATGGGAGAACGGTGATTGGCAGAGTTGGGTAAAGTTAGAGGTGCCTCAGAACCTATTCAATGAGTGCACAGTCTTCTTAGCCCACTTAAATGGCAAGGCCCCTATAAACAGCAGGAAATATGATACTCGTGGCTGGGGATCGACCCCTGGGCATTACACAGTCTCGCAGGGTTACAGGCAGATGTTATTGCACCCTCACATCCCTCCTGATTCGAAGCCCTGGAAGGGGATATGGTCTCAGACTTCGATCCCAAAAATTGACACTTTCTGCTGGCTCCTTTTTCATAAGAGAATTTTGACAGATGACAGGCTCCAGAAAAGAGGCTATCTTGGGCCTTCTCGTTGCTCACTGTGTGGAGAAAATGAATAAAATTCCATGCATCTGATGCTTAACTGTAAATTTGCTGTAGAGATATGGAAAGCGGTCTTAGGCCCATGGAGTATTGATTTCGCCCTCCCCAATCACATCTCTGACCTTTTCTCAAACTGGATGCTTACGTACCCTGGAATCACTCCTAAGAAGATTCACATCAAAGCTGCCTGGCTCGCTCTCCCTAAAATAATCTGCTGACAATTATGGCTTCAGAGAAATCAGAGGATTTTCAAAGACAAAAAGAATGATCTCAAGATAGTCTTGGTTAAAATCAAAAGCTAGTTAAAAGATTGCTTGGGAGATCAGCTGGATGGGGCAGATCTAAGTGAGCAAGATTCTGAATGGAGTGCTATCCTCGACCTCCAGTTCAAAGACATTGTAAGGCCTCCCACTCCTCTAAAAGACTGGAAAATTCGACTTAATGCAACAGAATTTTTTGAGTTTTGCACAAAGCAGGCACGAACCGTCCTCTTCTTTGACGGGGCAGCAAAAGGAAATCTAGGTATTTCAGGAGCAGGTGGAGTTGTCAAAAATGCTGATGGTAGAACTGAGCTTAGATACGCCTGGGGTGTGGGTCACAACACCAGCATTCAAGCTGAAGCGCTGGATCTTCTCCAAGGTCTCAAGCAACTCAAATTTATTGGTATCAAAGATGCAATTGTTTTTTGTGACTCCCAGTCAATAATAAAATCCATTGTGGACAGTTCTTCTCCTTCAGACTTAAGATTATCAAGATTGATGATCAGAATTAGATCCCTGTCGAAATCCTTTCAGAGCTTGAATTTCTATCATGTAAAGAGAGATAACAACAAAGATGCTGATGCTGAAGCTAACAAACCTGTTCTCCTCTCCCTCAAAGTCCTCCTAAGAGATGGAAACGAAGGCTGGGATCCCATCCCTTAACTTTATGGTTAATATGTTCTACTGTCTTTTATTGGAGCAGTTTGTTTGTATCTATAAATTTGGGAAGATAGCGGAGATTGCTCGTATTATATCTTGTAAAAATCGCTGGCTTATTAGTGAAAGGGCCATTTTTGTTCCCCGGTCGGAGAGAAAATCCGGCATTGGCCCTTCACCTTGTAATCAATTAAGGCTTTCGTCGTGAATCAATATATCGACATTAACTGCTTCGTAAAAAAATTGTTGTGATACTTGATCGGTAGTGTTCAAGGATTGTAAGATTCTAACCTCGACTCAATATCATGGAATAACAATATGTTATGAACGGATGTTATACAATTTGATAGTAGAGGGCTCCGTATTTAGAGGCAAGTTGTACAAATAATTTGGGGACCATTTTGTGGCTTAGAAATCGAGAAAAGTTCCACTTCATTGTTGGGTTAATTTTGAAGCATAAAAATAAAATCCTCCATCTCTAAAACTAGTTTTCTCCAGATTTTCCAAGGACTTCGTCCAAAAATTCTAAGTAAAATTCTGCTTATTTTACTAAGTTATTTGTTGATTTAAAAGTTCGTAGTCTTCTATCCGTGTTATTGCTCATAAAAATCAAAAATCATTTTTTTGAGTGAATGTAGTGAAATTTTATTGAATTACAACCTAAGCATTAACAAAAGTGTTTAACAAAATATATACAAGAGAAATTTGAATTCTAGTTAATTTTTTGAGTGGTTTTATTACATTCATATGTATATGGATGATTTGGAACAATTTTTTAGAAATTAATTAACGGAGAAATGAAATATACAAAATATTGCAAAAACACAAATACAAAAATGCATCAACCAAGAGAGACACGTATATACGTGGCCTCACCTAATTTGGGCTACGTCCATGAAGAAACAATGAGTCCTTCCTTTATATTATCGAGCAAGATTAATCAACACAATCTACAAAGTGAGATCCATTGTAGTTTCTCTTCACTCTCACAAAGTTCTTCTCTCTTTCTCGCTTAGAATAATAATACCAAACTGCGCAACACAATTCCCTCATAAAAAGCAAGGGTTTACTTCCTTAGGAAAAAAAACCCTAAATTAACATAACTTCTACCATCGTATCATCTACCTAACTTAAATAAATTTAAACCACACAAATTACAATATTTTTTAGAAGGCAATTTTTCATCTAATGCAGCTTTGAGGGTTATGCCTTAAAACCCCCACCAATGTGGGGCTTCAAACATGCATCCGCCTCCCCGATTCTGGGGCAACAACAATAGTGTTGGGGGTAACCGCCCCACCCCCGTCGAGGATTGGGATCCAAACATTGTTGAAGCAAGACCTCTAAATCACAAAGATAATTAGGATCCACATCCAAAAAGAATGATGGGCTTTGACCACATCTTGTTCTCTCACCGTCAATGGGCAATTAATCTTCTTTTAGTCCAATTGCATCCCTTAATGCAGTACCACTTATGAAGCCCTAATTCGATATCATAGTTCCATCTTTTCATATTTCATAATTAACACCTTCCATCACACACTATGCCTATATTCCACCTTCATTCTTTGGGTTCAACTTGCCACGTCTCTTCTTTGGGATTTGCACCTGCATGTCAACATACTTGGGTAGGGGTCTTAAAACTTTTCCCTAGGAGGTCGATACGGAAAGACACAAAAAGAGCATATCATGACCATAAATAAAGCAAGAGAGAAAATCAAAATGTCGATATGGCCAAGGGATACATAGATTAGCACATGAACAAAGCTCATATGAGCTCTCACACTGTGATACGCCCGGTTCCTACACATATTGCTTAATAACATCAATGAAAGTAACCTTTCATATCCCAACCCCAATGAGAAATGGATCGACTCATCATTTAGTAGTAATTCACTCTCTACATCATTAAAAGTAGGCTCTAACCATTAACTATAAGCAATAATACAGTAGAAAAATTAAGTAAAGCCACAAGGGGGGTGCAAAATAAAGGTCGATTTTGTACCTCATGCATATATACACTCTTTCCAAATAGATAAAAGAACCTAAAAACCCTTTTTTTGGAAAGTATGTTTTTTAGTGTGTTGAAGAATGTAACTAGGTTCGATCTTCATTAACAGGTATTTGAGTAATTATGTAATGTACTTGCCAAAAGAATAAAGAAAATATTTTTTTATTGTAAAATACGAAAGCATGGGTTTCATGCTTGGGCTATCCACGTTAGGTCAAACCCCATTGAGGACTTCTAGGATTAATTATGAGTTAACAGAGTCATTGCACATTTAAAGAGACCCTTTCTTGGGCATTTAACCAAAGAGCTATATTGAGTCAAATATGAATTATACCACCTCAAACAAGTGGAGCTTTAAGATGATCACGCTCACCCTCAAGGAAGGCTATCTAACCTCACCTAAAGGCTATAAGTAAAGAAGACTTAATTAATATGGAGGAGCATCTCGCATAGAATTTTGGTACACACTAAGGAGTTGTAAAAAGTGTGAAGGAAGGAAGAGGACAAAATGAAGTGTGAGTTTGGTCAAGGTGAAGGGGAGAAAGAGAAACGGTGTACCTGGTGTATTTGTCTCTCTCTCTGTGCCCTTGTTTGGGATAAAGGAAGTTCTCTTGTTGTTGTTGTTGCCAAATACAATGTTGCTAATGCGAAGACAAGTATAGGTTGAAGTTATTGTTGTTGGGTGATCTTGCCTCTTGGAAGTTGAATTAGGTCAAAATAGAAGTTTATAAGGAATATTGAGCTCTCTCGCCCAAGATCGAAGTTTCTAAAGCAAGATCAATGTTATTGGGTCAAAGAAAGTTTTGCATAGTGTTGTGGTTGTTGTCGGTGTCGAAATAGATCGTCTACAAGAGAAGAAGGTTAACATGGTGTGGAGAAAAGTTTGGGTCAAGTTCTAGAGCCTTGATTATCTTAGGAAAAAACTACTCAAGGAAGAATCACCGATTATTTTTCCTGAGTGGGGGTTTTTTCCTCAGCTGCCTTCATATCTAGTGTCCCTTTGATTCATGTGCCATTGCTTTGGTAATCGTTGATGAACTAATATGAAAGATAAAAATAAATCTAATAAGAAATAAAAAACATCACAATTAATTATCAAGTATGAGAAAATCTTTCTACCTTTCTTATTTTCTAACATAGTGATGCCGAAGGGAAGAGAGAGGGGATCTCATTGTAAAAACCTAATAACAAAGACATTTTTTTTAAAAATAGCATTAGAGGTAATTGATTTCGAAATAAAAAACACTTTGAAAAGTCAAAAAACATGTAACACCCTAATTTACAAAGTAACCCATCTCCAAAAGGACAAAAGTGCCTAAAATTAATGAATTCACAAAGCATGTGTGCATGAGACATGAGCAAAAAGCTAAAAGACATTTCTTGATTTTTAGGAGAATGGGCACCTTCCTTTCAAGGTAGATTATTGAAAAACAAGAATGGCCTCTTTTCTTATAGAATACCACCAACATAGACACCAAAAAGACATTTGTTGAAACCAGCAATCAATAAGGAACATGGATGGGCTTATTTAATGGAGCAATAAGGTCACAATAGCTTTCACTATACCGAGCGCATTTTATATATTTATGAAACTCATTCCACTTTATGTATTTATGAAACTTATTCTGAAGAAGATGAAGGTTTCTCATGGGAAAGGGGTTCTAATAAATTTTTTTCACAAGCTACAACTTTAATCATGAACACTTTAAGGTAAAAATTAAAATGATGAACAAAACTAATCAAACCTTAAATATCAATATAAAGAATATAGAAATACAAAATTAAATTCATCTTAAACTTCTAAAGTACCTGAAATTTCTCACCATGCCTAGAATATAGAGGAAGATTGATCTCCATATGTGTTTAGAGATGATCTTTCAGCTCATGAAATCTAACTTTGTATAAAAATGATATAAATCAATGTAAAATCTCTTTTCAAAAAGACATATTGATAAACTTTGGGAGCACGACTTTCAAAAGATATACTAATGTCTTTTTTCAAAATAAAAAACAACCTATAATTAACTTTTAAAACTAACATTACACAACTCCTCTTATTTTCGAAGTGATCTATTTTTAATGAATAAAAGAGTTTTAAAAAGCAATAACTTGAGAAAGCATGTGCAGGTAACCCTTGGGTACAAGGGAAATATATTCTCCATCATAGAAACCAAATGATAGGAAAAAAAAAACAAAAACAAAATACGAAGCGTTTGACTTTGAAAAGCCGTTAAGGAAACTACTTTGTTTTCAAGAACCCGTGGCAGTCCAGATGCAAAATGATAACGTTATCTAGATCAGGATTTTTCCGCACGTGGTACGAATTTCTGGTATAGCATGTTATGCAAACAAGCAATTACAGCGTCAAAGTTCAAACCAGATGATATGAAAAAAATATCCGGTAACATTGCGCGGTTGACTTTGAAAAGCCAAAGAAGTGAACTACTAGTTTTCATGTCTGTGGCCAAAATGTGGCAGTCCAGACCCAAACGAGTACCATCGAAATGGATTTTTCCGTATGTCCCACAAAACTGGGTATAGCACGTTATGCAACAACTAATATCAACAAACTCTTTATCCAAGAAGTTTCTGAGTTAGGCTGAAGAAAGGCATGTGGAAGTTCAATTACTTTTAACTCTGCAGTCTCAGAAAATTCTTTAGAAACCTCAATATGATTATTTCCAAAAGATTTCTACTTTACTTCATCAGAATTTGGACTTTGGTCAGGAGACAATGCTAACAACAGAGCAATGAAGGTGGTTTTTCACAACTAAGATAGTCTATCAGTGACACCCAGTTTCTGAAAGTTAAATTAGTACAGAAGGATCAAAAGCGGGCAGCAACTGTAACTGTAAGAATTGAATTCTTTCACCCAAGCCCAGAATCTCGTGAACCTACTATATCTGGATGAATTGTCACTGGTACATTTGTTGGCAACGACAAGATTAGAAAACAAGCAATCAGAATCTAACTGCAATAACTACAATACATACTTTAGGGAATCAGAATGACGTGTCTAACTCTTGAGGACAACTGGGAGGAGTGTTTTCAAACAATAGATTTGGAAGTATAGGCAGCAACGAACGCCATAAACCTGTGCTTTAAACAGTCCTGAGATTACTCTAAATCACGATCTGTTCGTGTCTTCATCAGAGGGTCAGAGATATTAATCAATAGCTACTGTGCTTCACAATGAGAGGGACCCTTCCAAGTGCATTATATAGTTACACTAAACATTCAGATGCCCAGTCGTTATGATTTTATGATAACAATTGAAACATCTAGATGCCCGCAGTCGTTATTATTTGATGATGTAATTATGGTTATTATAGGTTGAGCATTGAGGAAGTTGGCAATATCAGAAGGTTTCTAAGGACAGGCCATGTGATTCTTTCATTGATCACTACTAAGAAAAAAATGTACAAAATGAGAGTTCTGTGAGGAAAAATGACCCCACATTTATAATGGTGAATTGGTTATGTAGTTCAGTTTTATTTACAGTTTTGATTGGATTTTGGTTCAGATATTATACTAGTTCCATGATTGGTCAATTCCAATACCATTGAAACTTTTACCCTTGAAAACTTTCAGTTATTGCTAGTTATCGTCCATGTGACCTGGTTAATACCATTGAATCTTTTACCTTGAACTCTCTCTTTAGTTGTCACCGTGGTTGCGGGGAAGCTTCAAACCCCTCGCTCCCGCCTCCGGAAAACTCGCTCCGTGCAGGAGCATTTTTACAGGGTCGGAAACGCGCTCCCGAAAACGCTTCCTGATGGGAGCGTTTTTGGGAGCGCGTTTCCGACCCTGTAAAAACGCTCCCTGTTTTTTCGGGAGCGTTTCAGGAAGCGCTCGGGAGCGAACGCTCCCTGAGCGCTTCTGAAATTTAAAAAACGCTTCGGGAGCATTTTTTAAACGCGGGAAGCGTTCGCTCCTGAACGCTCCCCGGCAAAAAAAAAACGTTTCCCGCCGCGCGGAAATTTTTTTATGAGAAAAATCGATTTTTTTAAAAGGGGGGGGGGGGTTCATTTGCATTTCATTGTTTGTTGAGTTGAGAGAGAGCAAGAAGGAGAGCGCAAGGTTGACAGAAGAGCAAGGAGCAAAGCTGACAGGAGAGCAAGGAGCAAGGCTGACAGGAGGATTGCAAGAAAGAGGTAGGCCTTCTAATCCAATTTTGTATTTTCTAGGATGAATTTGTAGATTGTTAAATTGTTTAAAAATGAAAACTTGAATTTTTCTTGAATGTTGCATTTTATTGGATTTAAAACTTTAAAAATGAATTGTTTTTTCCTATGTTGCATTTCCTATTCCCATTTGGCATTTTTCCATTTGTTTTGCAGGCTAGAAACTTGAAACTTGTTTCCATCATGGCTATATGGCTAGGAATTTTCCTCATGTTGGTTCCTTTATTTGTGATAATGGTGTTGGAGAGTGCTAAAAGAAAGAGGCAAATCAGAGAAGAGGAGGATGAAGAGGAGGGTTATGGTGGATCTGAAGAAAATCCTGAAGAGGAGGAGGATTATGTTGAGGAGGAAGTGGGGAGTGGAGACCCTGAGAACATAGAATCCCCAACTAAACAAGACCAATATCCTTTGTGGAAATATGTTCAGAAACAAGAAGGAGGGAAAGGTGGTGGAACCACTAAATTTATTTGCCCCCATTGCAATAAACAATACCATAGTTCATACACCCGTCTGAGAAGGCACCTTTGTGGGATAATGCCAGGAGATGGAACTAAAAATTTTGGAATCAAAGTTTGTACTTATGTGCCAGCACCACAGAGAGAGATATATAGGAAGGAAGAGGGGGTTGCCATACAGAGATCATCTAAAAGATCTAGGGGTATCGTTGATTCAGGCCCAACACATCATGGACAAACAAGTTCAACTTCCACCCCTGCCAGTGGTTTCGGAAGCAGTGGCACTGGATTAAGGCGTAGAACCATATCCGATTTCCTAGACGAAGGGTGTAGGAATGATGTGGATTCAAAAGTTTACAGGTTTCTATATGCATGTGGGGTGCCATTCAATGTTCTTCGCTCACCTTATTGGCATGAAATGGTTTCTGCCATTAATGATGCCCCCAAAGGATACAAAAGCCCTGGGTATGACAAGGCCAGAACCGTGGGTCTTGATCATGAAAGAGCTAAAATAAACAGTTCTTTGGCTAGAATGACAGGTTCGTGGAATGAGCATGGGCTGTCCATTGTCTCTGATGGATGGACCAATGTAAAAGGAAAACCATTGATAAATGTTTTGGCTGTGTCGGTTAGTGGTGCAGTCTTCCTGGCAGCTTATGATTATTTAGATAAATTCAAAACCGGCATTAACATTGCAGAACCATTACTTGATATAATTGAAAAGACTGGGCCATACAATGTCATACAGGTCATCACTGATAATGCTGCTAACTGTAAGGCAGCACGAGCAATTATTGAGGATAAATACCCCAACATATTTTGGTCTGGGTGTTTGGTTCACACAATGAACCTTTTGATGCATGATATCATTAAAAACAAACAACCTCAATTCAAATGGCTTGGTGATTTGTACAAGAGAGGTAAAAAAATGATCAAATTTATTACAAATCATAGCAATACCCATGGGCTTTTCCATACTCACTCCAAATTGGAGTTGTTGAAAATAGGAAAAACTAGATTTGCTAGCTATTACCTCACCTTCAGGCACCTTTTGAAGGTAAGAGAGTCATTGGCTGCAATGGTATCAAGCCCACACTGGCAGCTATTAAAGGACAGGGCGGCAACAATAGTTGACAAGCAAAGTTTCGAACATGTGGAGGAGACCGCCCTTGACCATTTGTTTTGGGCACGTATGAGGGAAATTGTGAGTTTTACCAAGCCCATTTATAACATGATTCGCTTTGCAGATACTGATAAACCAGTGATTGGAGAGGTTTATGAGTAGATGGATAGCATGTTGGGGCAAATAAAAGATATTGTTAAAGATAATGATCCCAACTTGTATGCTATGATTCATGACTGTGTGTGTGCACGGTGGAATAAACTCAATGTTCCACTACATGCTTTGGCATATATCCTTACGCCAAAATATTACTCTCCATCTTGGTTAGGCCAACCTGCACCTGGAGGTGGGGTTAGGGTGAAACCTCACACAGATCCAAAGGTACAAGAGGGGTACATGAAGGCATTGGACAAATTGGTACTTGACAGGGAAGAGTGTGCTAGATTGCGCCTTGAATTAGGCAAATACTTCAGTTGCACTGCTAACTTTGGTTCTTTCCATGCAATGGAAGACAGGGACAGATTTGATGCTCTCACATGGTGGGAAGCATATGGCGGCATGGGACTTTTGCCAAAGTTGGCTAAAAAGTTCTCTCACAGGTTGTGAACACTTCTTCTGCAGAGAGGTGTTGGAGCACCTACAGCTTTATACACAATGTGAGAAGAAACAGGCTGAATGAAAACCGAGCTGAAAGCTTGGTTTATGTGCATTATAACTTGAGGTTGTTGAGCCCATTACTGTGATTCCTTGGAATAGGGATCAATCATCACGAGAAGAAGGGACAACAACGAGAGAGGATGATAATTGGAGGCAACACATTACCACAGGAAAGTCTGGAAGCAGAACTTTATAAGGATGATGATGAAGCATCAGCAGCACCGCCACACACAGGGCCAGTCCCACCATCTACTGGTAGCAGTGCGGGTGCCAGTGCCACTCCTCGATATCACACTATTGTTCCTTTGCAGATCCAGCCTCCACCTTCTAGTCATGGTCGTGGTACTCCTGAGAGTACTAGAAGACCAACATTTCCTCGTGGCTCACAAAAATTAGACATTTCTCGTGGGCGTGGCAAGGGGCCAGCCAGTAGATAAAATAGATTTGTTGTTTACTAGTCTTTTCTATTTGTTGTTAACAGTTGAACAGTTGAAACTTGACTCTTTCATATATTTAATGACAATTTAAGTTTGAAGTTTGAATTTGAAAGGTGAAACTTTGAAGTTGGCATTTATAAGTTCACTGTTTACAAGTCATTATGAATTATGAATATGATGCTTCATGAAAGTTATATGGTGATCAATGAATCAATGATGATAAATTTTATATAATATCAATGATGATAAATGTTATATATTGAATTTTGAAATCAATGAATCAATCATGATAAATGTTATATATCAATGATGATAAATGTATATTGAATTTTGAAATCAATGAATCAATGATGATAAATGTTAGATATTGAAATTTGAAATCAATGATGATAAATGTTATATATCAAATTATCAATGATGATAAATGTTATATATCAAATTATCAATGATGATAAATGTTATATATTGAATTTTGAAAGCTTGAAACCTTCAAATTGATGATTTGCGAGACTCAAGAGTCAATATGTTGTATGCTTCCAACTCGTGGGCGTGGTTGATGAAGATTATAACTTCTAGATGATGGATGTTATATGATTCAATCTATGTTTTTATGTTTTTTATGTCTAATTCATCATTCTACATGTTTTTGTTGACATATATGCATCAAAATATAAAAAATATAAAAAATATTAATATATATATTCTAATTCATCATTCTACATGTTTTTGTTGACATATATGCATCAAAATATAAAAAATATTAAAAATATTAAAATATATATATATATATATATATATATATATATATATATAAACGCCTCCAAAACGCTCCGGACCCGTAAACTTTTTAAAATGGCGCCCTCCGCGTCTACCTTCTTCCGCTTCCCGCTTCCAAGTAACCTTGATCTTAAACAACAAAGATGAAATGCATCCCTTGGTAGTGCTATTATAATTGGCTGCATATAAAGAAGTAACTGATATACAAATTTTTAGTGACTTAAAGATTGTAAATAATCGAGCTGGCGAAGTTAATAAGATAAGGTAATTTTGAATCCCATTATGAGAAAGAAAATCAGAGAAGCACCAAATTTCAACTTATAATTTAACTTATATCAAGAAGATTTTAAGCAAAGTTTTACAATGTATTTCATGAGACTTGGGACAGAGTATTATATGCAAAATCACGTGCACAATACTCTTTACATTGTATATTCAGTGGAATTTATCACAGGAAATCCTTATGATTAGTAAATCATCTAGATATATACAAATTCTACCCCTGTTAATGACTAAGGCACTCTTGCAGTAAGTAGCCCACATTTGCTGATTCTATTTTCCATTTTGTTGGTATAAGGAGGGCGTGCTCTACCCTAAAATGGAGGCGCTTTTGTGAATGGTTTTGTGGATCTATATGAGAATTATAAATACACAACACATGGGCTCTAAAATTACTCACGATGTCGCAGAAATTCCTGTGATCGATTTGGGTCTTTTTTTGGATCCTCTCGAGTGACCTAGGTGACAGGAAATGATTGCATTTTTACAATGCATTTCATGAGACTTGGGACAGAGTAATATATGCAAAATCATGTGCACAATACTCTTTACATTGTATATTTAGTGGAATTTCTCACAGGAACTCCTTATGAATAGTAAATCATCTACATATATGCAGATTCTACCCTCGTTAGTGACTGGGGCAACTCTTGCAGTAATCATTGGTCCTGTTGTATATTGTTTTCATCACACATACCAGAACCTGGTGATCAATAAATATCAACTTCAAAAGACCTGAGACCTAATTAATTTGGAAGCTTGACTACTAAAAAAAAAGTGAAATACTACCCTCGTTACTGACTAAGGCACTCTTGATGTAATCATTGGTCCTGCTGGATACTGTTTTCATCACACATACCAAACCTAGTGATCAATAATCTCAACTTCATCACACAGACCAGAACGTGGTGGTCAATAAATCTCAACTTCAAAAGACCTGAGACATAATTAATTGGGAAGCTTGACTACTGAAAGAAAAAGTGTTACAATAGATTGGTAATTAGTAATATGAAATCTAGTGAGTAGATCTAGTGCATATTTGGACTATGTCATTGTTTCCTAAATCAGATTGAGCGATTTGAAGAAACATAAACTCCAAATTTAGAATAGTTAGCCTACAATTTAGAATAATTATCCTACAACTACTTAAAAATCCATGTCCATAAAAGTCTACGAGTGTCTAATGGCTCACTCTTATTTTTCTTTGACCGTATAATGTGAGCAGTAAGCATTCGATGCAAACCGGAAACGCAATCCGAGTAGCCCACATTTTCTCATTCTATTTTCCATTTTGTTGCAGGGAGCTAGAAAAGAAAGCTTACTCAGAATTTGACTGCACAGATTTGACAGAGGCAGCTTGACGCAACTTGAAACCTTCCTTTCTTCGTGACTTCAGTGGCAGCACCGAAACTGAGAATTTGACTGCACAGATTTGACAGAGGCAGCTTGACGCAAGTTGAAACCTTCCCTTCTTCGTGACTTCAGTGGCAGCACCGAAACTGAAAAACGGTTCTCACACTTCACTTGTGAATATCCCAAGGATCAAAATTTTAAACACATCACACAACACAACAAACATAAGAAATTGAAGCCCAATTGTGAATCCTGAATGGATCCACCAAATAAACATTACCGCGGGGTTTTCGTCCCGGGATCAATAAAAGAACTGGCCAGGCCAGGTTCTCAACCCAAACATAATAAAGTAGATAATCCAGAATGCCCTAAATGCCTAGCTTCTCTCCTCTTTTATAGGCTTGATGGGTTAATACCAACAAGAAATACCATGGGTCAACACCATGGGTCAATACCATGGGAAAATACCATCAAGAAATGCCATGGGTCAATACCATGGGTTAATACCATGGGTCAATTCTATCCACTTTGACGGGATCAAGAAAGGGGATATTACAAATCCTCCTGCCCAAAGATTGCTTGTCCTCAAGCAATCCACTTCTATCCATAACAGAAGCATTTGTACATGGATACCAGGATCCCATACAATCTGATGTGCCCTCCATTTTGAATGGTCCTGAATGGATCCTTCAATACCTGGATCCCAAACAATCCTTTGACCAATCCTTCCTGGAATAGATCTACCTAGATCCCAAACAATCCTTTGGCCAATCATTTCCCCAATGGATTCCCCTGGATCCCAATGCCACCTAAATCCTGGGACCTGTGGGTTATGGTACCATTTTAACCCTCCATCGTTGTCCGCACCAAAGGGCCCAAGCTGCAATATGCCCTCGGCTGTGAGTATCCTCCAAAGAATCAACCTATCGATAGAATACCAACTCATAATCTCTCGCCAATCCAGACTTGGGGAGGGATGAATATTTGCAAATCTACTATGTTGATGTTGTTCGATGCTCAATTCATGCTTCTCTACTTGGTTACCCAACCTGATGCAGTTGGAGAACTCTTCCCTTCTCTTCCCAATGTATAAAGGTGGGTTGTTGGTGTTGCAAGCCTTATCTATGTATTCCTGTAGAGCACTGCTATGGGACTCCCGATTGTACTCCTCATGCGGCCTTGTGAGGGACTTGAGTTTTTCCTCAATACTAGACAGCTTGGTCGATGATTTGGCACATTTCCCTATGAGTTCCTGTAAGACAGTGTCTCGGACTGTCCAGACTCTTTGCTTCAACAACATAAGATCTGTCTTGAAATGCATGATCCTCTCCTCAAAATGCACGATCCTCTCCTCATTTGATTCTCCTTGAGTGTATTCATCCTGGACCTCTTCACATGTGAGGATGAGTTGTCCATCCTTTCTGGTTGTCAAACATGGATGTACTGGTGGACTGTGGTCTATTCCAGATTGCCCATACTCTTTATGGATGTCCTCCATTGTATTTATAGATTCAACTACCACATCATCAGGAGGAATTGCATCTTTCCTTTCGTCATGTACTTTTTCAGGTTGACTGATCAGCTTGTCCTGCAAGTTTCTCTGAAGAGCATGGTGTTGTCGTTCACCATTTGTATTTGACTGCTCAGATCCTTCATAGGCCCTCTCCTGAAAACCAACGAACCCATCTATGGATGAATCCCCATGATCTGAAGAAGTCTCTAATTTTTCTATCCTTGTTGCCTCCTTATTGTCTGGACATGAATGGTCAAGTGCCCAAACTCCCTTGCATACAAAGCATAAGCCTTTCCTCCTTAGTTCATTCTTGCTGTCTCCACAAATCTTTGTTAGTTCCTCCTTGGTTAACTTCTTTCTAAGTATTTTGATGCTCTGTTTGATCAACCCCTCAACTAGTTCATAAGTAGCAGGTGATGCAATTAGCTCCTTCCTCCAAATGGCCAACAATTTGGATCTCAATTGTTCACAAATGGCCCTATCTTCTCCTAAGATCGGAGACATGATCTTTTGCATGTCTGTTTTGATGTAGTTTGGATGAGACGTTGTAATTCCATTGCAGAAGTATTGGAGCATCTGAAGGATTAAATCATCACACTCTAGATCCAGCATAAGCATACCAAATCTGAATTTCGCCATGCGTTCCAAAATTGTGCGCTTCTGGAAAAAAAGTAAGAATGGTGGTGTTGTGTTGTCCAACCCTTGGAGTGCTTCTACCATTACTCGAAAAGTCCTCCTCATGATGTCATCATTGTAGGGCAATAGTGGTGATGTTAAGGCTATGATTTTACTGAGACAAGAAGCGACGGTGAGTCTAACATTTTCACAAGAATGCTCCAAGAACCTAGGTTGTATCAAAGCAAGCATGGATGGCTTCAAGGCCCAGCTTGACCCTTCCCATTCTGATTTATCTATCAAGCTCAAAGCCGCATTTAATCTGTCTAGCTGTAGGAGAACATCTTTTGACTTTGTACCCTGCAATTTGGATCCAAGTTCGAAGAGACACTTGCTTGTTACATCTTCCTTCCTGATATCTTTTGACTGCTGAAGAATAACATGGACCTTTCGAGAGAAAGGCATGTCGCTCTATTCTTTCTTCTGATCTGTATATTGTTGCCATCTTTGATCCACAGAAGTATTGTAGCCCAAAGAATCGACTGATATATCATTATGTTGATTCTTGTGGCGTTTCCAAAAACAAAATGATGACATTGGCATCAATGGATCTCAATACTTAGCTAATGAGAAACCTGAGAATGATCCCTGTCTAGCAATAACTTCCCAACCTTTCA
Organism: Pinus albicaulis; assembly: GCA_034641835.2. Lineage (NCBI taxonomy): Eukaryota > Viridiplantae > Streptophyta > Pinopsida > Pinales > Pinaceae > Pinus > Pinus albicaulis. Next base: position 802,692,169 of record CM076575.1, on the reverse strand, counting down.
ACAATGACCATATTTGCAAGAAAGACATGAATAAATATCATGGGTACATTCATAATATTCCATACAAATGAATAAATATCATGGGTACATTTATTCATAAGAGGCCATATACAAGCTATAAATGATTTTTTTTTTTAATCATGCCTTCAAATATTTTCACAAATTTAACCCACGGACATATAAATGATTTTCCCTTCACTTATATCTCCCAATAAAATAATTTACTGCAAAATAAAAATCAAACTAGGGTGATAAATATCACCGAAGTGAGAAATACTGGTTAGGGTGAAAAATAAATTTCACCGAAGTTCCTTGCGTAAAATTCTCAGGCTGGCAGGATGCACAGCTCTGATACCACTGTAATATCCCAAGGATCAAAATTTAAATAAATCAACACATCACACAACACAACAAACATAAGAAATTGAAGCTCAATTGTGAATCCTGAATGGATTCACCACATAAATATTACCACGGGGTTTTCGTCCCGGGATCAATAAAAGAACTAGCCAGGCCAGGTTCTCAACCCAAACATAATAAAGTAGATAATCCAGAATGCCCTAAATGCCTAGCTTCTCTCCCCTTTTATAGGCTTGATGGGTCAATACCAACAAGAGATACCATGGGTCAATACCATGGGAAAATACCATCAAGAAATGCCATGGGTCAATACCATGGGTTAATACCATGGGTCAATTCTATCCACTTTGACGGGATCAAGAAAGGGGATATTACATTCTCCGACTGAGAAAGTGGAAGCCCCAAAGACTAGGGACGCAGCAGCCCAACACACAACACTTGCACCGAAAACCGAACATGAGTTCTAATCGCAACAGGGTCTCCCGCCCACTTCTCCGACTTCGGAATCCCTCGCCGCTCGTATGGCATACCTGTGATGGAATAGGAACAACAGATGGGGACATGAATGATGAATAAAATAAAAGAAACATATTTAAAAGAAAATCTAAAAACTACTCGTAGCTAACCAATAACTACCAAGCTTGCTAGTTGTTCCCGCTGTTGCTCCTCCTGCAACTAAAAAGGATTGACCATTGTTCCAGCTGCCCCTCCTCTGCAGCAAATGTGGCTATTAGTCCAGGAAGGAGGATGACTCCCGTAGAATAATAATAATATTGCATATTAAGATTTTATTTATGTTTTATTTTTTTAACTGTTTTTTATCTACTGTGAAGCATTCTTCAATCATCAATAGGTCTAACAATGCACCTGATGATCAACAATAATACACATGGACAAATAGGGTAGTTGTTTTCAGAAAATAAACATATAAAATTCTACACTTCTAATCTATCCACCACACAAAATAAAATAAAATAAAACTAAATTAAAACCCTTATCCAAATACACTCCTTCCAAATACCATAAAACTTTCAACAACTACCTTGTATTTTTTATTAACTTACTAAAATATGCCTATCCTTGTATTTTTTATTAACTTACTTAAATATGTATATCATTAATCTTTTCTGAAATACCTTATATTTAC